>VZRW01006994.1:0-100588 GCA_013398125.1 Aegotheles bennettii | reverse complement strand
GGCGCCCCCGGCCGTGCCGCTGGAGAGCCGAGGCGGAGCGCGATCGGGAGGGTGGCTGGGCCGTGACAGCGGAGAGGAGAGGGCCGAGAGGCAGCCCTCGGTAGGGAAGGGTCACCGCGTAGTCACCGGGGTGTCCCGGAGCAAGGAGCCCCGTCCGCGGCCCGGGGTAAACCCGAAGTCACCGCCGGGAAAGCGGCAGAGCGAGGTCACGGCAGCGCCCGTAACGGTGACACCGAGCGGAACCAAAGCCGCGTGTCGGGGCCGTGGGGGACTTGGAATGCGTCCGAACGTGTGGTCATCTGCTTGAGGGGAAACGGCGGGAAATAACCCACAGCACAGACAAACTTAATGCTGGGTACTGTGGTGTTCAAAATCCCTTCTGAGTGTGGCAGATAAACTCCTCGTGCAGTGATTTCGTGATTAATGAGACATTCTGTTTGATTTTGGTACGTTATCCAGTCAAAGGAAGGTGGCATGATCCACAGCATTAGTGAGGCAAGATGTTGCAATAATGCATCTCGAGGGGAGAAAGAGGGGAGAAAAAGACAAACGAACAAACAAACAAAACAACAAAAACACAAGATTACTGGGGAAAAAAATTTAAAAAATCCAATATTTGAAAAATTATTTTTATTTGGTTATCAAAACCAAATATTAAGGTACTTGATCACAATATGGAATGACCTGGAAGTAAAAGACATTCCTGATAGATGAAATCTCCTTACTCAAGAGAGTTGAGGTCAGTGGCCAGAATTAAAACACATGCAGATTAGATGTATAAAATTTTGGCAATACCTAGTAGCAGGACACAGGAATGTGGCAGGTTCTCCATCTGATATCTTAAAAGGCAGTTGTCTCTGAAGAAGCCATGTTCTGCCTAACCAAAAGTAATGGGACCTGTTGGCACTTTAGTGACCATGATGGGAAGTAAAAATGATCTTAACAAATTCAAGAAGCATATTGGGACCATCCGGAGGAAACTCAATACTGACAAATGCAAATTACATTTGGGAAGAAAAATCAAAAAGTAAAATCAAAAGGGTACTAGTAAAACAGCAGCACTTCAGAAGAGAATCTGAGGGCTGTAAAGCAAATATGAGTCAGCAGCATGCTACCGTTAAAGACAAAACAGCCTTATCGTGGAGCGTATTAATAGGTGTGCAGTACATCTGACAGGACAAATTATTTTTCTGCTAGGGACTGATGAAGCCAACTGTGTTTGGTCTTAAACTAAGGACAGTCCAGAGGAAAGTAACAAAATATTAAAACATGTAGAAAGTAAGACATATGTATAAAGATTGAAAAAGCACCATTTATGTAATCTGAGAAGTCTCTTTATATGAAAATGTTGCTGTGAAAATATGGAGAGACAGAGATATGTCACTCTTCCTGGAACTGGGATGAAGAAAGAAATGAATCAAATAAATTATTCAGAAAGTTGATTCAATGTTAGAAAAAACATCCCAAAATGTGACAGTAGTAGCACTTGGAACAAGATACCTAGTGGAAGTGTGGAGTCTTCCATACAGAGGTTTGATAGGCAAGAATATTACAGCTATCCTCTCCATTCCTAGGGCAGTGGATTGTATTCTGAGATCTAGTAAACTTTTTTGCTTCTAGTATATCAGTAATTTGTTTCCTTTTCTTACTGTATGAATTAATCACTGTGACTGATGTAAAACTAACTAACTTTATACTGTCCCTTTTGTTTTTCCTCTTCTCCTAAGGGACCTCCTTCATATTTGCACTCTCAGTGAGTACTAGCTCTATTTTTGCTGGTGTATTTTGTAGAGTCTGCCATTAGTCTTCCATACTTGGAAATGAAAACGGAAATGGAAATAGATAAGTCACTGTAACTGGAATTTCATTCATCTCTTCTATCAGGACTGCTGTGGCTATTTATTGTGAACAGCACGGGGCCATAAATACTCCTGCTTCCTTCCTTTAAACTGTATTCATTAAAAAAAGAAAAGCAATGGTATGTATAGAATGGTGGAAAACAAAAGCACCTGAATATTTGAAAGCGTGTTTGAGGAAGAGAGAGGGAAACCAAACAGGCAAAGAAGGAGGTTACTAAGGAAAGAGAGTAGCAATGTGTGAATATGAATGCCAAGGGAAGAGACAAGGTATATGAAGGACATAGATCTTTGAAATGAAAAATATCATTCAGGAATGCTTGTGTGAGGGAAGAAATATCAGCAATGATGGGAAAAGGCTTTGAATATTTATGAGTAAGCTGTGTGCAAGAACATACAGGAGTAGGGTCAGAGCCTCATGGGACATGTAGGAAGGTAAAAAAGAAAGAAAAGAATTTAAAACTCCATACAGAGGGATGTTTGCAGATAGTGTATGAGTTTATGAGAGAGAATAAAGAAAAGACAGAAAAAAGGAACAAAGATGAAAGAGTAAGTAAACAAGTAAAGAAGGAAGGAAGCAGAAAAATGCAATTGGAAAGAAATGGGAGCTGTGTGTTAAAGTACTCAAATGGTTCAAGTCATATACTCTTTTAAGTGTCTTGCAGAATTTTATCAAATACCAGTATGATTTTTCTGTTCTTGCCTATGGCAGTTACCAGCAGTAATTAATAAGCAGTGAGCAGGTTCATAGGGAAGCAAAATTGAAAAACTGAGATTTCTATTTAGCTCTCAAGTCTTTAGCCTTTTTGAAATGCAGGAAGAGGTCTGTCTCCTGTGCTCCAAACCACCCCATTTACCAACTGACATTCTTAAACTCTGTAGAATATATCCTTTATGGATGACTATAGTCACAAGTTTAAGATGGATGATTACTAGAAGCAGACACAGGTGTCATTAAACATTCTCATGTCCAGCTTTGAACACAGGGCAAAAATCTTCCACTTTACTATATGTCAATTCTGAATAGAAATTCATATGATAAGTAAAAAATGCCCTTTCTGCATTTTGTGTTGCTCAGCTACTGATAGTACCAGCTGAAACTTTTAAAGAGAGCTTCTCTGCAAATATGGAGGGTGGATATCACATATGTCACACATCTATATTTATCTCACACTGGTATATTTAGTTCTGGTTGGAGGAGATGTTCTAAACACCTGGCCTTTCACTTGTGGAATGAGACTTTCAGGGATGCGTCCGTATGAATTCTGTTTGACTATTTGAAAGGTCCTACAGGATAAGAAGGCAACAAACAAGTTGAACAGTGTAAGAGGGAACATTGCATTGAATATTTTTCCTGCCAACATCAAACTTACAATGCCTGTGTTCAGGTATCTGTCATTCTTTATTTACACAAAGTTCCCTGTAGGCACAAGGCTATCAGCAAGTAGAACTGGATTACACTGCCAGTGCACTTTATTGTGTTGTCTTACAGCTCCACCAATGGCTTTCTAAAGAACCTAAGTAAAGGTAAAGAAAAATGACAGAGTAAAACCTCACACAGAATTATTGTAGCATCACAAGAAAAATTCCTAGCGTCATAAAAGTCAGTAATATTTCAGGATATTTTGGTTCATGTTTGTTTGCAATTTTTCACAAAGCAAGTGAAATCAGAGAGGAAGTCTGAAAGTAAAAATTTAAGAAACTATGAAGTTATAAATTGAATTTCTAATTTGTAGAGTCATAATATCATAGAATTAATTTGTATTCAATGAGACCTTTGTAAGTCATCAGGTCCACCTGTCTGCACAAAGCAGGGGCAACTTGGGTTAGGTTACTCTGGTGCTTCTTCAGGGAGCTGTAAATCCAGTGGGTTTGCCCAGCATCATTTCCTAGTCTGTGATATGCTATTTTGAGGGTAAAATATCTTCTGTGAGTCATTTGTTAGGCCTTCAGTTATTTTGGTCTTTGTGTTGACAATGTCCATTTCAGCAAGTAGAGCAGGTATCTCCTAGTGCGAAGGCAGGAGAAGTGGCCAAGAGAAATAGGTATAGAGAATATAATTCTATAGCTAAAGATCCAGAGAAATATATTTTAAAGAGAAACAAGATACAGTGTGTAAAAGAAATGGCTCTTGGAAGAAAAACATTGAGAAATACACAACAGTAATAAAAAAACCCTCTTTTTTGATAATAGTATATTCATAAGAACATTTCTAGGGACATGGGTTAGTATTGGGTTAGTGAATAATAGATCCAAAAAATGCACTGAAGCAGCCAAATTATTTATTTACTCTATGTAACTGTTCATATCAAACTTTTTCTACTTTATGACAATTTTCATGGTACTGTTTTCTATCTTGATGCATTCTCTCCATGCTTTCTGATTTTTTGACTCAGTCTGCATACCAGTAATGGCTCATTCAAGCACCAAGTCCATCAGCAATTTCCCAACATATATATCTCAAAATAAAAGGATTCTTTACAGCCAAAGGCTTACAAGTGGTCCAGCTGTCTTTTGGACTGTGCTGGTGATTATTATCATAAGAATGGTTTGAGTTGGAAGGGACCTTGAAGATCATCTACTTCCAACCCCCCCTGCCACGGGCAGGGACACCTTTCACTAGCCCGTGTTGCTCAAAACCCCATCCAAACTGGCCTTGAATACTTTCAGGGCGGAGGCAGTCATAACTGCTCTGGACAACCTGTGCCAGTATCTCACCACCCTCACAGGAAAGAATTTCTTCCTAATATCTAATCTAAATTTACCCTCTTTCAGTTAAAAACCATTCCCCCTTGTCCTATCACTACATGCCCTTGTAAAAAGTCCCTCTCCAGCTTTCCTGTAGGCTACGTTCAGGTACTGGAAGGCTGCTCTAAGCTCTCCCTGGAGCCCTCCCTTCTCCAGGCTGAACAACCACAACTCTCTCAACCTGTCTTCATAGAAGAGGTGCTCCAGCCCTCTGAATATCTTTGTGGCCCTCCTCTGGTCTTGCTCCAACAGCTCCATGTCCTTCTTATGTTGGAGACTCCAGAACTGGACACAATACTCCAGCTGGGATCTTGCTAGAGGAAATAGAGGGGCAGAATCACCTTCCTCGACCTGCTGGTCACGCTTCTTTTGATGCAGCCCAGGATATGGTTGGTTTTCCAAGCTGCAAGAGTGCAGCCCAGGATATGGTTGGCTTTCCAGGCTGCAAGCGCACATTGCCAGCTCATGTTGAGCTTTTCATCAGTCAACACCTCCAAGTCCTTCTCCTCAGGGCTGTTCTAAATCCATTCTTGGCCCAGCCCATATTTGTGCATGGGATTGTTCAACCCATGTGCAGGACCTTGCATTTAGCCTTGTAAAACTTCATGCGGTTTGCATAGGCCCACCTTTCAAGCCTGTCAAAATCCCTCTGGATGGCATCCCTTCCCTACAGCATGTCAGCCACATCACACAGTTTGGTATCATTGGTAAACTTGCTGATGGTGCACCCGATCCCACTGTCCATTTTGCTAACAAAGACGTTAAAGAGCACTGGTCCCAGTATCAACCCCTGAGGAATGCCACTCGCCACTGATCTCCACTTGGACATCGAGCTGTTGACCACAAATCTTTGAGTGTGACTATCCAGCCAATTCCCTACCCACTGAGTGGTCCACCAATCAAGTCCATTTCACTGAGTATACAGTAGTGTCAGAATGGCAGTCTGGTGATTGTTTTAAGATCTTAAGAATTTTTGTTGAATCACACACAGAATTGCACACAGAATCAGTAAGGTTGGAAGGGACCACAGTGGGTCATCTGGTCCAACCTCCCTGCCTAGCAGGTTCATCCTAGAGCACATGGCACAGGGCTTCATCCAGACAGTTCTTTAATATCTCCAGTGAGGGAGACTACACAGCCTCTCTGGGCAACCTGTGCGAGTGTGCAGGAACTCACACAGTAAAGAAGTTCTTCCTCACATTCAGGTGGAACTTCCTGTGCATCAGTTTCTGCCCATTGCCTCTTGTTCTATTGGTTGGCACCAGTGAAAAGAGCCTGGCTCCATCCTCTTGACACCCACCCTTTAGGTGTTTATACACATTAATGAGGTCCCCTCTCAGTCACCTCTTCCTGGGGCTGAACAGGCCAAGCTCCCTCAGCCTTGCTTCGTAAGAGAGATTCTCCAGACCCTTGACCAACTTAGTGGCTCTCTGTTGGACCTGCTTCAGGAGCTCCATGTCTCTCTC
Organism: Aegotheles bennettii; assembly: GCA_013398125.1. Lineage (NCBI taxonomy): Eukaryota > Metazoa > Chordata > Aves > Caprimulgiformes > Aegothelidae > Aegotheles > Aegotheles bennettii. Next base: position 94,518 of record VZRW01006994.1, on the reverse strand, counting down.
GTACTGTGAAGCCCAGAATATTATCTCCTTCATTTTTGCAAGGTGTCCTGTGTGTAAGGTTGACATTGTTAACAGCTCAGAGAAGAACACAATACATGAAACAGAAATAAATAATGCAGAGCAGTGACAGGTGTGTCTGACAGATTTGAGGAGGAAGACACAAGGAGTTCTGAGAGAATACTCTGGCATAACTGAATTACTTGAAAAGTAACGAAGTCCTGTTAGAAGTATTGAAAGGCTTGGTCAAGAAAGAAACAAGCAGGTGTCTGTCCTGAGTACTATGTTTCAAAAATGTGCAAAGGTCTAGTTACTAGGTGTCTTCCATAACATAAACACAAATGCCTCCATAACTCCATATCAAGTTGATTCTTAAATGGAAGGTAGTTAACCCAGGTTTTGTGTTGCTCTAACTGGCTGGAAGTTCTACATCAACATGGTTAAAAGAGACCTTTTTTAAATTACTCTATTAATTAACCTCCCCAAATTAGCTGTACTTAAAACCTGTGTCATTTATCTTATTGTCCAGAGAAAATAATTTTATGTTGTTCATTTTCAGCTTTCAAGACACAATTTAGTACATTTTTTCCCATATGTTTATAGCACAAAAGAATGTTGGAATTGTTACCTGGGGAAAGATGAGTCTTGGCAATTGGAGTTTGGGAGAATTAGCATTGCATTTGGCACTTGAAGAATAAACCTAAGATTTTAGAATTTCATAGTTGGGTTGCATGCATCTGGCAAAATGAGTAGCAGTACAATAGATAGGAATGTTAACATTTAAATATCATTGGTGAGTTTCAGAGTTAATTACCAGTGTTGTTAATGAAATCACTACATCTCTCATAGCTATTGTTCTTCAGACTCAAGAAAATATTATACTTAGCATATACATTCACAGTTATCTTTCAGCATAATTTCTTTATGTGTTTGCTTTTGCATGAATTAATGTTTATGTTCTAAAAAGTTCTACTGCTTTGGTAGCCCAAGAACTGGAGTTAATCCCCTCAAAAGCATCAGACACATATGACTCCTTAAGATCATTTTAGTTTACACCATTCATATATATGAGATTTTGGATCAAGAAGACCTGAGAGAAGAGTTTGGAGAAGAAAAAACTGCACACTACTAGTAAAGAGAGAGCAGTGTTAACAATAGAGAATGTGTTTTAAAAGAGCACACTTGAAAGTGTGTCTGAAGAGGTCAGCCTGCAAGAAACAGGAGGGTTCACTCAAGGTTAAGCTATATATTAGTCCATTCAACAATACAGGTACACCCAAAGTGACACGTACCTATCTGATAGAGAAAGGTATTCAAGTGAGACAGGAAAAATCACACACAGTTTCACAGATTCAGTTTCTCTGTTTCTATACTCCTCCAACTACAACCTGTTTGTTTTCCCCTTTCATTGGTAAGCTTTACTTTCACATTAGGGTTATCTTAGCATCTTTTAGCTATAATTGGTTAAATTTGTGTTATTTTGGAAATAGTGATCAAATCAAAGACAACTATAAAATAATACTCATGAGACTAATATTAAGGTTCCATCTGCAATTTCAACTTTTTAACTTGATTGCTGATGGTCTAATAAGCAACATTAAACAATTTCAGAAATGCATCTTTTAAGTGTGAGAATATCAAAGTGTGGGTGTGTTTTAATAAATCCACTTATCCCAAAATGAAAAAAGCTGAGAAGGTGAAGGGAAAGAAAGATTTAGAAAATTAATTCTTTAGAATAGTAGGGCAGATATGTTTACCAGGGCTACACTAGCTGAAAATGCATTGCATACTTACAGGATCTAGTTGCACCACATAGATGATTTTACCCATCTTTGGGGAATAATAAGTTTGAACCCGACTTAGTTTTCCTATGTTCAAGCTCCTCAGAATAAACAATGTTCAGTTCCTCTGGTTTTAACAGTTTACCTGTCAGTTACAGCAATGTGAATGCTCGCTTCTTACAGGTGGTTTTAAATTTTTATTTGTTCTGGAAGAAAAGGATATGGAATTTTTTTAAAATATTGAAGTCTAAACTGAATTTTACCCTGTTAAGTTTTTTTATCAGTTAAATTTCATAGCCATTATGGCTGTTCTTTGCTAATCCAGTGACAGCCATGACCTTAGCAACAGCAATCAAAAAAAAAATTGCATAAAATATGTGGAAAACTGTGAAGATGCTGGTCTAGATGTGATTGTTGGGAAGAGAAGGAAATTTCTCAGAATCTGATGGTCTGCCACAATATTACTACAGTATTTCTGGAGGGAAGGACCTCATATAAACAGGTACAGTTCAAAACTACCTGTATATGTGATTGTATTGTAGGTGTGTGTAGAGCTACAAAAATAAATTTAAATTAATTATAATTCTACTGCTGTATCAGGCAAAATTATGGTAAAGGAAAAAGATGGGAAGATAGAGTCGTAAGGCACAGCTGAAGGTTATTAGCTTTGAAAACTCTGTTGGTACATGGCTACTGATAACAGTGATATTGGTAAGCAAGTGAAATGAGCAGTTTTGTATCTGTATTCTGGGAGGAACACACAGAAAGTAGCTATATTATGGTATGGACATAAAGTCTTACTGGTTCAGTTTGGTGTGATTTGTGTAACTCAGGTGCAGAAAAGACACAAAAACTACTGAAGATTTTTGCAACACCACACCCTCCAATTTTGCTCTGTACAATGTGTGAGCAGAAACACAATCCTGCTTCCTTGCAGTATTTTAAATTATCTTTCCTCAAGAAAGTAATTATTTATATATTTTAAAATTTATGTATTTCTTTAAACTTCCTTAATCTACAGCATACATGTTTTTGTCCCTTTCCTCTTTCTTCCTTCTGGGATTTTTCTGATCTTCTCAATTTTATTTTCTTCTAATTTCTGCATTGCAAGACACTTCATAAAAGCACAAGAACTGACTATGCAATATTTCCATATCATAAAGGGGTCTCCCAGTAGAGATCCTAAACATATGTTCTTACTTGTGCATAACTGAAGAAGAGACAGAATTATGCTTAGACCTTTAGCTTCAGAGAGGCTTCCAAATAGAGCTCATACTTTCAGGTTGAAATGTCAAGACAACCTAGCAGATTTGAACACCTAGTTCTCATTAATTTTTACGGGAACTAGACAAACCTATCCCACAGGCATATTTGAAAACACTAGGCTTACACTTCATCTATTTCATTGTCCTGTGGTGGAAAGGATGAAATAAAAATGAAAGAAAGGAAAAATAGGAGAATTAGAAAGAGACTTGCTGATACAGATAATTATTTTTAAAAGTGCATTTACTGCTATTTATTAAATTGCTTAGTCATCACCTGAGGCTTACACAGGGTTTACATTAATTGATTGATATTGCCGTTGCTCAACTTATCAACTGCTCTGAAAGCCTTTCTTACTGTACATATTTAGTATTATTACCGTTGTTACTGTGCCCAGCCATTCATAGTGAAAAATCACCTTCTTCATACAATGAGTGGGCTTTATGAGGTGAGTGGCCTTTAGGAGACTTTCAGACCTTCAGCTCTCACTGACACAAAGGCAGATGAAAACATTTGTACCTTTTAGAAAAGTTTCTCACATTTTGTTAGAACATTCCAGTGTTTGCCAGGATGAGTAAAATTTCTGGAGGCCGGAGGATGACAACAGCATCATTAGAAATATGTGTATATTTTCATTGTAACTCACATACTGAGGTTGATATTCTGTGAGAGCATGTATTTGTGTGCATGCACACATGCTCGTGTGTGAGAGATAAGGGAGGGAGGGCACACAAGGCAGAGTTCCAGATTATCTTAATAAAGAGACTGTAATGTCTAGTTTTTCATTGTAACTATCCAGAAAGCTGCCAGGAAGTAGAGTAAGAGGTGAAGTTCCGAGACAAAGGCTTCTTGCCTTTGTTCATCCATGTTTAGTATTGAACAAAATGAGCATGAAACATATGCATGGTATGCTTATGAGAACATAGAATCATAAATATACATATGGATTAACAGAGATAATGGAGATTAGATCAAGTAAAAGAAATTTTCTCATGAAGTATTTGAACAAGCTCCATTTTACCAGCTCTAACTTTTCAGTCTGGAACATCAAATCTGTAAACCAAATAAGTGAGCTTGTCTATTCTTTATTTATCATTGCAGCATTGAAACTGCAGTTCATAAAATAATTTAGTTGGAAATTCATTATTTTTTATGCTGTTTGCGCTTCGTTTTTTGCTTAAGTGATGTTAAGATACATGTAATTGAACTGTTTTAGTGTCTAACACTAAGCTTTGTAGTTGTTTTTCTTCCTTACACAGTGTAGTTCTGATCAAAGGTTATCATAAGAACAGTCAAAAACTATAATTTAAGGGTTAAAAAAATAAATACCCACAGAGAGAAAATTTCCACTAAACCATGTAAGTGATCAATAGTCAAAAGAAAATAGCTAATTTTACATTTAGATGAGAAATTCAAATATATCTGTAAGCATATGAACATACAGAAAGTATTTAGGGACCATAAATAAGAAGATGACTTACGAAGCTGTGCAGGCTCCTACAAAACTTGGAAATTTTCAGTAAGTGTTCTGCAAATAACCTGTGAATTAAAAATCATTTGCTTAAAAATTTAACTCTTTTAGAGTGTAGAGCAGATAGACACATTTGCAGCATTCAGTGAGGATTCAAGTCAATGTGCTTAGTGGTTCTGGTATGTATTAAGAGTACTTTTTCATTATGGCGTTTTACAAATACTTCATACAAATTAAGCCTTTTTCCTAATCATGCTATACAGTTCCTTGTATTCTTATTAACTTTTCCCCTTTTAAATCATAACAATATAGGTAACATGGTTTACCAATATGTACCACATACTAACTTTTTTCTTCAAAGTAGTATCACTGGATACATACTTTTCCAACACTCAGGAGTTTCTGGTTAATTGACAGTACTTCATACAACAACATTTGGCATCATGGTGTTGAACTGACACCTGGGAATCTCCATTTACCTACCTTCCCACAGGATCAAAACAGTTCCTGTTTTGCATTTTCAAGGTTTGATGGTTCAGGCCCAAATTTATGTAACTTTGCTCTATATGTTTTAGCTGAATGGTCTGTTTCCCACTAAAACACCTGGTGGCCATGACAAAAAGAATATTTCCATTTTACTTGGTACATTCACCAATGAGTTTAGTATATGTTTTTCATGGAGAGCAGCAGGGATTTAAGATTTAAGAGCAGCATGGGACAGTGCATGACTAGAAGATGAAAAACTTCCTTTCTTAATGTACAGTTTTCAGAAATCCAACTCCTTAAAGAGTGTACTACCATGTTGATTTTATACAGTCTAGAAGAAGTTACCAGAAGAGGTTGAAAAAATATTGTTAAAGTTCATTTTTAAATAGTTCTGTGTCAAACTGGAAAGGTGCTGTATTCCTGTCTCAGTTGATCCCTTCAGGGAAACAGCTTCTCTGAAGGTCTATTCCAGTCATTAATGATTTGAACAATGAACTGAAGGGCATAACTATGCAATTTAGAAATGGCACACTATTTGTGGATTTTGCAGGTATTCTGGAAATCAATGTATGTCAGAGAAAAGATCCCAAATCTGATTAAATTTAATGATGAGAAATGCAAGTCATATTCTTGGGAAAGATGTTATTATAGGCAAATACAAAATGAGTACGAACAATGCAAGAAAGACTAGAAAAAATTATAGATGTGCCATAATCTGAATTAAGGTTTATAAGATGTTGCCTGAAAATGTAAATGCCATTCTGGGAATGGATCATGGAAAACTGACAGCTCTGTCTGATATTTTTTCTTCCTTTCTAAGTCTTGGCAAGGCTTCAGCTAGAAGTTTAGATTTGGGCACCATTCTCTAAGAGAAAACAAACAAAGGATCAACAAAGTCATCAGAGATTTAAAAGCACATGAGAAAAACTTGTCTTGGACTGAAAATTGGATATGTATACCCAGAAACAAAGACAGTTCAGAGGACATGGTAATGTTATATATGAATCTGTACAAGTATCATGAAAATAATACATTTATTCCCTGTCACTGTGGATTAAATTAGACTTAATTTAAAACCAAGACATTTAGTTTAGACATATTTTTTCCTTTCCGTAATAATATATAAACATTGGAAGAGTTTACTTGGGAAGGCCATGAAAGTTTTAATAATAAGAATGTTTCAAGTTATGTGTACCTCAAAGCAGACTAAATTGACTAATTGCATATCTTTTTAATGAATTATAGGTAAACAATACAATCATCATTAAAAAATAACAAATCTATGTTTGATCTGGATTTAAGTACAAATATAACTATTTTTTTTCCATATGAAAATTTTTTTACTTGTTCCACTCCTTCAGAATTAATGTAGGACAGAGAAATATTTGCATTTCTTCAGTTCATATATGAAATTTATTTGTTAAAGATAGGTTTCTTAATTTTTCTTGTTTTATTTTTCTATTTGTCAGGAAAGATCCTCACATGACGGCAAGTTTTGTGGAACACATTAGTGTACTGACTAATGGGACTACTCTTTGGAACACTAGTATTCTCTCCATTTTTGCTGACGATGTATTTTTCCTTAGCTCTTGGAATTGAAAGCTTTTTGTTTAATGATTAGAAGTGTACTTGCTTGGAATGGTATGAGTTTGCCATTCTGAGAACATGATGACAATAATATGATTGTGATGTAATTACAGCATGTACAGCTTTGGGAAGTGACATCATTTTCAGAAACCCATGGCTTCTCATAGTAGTTGCCAGTATAGTCTCTAAACTTGCCTTTACAGTTGCAAAAAGGATACATTTTGTCTGGACCCTATGCAGATGCCAGTAATAAGACTGCAGTCATCTTTTAAGGTATCTTGTTGGCCTTCTCAAAACATGAACTTGAGGATCCTGAACTGTTGAAGATACTGACCACAACAATTTATTTTCTAAATTGTTTTCCTTATATTGGTAGATGAGAAAGGTAAGTAAGAAAAAGTGTTTCTGGTACATTAACATAGATAGCCTCTCCTAAATTTTTTTTTTCTTTTTTCTTTTTTTTCTCTTTTTTTCTCTTTTTTCTTTTTTTTTTTTTTTGGGGGGGGGTGGGGTAGAAACCAATTGCCATTTGGAGGGGGAAAAATGGAAGAACAGGATAGCTTTTAAACCTTTGTCCACATTATTGAAGACCATCCTGTTATTAATGGAACTGTAAAGGGGTCATTTCAAGATGAGCAGCGATACTGCTCACCATATAATTCTGCTTGCTGTTTGCTGTAATAAGCTGTGTGTCTTATTTTGCCTAAATGTCTACAGCCAGGAAGACCTTTGTCTTAGTTTCAGTATTGAAGACAGAGAAGAAGAAGGATCAGCACCTCTGAGCATATAGTGCCTTACAAAGAACTCATGGCCTGAATGGCTAGAAACTTTTCACATGATTAGATCAATAGATGGTACGGCATGGAAAACAAAAAAGTGAGGCATGCAAGGGCATGACCTTATGTTGAGTAACCTACTCTTTATGCAGGTAATTTTCATTACAGAAATCTAATGAATACAAGGAATGTTTTCTATAAGTATTTATTTGATTTCTTTAATGATTTCACTTCAGCATTGTATTTCTTGATTGTGTTTGTCTATGGATATTCTACTGAACTGGAATTAGAGTGCAGGATTGTATTTATTTGGTTAGTTAGCTATTTTTAAGAAGTAGTTCATTTAAAGGAAATGCCGGAGAATGTTTAAGGAAGATGAGTCTTGCACCTGTAAACAAAACTAGTTATGGCAATTCAAATACATTGCAACTGGAAAACTCATCAGCTGCAGGCAAATGGAAAACAAACAAAAAAGTGTCCTAGGGACTAGCTCTTCCCTTTTAAAATGTGTGAGGATACTAATGCTGTTCTTTAGTATCATCTCTACTCCTTTGAGGTATTATCGGGAATTAAGCTGCAGCAGCTCCATAGGCTCCCAATCAAAGTCTTTTATTTATAATTTCCTTGGTGGGAGAAGGAAGATAATAATTTTTCCCCTCTGTGTTTCTGTTCTCTTACCATATTAATTTTACTCAAATTTCCCACTTCATACTGCTCCAAGTGAGGAACAACTCTCTGATGAGTACATGTGAAGGGCCAGAATCTTTGAGTCTCCTTTCCATTTACACAGTCTCCTCAGAAGTTCCATCCTAAAATCGTGTATACCACTTCAATAATGAAAATGTATTTGTTCTGTGATTTTTTGACATAAAGATGAGAGAAATGAAACTAGGTCTGGTATTCCTGTGTCTCTCATATTTGGGCCACCACCAGTTAAGATGAAGGAAAATGAACAATTAGTTGTTTAAAAATACAGTTATTACACAAAATCTTTTGTTTGATTTTTTTTTAAGGTGTGTTGCTATTCTTTTTCACTGCTACTTCCATGCAGGCTCTGCTGAATTATATAATTAGTTGTGCACTGAACCAATTTGAAATTTTGACTTCCTGTACTTACAGGTACTTCTAATAATTTTACTTTATATCTAATTGCATGTGGGACACCTGCATACTATAATAGAAATTCTCCAGGAAGAGTTTCATTAGTACTAGGTTGTAAATTTTAAAGTTTTTCCAGTTATATGAAGTCTTCATTGCTTTCCTAGAAGTAGGTCATGGGTAAAACTAAGTCTACCCTTCATATTACTCCTTCTTTTGCTTTTAGAAGACATGATCAGTTACCTAGAGAGCTCAAATTATCTGTAGGATAGTGAAGAAAAGAAAGGAAAGGAAAGCAAAAGAATAAAGTGGAGAAAAAAATCATAAGACAGAGAAGCAGCAGGGAGGTAGAACATGAGCTTACAATTTCTGCTATGTCCCTGAAGAGTATCAGCCTTCTCAGGTATTAGTGTCTTTCACCATTTCCTGATAATGCTTTTGCCTGTTCTCCCATTCTCTGTAGTGAGAGACACATACTTTTGTAGTGAATGGAAGAAGTAATCTCTTCCCCATTCAGAATGTTAGGTTGTGTTTGTGATACCCATCTGAAGGCCACTTTCAAATTGCTCAATAATAAGGAAAGAGCAGAGCAGAAAAATACGAAAACAACAGGAAAAAAAAAAGGGTGATAAAAAAATGAGTCAAGCTGAATGAGGGAATAGCCTTTTCAGATGTAGACAAAAGAATGATTAGTTGTGGTAAGGGTGAGATATCAGTTCATCTAAAAAAAACCCAGAAAAATTATACCATCTGGGAAAATCATGATAGAAACAATGGAATGAAGAAAAAATGAAGTAATAGGATGAGATCAAGAACTGGAACTGTGAAACTTTATTACTGCTTGAATGAACTGGGAGAAAAGAACTTTACTCTGGAAAATGCCAGGAATATGTTGAAATAGTAAGGACAAAATTACTAGGAAAATGTTGAACAAAACCAAGATAAAAGAAAAGATATCCCTGGATTAAGTCACATCCCTGTCCTAATAACAAATGAATTGTTGTTGCCTTCCAGATCTGATTTTCAGGTAGTGCAGAAAACAGTTTTTGACTCATAAGAAAAAATGGTGATGTTCTGGGTCCACTGAAATTCAAAGGGAAGTCTATCATGCTATTACAACCCAGTCATATGGGTTCATCCAGTGTATTGAATATTTGCCTTTATACATTTCTGTATTTCAAAGTTTATCTTCTGTGCCTCTTCTATTAAAAGAAATTTCTTGGACAGTTACTTGAGCAGTACATATTTTTATTCTTCAGAGTATTGATTATATACTAACTATGGTCTGGAGTTAATGAGGATGTTTTAAGAAGCAGAGGAAAGTGTGAGACTGTAAGTATAAAAACATATAGAAAGGGTAACACCAAGCAGAGGAGCATGTTGACTGCATATAAAAATAAAAGAATACATACAGTTTAATGCAACATGGCAAACTTCGTCTGCATTTTTGGGAAGGGAAGATAGGTCAACTGATGAAAAAAGTGTTTCTCTTTCAATTACACTGACATACCAACTATGCAGAGGAACAAGGAATATTACTGTAGCCCACTGAGATCGGGCAAACTCTACATTGGCATTACCTGACATATAAGAATGACTTTGTTTCTGATGCTGGAAATAAGTTAAAATCCATGAAATACAAAAAAGCCCAATCTTGCTATGAGATAGATGTACATATTTCTTTCTGGAAAATTTAAATATCAGTTAATTAATATAAAACCACAGATCTAATGGGAAGTGCCTGCAATAAATTTTTAGTTAAAGCTGGCTGTCTTAAGATCTCATAGTTAATCTCACAGTTAATTATGACTACCTTAGGGTTTTTTATAGTTGGTCTGACCCCAGGAGTAGTATAGGGATGGAACGGTGTACATGACTGACACACATCTCGCTGCTTACCTTACTCACCTGTTCACTCTTAGAAGCCATGTATATGATGCTTTATATCAGTATGGTGCTACCTGTATTGTAGAGCACTTGAACTGATTGTTTTTTTATTAAGGCATAGGCAAAGCACCCTCTTGGCACATTTCATTTTCTTTCTTTCTTCTCCAGGGATGTATAAGATACACTGCCCCCACTTTCACAACTGGGTTAATGTTGTGCACATCCCCCACCCCCAGATGTTAACTCCCAGGTAGGCACCAGATAGTCCAAGGGTGAATTATGTTTGTCTAATTTTAGATTTAAGCTGTGGAAGCCTCTTCTTTCACAGTACTTTTGACTTTACTTAGGGATCACAATGTATTTTTTGCCTAAATCAACAGTTGCTCTGAGAATATAGTTGTCAAATTATGCAATCAGAAAACAAGTTTTAAACTGTAGATACAACACAGCAGTTAAAAGTCATTGTTTAAAATCTCTGAAATGTGTTTATAAGTGAAAGGTGATTTGTATGAATGTGTGAGGCTTGTGTATGACAGATACAGAATAATACTAGATGAGAGAATATCTAAAATAATGCAATAAATATATTGTTGAAAAATTTATCTCATTCTATATGAGTGACATGTTTAAGTCCTTTCCACCCTTAAAACTCAGAAACATTAAACATGATTCATAAAATTCAAGCAAATATAAATTTGTGCCTGATTTGCTGATACTGGATGTAAATTTGTTAGGGAAAGATTCTTATTTTATTTACTTATTTGCCAGGGAGCAGCAAGAGCTGGACTGGTCCATTGAAACAGATGAGCAAAGAGCTGAAAGCAGGTGGTGCTCTGCATGTCATGGATATGGACCACAGGCAGGACGGTGCCCCTCTGATGAAGGCACAGCTGTACTGTATCAGGGCGGGGTGAGGAAAAGGATGGAGTCCAACAGAAGTCCCAGATAAGGTGAGATAATAACCCAAGTCCAGGATGAGCCCAGGGGTCCCCTCAGGAGTAACAGAAGACAGGACTGGAAACAAGGCTATTACAGCATAGGTACAAGGTCTGTCCAGGGACCCCACAAGCCAGGACAGAAGGAGACAAGTCTGGGCTCAGGGACACCTACAACATAACTCAGGGCAGGTCCGAGTGTCCAGGCATGAGCTTGAATTGAGCCCTTGTACCCACGGACAGAGCAGGTGGGTGAAGGTCCAGGTGAGGCTGCTTAGGGTAGGTAAAGCCTATCAATGCACTCAGGGACCTGACAGTGTAAATCCAAAGTAATCCCATTCACTTCAAAGCATAAACAATGGAATTTACAGTAAGCAGTATCTGAGTGAAGCTTTCAAGCCCACTATGTGCTAAGAAATGGTTTAGAAAAATAATGAGTCATTTAATATTTATATTGGTCCTTATTGTGTGAAATAAGTCTTATTGATGGACTCCAAATATTAAAACACCCACTGGATGTTTAAAACAGATTAAATGATCAAATTATGTTAATATTAGAATTACTGCAACATGTAAATTTTGATATTTTTTTACTCCCATTAATCTGTATTTAATAAAAATTCTGACACATTTTACCCCAAGGAGACTTTCATTGATTCCTGTTCCAAATTAAAATATATAAAATATAATTAATTTTAGATATAAAGGCCACATTTACAGACATTTGAAGGGATATAAATATATAGATTGATGCTGAGTGCAATTTACAATGGCAAGTGAGGTTCATTAAACAATGCTTTTAGAAGTCAATAAGTTAAGTATTTACTCTAGTGGATTATTTTTTTAAATCTATCTACATTTTGCTCACCTTAACTATCTTTATTAGATTGGTCCCTTCAATTCTAATATTTAAAATGTCATTCAAAAACCTGTTATCTTTTGTGTGCTCTGATGCTTCTATAAAATGCTTTTGATAATGTTTTCTTTTGTTGCCTTGCAGTACTTAACCTTCCTTTTTTTGAGAGAGATTATCCAAGATTTGCTCTCCATCCCCAGCAGAAGCCATGCAAGTTTGACATGCTGACTAATTTCAGAAATTTAGCTAAGCATTGAAACTACAATAAAACATGAATAATGGCTGAGGGTGATTGAAACTAATATACACACTGCAGTGCTGAAATGACAGTCACCCACTCAGTTCGATTGTATGGTTTGGGCCTTAGGTGGTCATTATATGCTTGCTTGGTTGGTGCCATTGCTAGGACATCACTGAGAAGAGCCTGTCTCCATCCTCCTGACACTCTCCCTTTACATATTTATAAACATTAATAAGGTCACCCCTCACTCTCCTCTTCTCCAAGCTAAAGAGACCCAGCTCCCTCAGCCTTTCCTCATAAGGGAGATGTTCCACTCCGTTAATCATCTCTGTGGCTCTGCGCTGGACTCTTTCAAGCAGTTCCCTGTCTTTCTTGAACTGAGGGGCCCAGAACTGGACACAATACTCTAGATGCAGCCTCACCAAGGCAGAATAGAGGGGGAGGGAAACCTCTCTCGACCTACTAACCACCCCCCTGTTAATACACCCCAGGATGCCATTGGCCTTCTTGGCCGCAAGGGCACATTGCTGGCTCATGGCCATCCTTCTGTCCACCAGGATCCCCAAGTCCCTTTCCCATTCTCTGCTCTCCAGCAGGTCAGACCCCAACCTATACTGATCCATGGGGTTGTTCTTTCCCAGATGCAAGACTCCACACTTGCCCTTGTTGTATTTCATTAAGATTCTCCCCCCTCCAACTCTCCAGCCTGTCCAGGTCTCACTGAATGGCAGCACAACCCTCTGGTGTGTCAGCCACCCCTCCCAGCTTTGTGCCATCAGCAAACTTGCTGAGGGTACACTCTGTTCCCTCATCCAGGTCGTTGATGAAAATATTGAATAATATGGATCCCAGTACCAACCCCTGATATACCAACCATTAACAGTATGAGAAGGAAAAAGTGAGTAAAAAATGGTAGAAGAGATAAAAGAGTAGTTAGCCACTTTCTTAAATGTTTTTACTGGAAGGAATAGCAGAAAAAATAATCCTGAAGGGGAGAGGCATTTTACCCTATGTCCACTTATGTTCCCCACGTCATTCCTCAGAGCTTTGCATCTATCAATCATGTATGTTTCGCATCTGATGAAATGAGTAATAATTTCTACAGTATGTGAGAGCATCGTTTTAATTAGTTTATGAATTAAATATCTGAAATCTGTTTTGCTTTACCTTTCCGATGCAAACCCTATGTCAGCCCCCCAGGACTGTCAGCTCTCTGCCTGAGCAGTGCTGCAGCAGAGCCCGTCTCCAGCTCCCCACAGCCCTGCCCTGCCATGGAGCGTGCCAAGCCGGGCCACCCACAGACCCACACCCTGGCCTGTCCCCATTCCTATCCCCAGGGAGGTGCCCAATGCCCTGGACTGTGTTACCCTCAGTTATCCTGACCAGACATGAACCTGACCTGTCCACCTTTCTTGACCTCTGACCTACCTGACCAGCATGACCTTGTCTGGTCATCCAAACTCTTGGGTAAATCTGTCTGCCATCTTCAGGCCTGCCCTGCTGCCTCACTGGGATGGTGGGATGGGCTTCTCAGCCCCAAGCCCTGAGGGAGCAAATGGTCCTGGTGGCTCCTGACAACCCACTTCTGAGCAAGCTTTCATTAATAATGATTGTAAAGCATTAAGAAATAATACTGGTTAGAATTGATAATCTTGAAATGGTAAATTCCACATCCAACTACAAACATACATTATTATCTTAAACTGGTAGGTATGTGTTAAAAAGTTATGTCTAATGCATTACGCTATAGACCCAGGTACAACACAGTTAAAATAAACCTCATACTTTATTACAATCAAAGCTTTTTCTATTACAGTGTCTTTACAAATTAAAAAATACCTTCATTATAAGAATATTATTAAATATCATATGAAGTCTCATCTCCCTAAGAACTAGTCCTGAAAGTAAAATTACAATTTCACTCCTGAAGATTTTTGATAGGAAGGTGTCATACGAACAACAAATGCTGATACTCTTATGCAAGTATACACCTACTAGGTACACCTCAGTAACTGGGTAAACTTTCTATAAGTTAATCTGCCCTGTTTGCATATGCGAGAGGTTCCTTCTAGATTATGAGGGCTTTAACTTAACTTGCTGAACCACCTCTGAAGGAATCTTCCTACACAGATGATACAAGAAGCCAAAGCATAAACATAATTATAGGTATACATATAATAAGATATGCTTAGAAGAAATTTATATTTATTTTTTTTCTGAAGATGAGTCCAAAGTTGTAGGCTTTCTCTATCTAGTATATGATTTTCTGGAAGTCTGAAATTGTGCTATTATGATGCCAGATCATTAAATAGTGTATTTCTAAAAAATCAGAAGTAAAATCTAGTGAATCATAGACAGGAGGATTGTGATCCAGATTTGTGTTTAAATCACAATCTCTGCTAATTTTCTTTGTCTGAAAAGCAATACATAAGTTTTCCTCAAGTGTCTTAGCCTAGCCAATAGAAATAACTTCTGGTGAAAAGGTACAAGGAAATATATTGGTTTATAAGCTAAATTATTCCCTTCAAGAATTTTTGGGTTTGTTTCAGTGTCTTAATTTCCTCCATATGATTTACCAATTAGTTTCTCTTGGCAAATTAAGGCAAGAAATGGCATTGAGATAGTTGGATAATTCTTCCTTAATCTTCAGGAAACCATCTCTATGATGAGATGACTCAGAAAGAAAAAAAAAAAAAGATTGTTTCAAGAATTCTCATTTCCCAGTAGTTAATGCTTCTCAAAAGCGCTGTGGTTTCTTGCTGTCATAATTATTAAAGGTTTCTTATGACTCTGCCTTGCCCAGCCTTTTATGTCTAAGGTACACAGTACCAGACAAATGAGAGAAGAAACACAGAGTGAAATCCTTAATCCGGGGAGATATAGAGGAACTCCAAAATGTGATTTTGTCTGTCCAGGTTTCACATAGCACTGCTTTTTCTTATGCTATGTCACATGACACTAGTGTGTCATGCTCTGAAAATCACAGAATCACAGAATCACAGAATTCTAGGGTTGGAAGGGACCTCGAAGGATCATCTAGTCCAACCCCCCTGCCAGAGCAGGGTCACCTAGAATACATCACACAGGAACGCATCCAGGCAGGTTTTGAATGTCTCCAGTGAAGGAGACTCCACAACCTCTCTGGGCAGCCTGTTCCAGTGCTCCGTCACTCGCACAGTGAAAAAGTTTTTCCTGATATTCACATGGAACCTCCTATGCTCCAGTTTACAACCATTGCCCCTTGTCCTATCATTGGTCATTACTGAAAAAAGCTTGGCTCCATCATCCTGACACTCACCCTTTACATATTTGTAAACATGGATGAGGTCACCCCTCAGCCTCCTTTTCTCCAAGCTAAAGAGACCCAGCTCCCTCAGCCTTTCCTCATAAGGGAGATGTTCCATTCCCTTAATCATCTTTGTGGCTCTGCGCTGGACTCTCTCAAGCAGTTCCATGTCCTTTTTGAACTGTGGGGCCCAGGGCTGGACACAATACTCCAGATGTGGCCTCACCAAGGCAGAATAGAGGGGGAGGAGAACCTCTCTTGACCTACTAACCACCCCCTTTCTAATGCACCCCAGGATGCCATTTGCCTTCTTGGCCACAAGGGCACATTGCTGGCTCATGGTCATCCTCCTGTCCACCAGGACCCCCAGGTCCCTTTCTCCTACACTATATAATGTATACAATTATAATGTGTACAATGTATAATAAAAGTCTATGCAGCTTTACTGGGGTCTGAATTGTTTGACACGGTAACAAATGTGATCTCAATGGTTAAAATATTTTTATTTTTTAAATATTGCTATTTCACATCTTCATGTCATTAGAAGTTATGAAAGGAATATTCTCCGACAGCATCTTATTTTATTATGACAGGTTCTTTGGTAAGAAGTTTAGGAAAATATATAGAAAAACTTAAGAAATTTTAAGAAAACATATAGAAAAATCTTCTGCAAAGGTAAAAAGAAGTTTGCCACCAGCAAATAGCTGCTTACTCTTCATTTACTGACACACACTATCAACTCTACTTCTGTGTTCAAATATTTCTTTGTCTATGGATTATATAGTGCATATACAAATGTACATACAATGGTGACATTCAGTTGCTAACTGACAGACACCTACACACACATACAGTTCATCATTTCAGCAATCTAATCAGAGATTCAGACTGATCCATGGTGATTTACATGAGATGATTTCACTACAGTCTGTACCATGGAAGATTTTCTATACTGTGCAATTTTATGGAGAGATGGAGGAACATGAAATATTTATGCTAAAGACAAAATCACACAAGACCACTTTTCTCAGCTTAATAGCAAAATGTTTGAAGTCTGAAAGAATTTTAAGTTCTTCTGCCTGCAAATGAGGTCCATTCCATAATTATACTGTTACGTATACAATTCCTGAAACCATATAAAGCAAACAGATGAGTAAAAGAATGAAAACAACCACTACTTTTCTTTCTTGATGTGCCTCTACTATTACTTCTTGAAGAAAAGGCATAAATGGTAGGTGTTTTTTATAAACTTAAAAGTCTCTTTTAATCAGGTGTTGAATTGTGCAATGAATATTCTTGGGCCATTATACAGAGAACTGCCTTGGGTCCACTATGAAGTAACATTATTAGCCTAAACTGCTTGCAGAACAGTGTCAGAATGATACCAAAAATAATATTTCTGAGCAAGCTACTCTGAATTAGAGCCACTGGCTGTGTCCCTTTGGATGACAAGTGACTTTGGTGATTCTCCTTGAAAACGATTTTGTGTATTCACGTTAAAAGAAATGCTCATTTCAGCTTAAATACAGATTTCTTTTGGAGGTGAAAAGTAGCTGTGTCACACTAGTGAAATGGAACTAATTTTAATATTTTTTTAGTATTTTCACTAAAGTATACACATTTTTATGAACAAAGTAAAAGGTAAAGCAGCTTTAGGATTTGTTTTTCTCCTTTCTCTGTTCATAGGACTAAGTTAAAATAACAATAAGAAAAAATCCTCAAAGTAACCATATCTGAATTCATTTCCTAATGAGTCAATTGTTTCTCCACAGATTGAAAGTTAATCAGCTCAGATTAACAAATAGATGACAGTGAAGTCTAAAAAGCTTTGGTATGTCATCCTGTGTTGATGACTTGTCTTGGGTTTTTTATTCTATTCTTTTTTCAAAGGTTAAATTTAATAAAATCTGGTGTTTCACATTCAAGATACCCTGAAGTGTTTTGAGGCACAAACTGGTCTTTTCAGTGGATGTGTAAAAAAAAGTAGAATGTGTCTGGAAAAAGGAGGGGGACGATCTACACATCCTTGTTTAGGTGAGATTTGTATTGATGTCTTGTGGAACTTTCCTAAATAATAATTGCAAGTAGAGCTTTTGCAAGGGGAGGACAGCCTGAGCAGGCAGCCCAAATGTTACCCCTCTCAAGGGAAAGGATACAACTGAAGTACCAGTGGAACTTCCCTTGTTCCAACCTCCCAGAGCAGCCTGTGTCAGGCTATCTTCTGAAGTTAAATTAATAAAAGGAAGAATTCGGAAAATGCAGCCAGAGCACCAGGACATATATCTTCTTCTTCCTCTCCAGTCACTTATTTTCCCCATACAACATAAGGGCAAATAAATGTTCAGCTGCATGCAAAGTGATGTACTTTGACTCTGATTTTAGATAATAATGCCTACATCACAAGAGAACTAAATGGATTTCAAACTGTCACAATTACCAGTATCAGTTAATTGCTCTTGCCCGTAGTTTTTGAAATTTCTGCAAAGTATTTTGACTTACCAGGTACAAGAAGCCTTTAAACAGTGCAATGTAACCTAATAACTTTGGGCAGCACTGCCAAAAATTTCAATTGTAGTGGATGCATGACTCACATTCCCCATCCCACCATTTTCTATCCTAGGAGTGGTTTCTAAATTAGGCTTCTAAATTACTTCTTCAAAGTAATAATGTTGTCATCCTTCCTGTTACTGCTATATCGTGGCCATAAGATGTTACTCAGCTTCTCTCTACAAGCATCATCTAAACAAAAATATTTATCTCTGAGAATTGATATTTAAAGAAAAGCACCCTAAATATGGTAAAAATTGGCAACAGCAAACAAGCACACAAGAATAGAAGACAATCACCTGGTTTTCTTACTGAAATACAACTCTGCTGTCTGCATCATAGTTAAGCATACTGATAACCATTTTAGTTTGTGACCAGAGTAGCATTAGAAGAATAGCAGTTAAGGTAGGACGTATTTTGAAGGAAGAAAGCAAGAGAGCAGTTCATTTACAGCTAAGGTCCTTGATGTACTTCATGTACATAAATTAATAAAGATTTTTCTTAATAAAATCCAATTTATCTTTAGAATCCTGGTGTAATTTAATCTATGTACTGAGTTAATGTGGCTAAAGTGACTAGTGTTACATTAGTCATGGTGGCAAGGAGTTGTCTTGTCAGATCCAGAATTAAGAAGGATATTTGATTAATACACAAAGAAGTACTTTGGAAGACAGCAAAGTGGCACCATGACAAAAGTCAACTCCCAGCATATCCTGAATTTCCATAAGTTAAAATTTGCCTGGGCAATATTTTAAAGGCAATATGCAAACCTGTAATAAAAAGGGAAGATAAAACTAAAACAGTAGGAATGAAGATATTTTTTTCCCTCTACTGCATTGTTCAGGGAAAAACAAAAAGCTGTTGGCAGGAATAATAGTAGAAGAGTAGAATATGTGATCATATCCAGAGTAAGATAGAAGAAAACCACTTTTTTTACTCAAAATCAAGATGCAATATGGATACTTAAAATTTGAATGTGCTTATAATTGAAAAAAAGGTCATGTAGGTAACATACAACAGAGTTTAAGAGAGACTGTGCAATAATAACTGTAATCTAAGAAAACATATTTCCAAATAAAAAGGAAATATTCATTGATAGAGTATTCTGAAGAGGAAATACATGCCTAGATGCACCTTGCGAGACAGAATTGTAGTAGAGAATAGAAGGACTATAAAGACATATCATTACATCAAAAAATACCACATGATGCATCGTCTTTGATAAAAACCAACCAAACAAAATCTTTAAATAAACTGAAGACTAGCAGTATCCAAAACCACCTCAGATAGCATGGAGAAGAAGTATCATTATCAACAACATGGATAAGCTGTCCAATTTTTGCAGAGAACAAACGCTGGTTTTTGTGATATAAAAAAGAATTCTGTTTTATTACACCATATGAACCATTCAAAGATTGACAATTTTTTGCTATATATTTTGGCAGATACCACCATATTTGAATGCCTGTTGGCAGAATATCACCAGAAAGCAGAGTGAAACCCAATTGTATCAAACTCATTGCCAATACATTCATTTATTAGGTGAAAAAAAATGACATCAAGGAAATAGCAATTCCTGTGAAGATACTAGAGGAAGAATACTAGACAGAATGAAGATAAATTGGGATTACTCCAGTCTTCATTTCTTGACAGTAGTCCCTACTTCAGTGGGACTACTCCAGTCTTCATTTCTTGACAGGTGGTGGTCTCCAGCTTTGCCTTAAACATTAAAAAAAATAAAGAAACCCCAGAGTAATGAGTAGGAAAATACTCCATCAATTTATAGAGGTGGTTAATTATCTTAACTGCCTGATCTTCAGAATACCATGAACTCTTGAGAAGCTTTGTATATAATGATGTGATATGGAAATAGAAAGCAAGGGGCAGCATTTGAAGAAAGAAATCAAATCATATGAGGGTCACTAATCCTGCAGAACCGTACTTCTTCAGAGGCTACAACAGCAATACACCATTTTAAAAGGATGTTTCAGGCACCACTAACAGAAAGCAACATCTACTAGTAAGTCTTTAGGAACTGTAGAAGATGGCATACTTAAAGACATGATTCTTAGAAGTGCTTTTTGTTGTGGATGACTTTCCAGAAGTAATTTTTAAGAGAAGTATAACATGTTTAGTCATATTATCAATGTTTAAAAAGTTCCATAAGGAAGCTGCAATTAAGATAAAATTCAGTGAATGATATTAAATCTCTTCAGTCTAGAAGGCATAACATTGTATTTCTCAAAAATGGCTCTATTGTTCTATTTGGCATAGTTGGCAGGGTTTCGGTGCAGGGGCAGCAGTTGTGACTGGTATGGGAGAAGACTATGAACTGTCATGAACTGACTGTCACGGCCATATCTAGCTGGCTCTGACACCAGTGTGAGTGCTTCATTGTGCACCAAAACCACAGAGGAGCCCAGTGCCATGGCTCTGCTATGTTTGAGAAAGAGCAGCAGCCTCTCTGGAGGGAACAAGATTAAGGAGATGTTGTTTGGGACATGGCTGAAGATACGCTTTTGGAAGGAGGTGATCCTTGACGGTATGTGTACAATCCTGAAGGACTGTAGACCATGGATAAGCCACACCAAAGCATGGACATTCCTGAGGTGCTGTGGCTGTATGTGACCCTTGTTGGGACAGGGATATCCATGGGGGACTGTTGGCAACTCAAAACAAGTGAGAAGCAAGGATTAATGGAAATAAACCACCCCCCAACCTCTTGTACTGCTCACTGTGTCAACAGAGGAATTGAGATGGACTGGGTATAACCCACTGTCAAAATAAGGTGAGCCAACACTAAGAAGGGAGTAAGAAAGGTGTTTGACTGAACTTGAGCCTGTCAAAAGGAGAGAAAAGGTGTTTCCTAAGTGTTTAGTTGTTTATGTCTTTTTTTTTCTCAGTACCCGAATCAGTAATAAAAATTTTGTTTCACTTGGCAATAAAGCTAATTAAACTATAGTGTCCAAGACAAGGCTGTTTGCCTATATCAGGCATTGGTTTCAAAAGTTTGAATACAGAGACATATCCAGCAATGGATACGAGAGTGTTATGGAGATCCTGGAGAGTCCAGAAAAGGACCACTAAGATTATTGAGGGACTGGAGCATCTCTCACATGAGGGGAGCCTGACAGTGCTCTTTATTTTTCCCTCCTCATCAGCCACTGTGGTGGGTTTTCCCCTTTCTCAAATATATTTTCACAGAGGCACCACCAACACTCCTCAGCTGTGCCCTGCAATGGGTTCATTGCAGAGCCAGGTAGAAACAGCTATGTCTGGCATAAGACAGCCCCTGGTCTCTTCTCACAGAAGCTATCACTGCAGCCCTTCCCCAACATTGTCATATACACCCAATAAAAGGTCAACAGGTAAGCATTACTTTTTCAACACCAGATTTGCCATTAAGTGTTCCAAACTAAAAGGGCTCACTCAAGAAGTACATTTTTTAGGTTTGTTGTGGCCATCTAGACAGAGACATATCACAGCTGAACAAGAGTTCTGAAGGACGATTTGAGAAGCTACAGGCCTGACCTGAGTACTGGGCAAAGTCATGGAACAGATCATCCTGAGTGCCATAGCATGGCACATGCAGGACAATCAGGGGATCAGACCCAGCCAACATGGGTTTATGAAAGGAAGGTCCTGTTTGACCAACCTGATCGCGTACTGTGACAAAGTGACCCACTTAGTAGGTGAGGAAAAGGCTGTGGATTTAATCTATCTAGACTTCAACAAAGCATTTGACACTGTCACCCACAGCATTCTCCTAAGAAAACTGGCTGTCCATGGCTTAGATGAGAATACTCTTTTGTGGGTGAAAAACTGGCCGGAAGGACAGGCCCAGAGAGTTGTAGTTAATGGAACTAAATCCATCTGGCAGCCGGTCACTAGTGGTGTTCCCCAGGGCTTCGTGTTGGGGCCAGTTCTGTTTAATATTTTTAGTGGTGACCTAGATGAGGGGTTCGAGCGTACCCTCAGTAGGTTTGCAGATGACACTAAGCTGGGTGGAAGTGTTGATCTGCTTGAGGATAGGAAGGTTCTGAGGAGAGATCTGGAAAGGCTGGATTGAGTGGCAGATGCCAATGGGATGAGATTCAATAAGGCCAAGTGCCGGGTCCTCCACTTGGGCCACAACAACCCCAGGCACTGATACAGCCTCAGGGAAGAGTGGCTGGTAAGCTCCTCATCATAAAGGGACTTGGGGGTGCTGGTTGACAGCCAGGTGGATATGAGCCAGCGTGTGCTCAGGTGGCCAGGAAGGCCAATGGCATCTTGGCTTGCATCAAGAACAGTGTGGCCAGCAGGACTAGGGCAGTGATTGTCCTGCTGTACTTGGCACAGGTGAGGCCGCACCTCGAGTACTGTGTTCAGCTTTGGGCCCCTCACTTCAAAAAAGACATTGAGGTGCTGGAGCATGTCCAAAGAAGGTCAACTAAGCTGGTGAAGGGACTGGAAACCATGTCTTATGGGGAATGACTGAGGGAGCTGGGGTTGTTCAGTCTGGAGAAGAGGAGGCTCAGGGGGGACTTCATTGCTCTCTACAACTACCTCAAAGGAGGTTGTAGTGAGGCAGGGGTCGGTCTCTTCTGCTATGCCCATGGTGAAATCACAAAAGGAAATGGCTTTAAATTGCAGCAGGGGAGATTCAGATTGTACATTAGGAAATTTTTTTTCACTGTAAGGTGTGATTAGGTATTGGAATAGGTTGCCCAGGGAGGTGGTGGAGTCACAATCCCTGGAGGTGACGCTGGGTGATACGGTTTAGTGGTGATGTAGGTAGGTGGTTGGGCTGGATGATCTCGAAGGTCTTTTCCAACTTTGATGATTCTATGATTCTATGATTAACAAATTTTGGTTATGCACATCCCCAGTTACAGCGAATTGACTAAATTTTTGTATCAAGTAATCTCCAAAAATTAGTTGTTTTGAGAAGGAAGAGAAACAGAACCAAGCTTTTGAAAAGGTCCAGCAGGAAGTAAGCCATGCAATGACAGTAGTACTGATCCAGAAAGAGAGCAATGTAAAAATTTTTTTATATACCAGCACAGTAAAGAACAGCAGTTTGTGGCCATAAGAGCAGGAAGGAGTTTGAGGCAATGAACCCCTCAAGAGATGAGAGGTGAGCTTGCTGGGATTCTGAGGCTGGACCTACAAAAGAGCCAAAAATAACTAAATTTCTGTGGAGCAACGTTCAAGCTGCAGTTGAGAACATTCTGCATGCCACTGAAGTGTCAGGCACAGAGCAGCCACTATGGTTACACCCTAGACTACGTGTTCTGATTTTTTTGTTCAATGATTCAAAGCACACTGCTGAGAGAGGAACCAGTGCTATGTGCAAAAAGGTGTGCTGGCCTTTAGACAGTAGACATGCACTGGTTCAAGCTCCAGACTAGGATTAGCTGAGATTATTAGCCCATAGCCAGTAAATCAATAATGTGAGGAAACCACATTCCTCAGGCTGTTGAAACCCCAGCATATGATGAATTAAATGCTGAAAACAAACAATGGAGTTTGCTTACAGATGGATCTTGTAAAATTACAGCAGGGATCAGGAGGTGGTGAGCTGCTACTTGGAATCCCTCCATGGGAGAAGCTGTCACCTGCAAAGGGACTGGAGTCTCTAGTCAGTTTGCAGAAGTAATGATCTTGAAAATAGCCTTGGAACATATTCAGGAGCAGCACTGGCCCCAGTATATGTACATACAGACTCCTGGATGGTGGCTAATGCAGTGTGGAAACCTGTCGAAGACTGGAATCATGTTAACTGTCAGCAGTGAGCACTTGAGCCTGGAGACAGAGAAGGAAAGTGTTAGTGTTTAATTTTGTATATTTTCCTTTTATTCTCAGTACCTGAATCAGTAATCAAAAGTTTGTGTTAATTGCCAGAAAAACTTAAGTAAAATTCCTCTAACTGAAAATATTTTGCCTCTGACAACTACTGTCACGGTGACACAAACAAGAAGTTTTCTAGAGGATACCTCTAGAAAGCAAAATATTGATTCCATCAGTTTGCTACCATACCCTTACTTCATGAAAGTACTAAGAAGGATATTGAATGGATGCACAGGTCTTATGGAACCAATATGCCAAATTGCTGAGGGGACTGTGCAGGTATGCGGGGGTAAGGAACTTCACTCACTCCTCCACTATGAAGCCAGTAAAGAACATCTTTATTTACTTTAACACTGCTTTTATACACTCATATCGGCTGCTGAAAACGTACACAGTGATGGCCGCATCCCCCATACGTGAGGGCGGACACAGTGCTATATACATTGCTATTGGTCCACGTCCCATCACCTCTCATTGGTCTATGCCTCTTCCGGTAGTGTGCCAGTCCCGTGACCGGAAGCATACCCAGGTGACCTCCGGTATTGCTCCATATCACTTCCGGTGTTCGGCTGGAAGCAGACGATGCTGTCTCTTTGTTCCTATCTCTCTAGATGACTCCCAATACATATGGCTGCGTGGTTAATCACAAAGATATCGAGTAGCTGGTTCACCATATGCCATTGACTTACCCCTACACAGGTAGCCCTTGTAAGTTTAGGAGCCTATCTAAGAAAAATGTGTATTTCACTCTGGACATACGTAGATTAGTGTGTGGGTATGCAAGCTTATGTGGCATATGTTTGAATAGTGAGTAGAGTGTAAACAACACAGAAGACATATAATGTCACCACATTCTCAACTAAACCTAGGAAACATCAAATCAGGATTTAGGAAATATATGGATGACAGAGGGTTAATTTCCAAATTCCTGAGAGAGTCTATCTGGAGGGCAAAAAATGTGATGAGGGAACTAAAGATAGATTTTACAAGTTCTGACCTATCTGACATTGACTCAGGAAATAAGTGACATGTTGCAGGAGAATTCAAGTGGTTCGGTGGCATCTGGGAATCTGAAAACATAATGGATAGCAGTAGGCATGCATAATCCCCTGGAAAGACATCCAAGAAACTAATAGCAAGGGCAAACAAACAGAAAAGGATCATTACCTGCTAATGTTGGATGCAACAAAACATTTTCCCAGGCAACAAAGCAAAGTCTGATGAGCTAGAAAAATATTTTTATCCCCTGAAGTAATCTAGACCTCACTAGAGAAAGGACAGACCCTGTCCCAAGTGAAGTAGACAGGTCACTATAATGAAGAAGTCAATGACCTGAGGTGAGGATGTACTGCTGAGCATGCTTGGGTCAAGCATCAAGTCACCACAGAAACAATGGTGATAGCCCATGTTTCCATGGAAAACATTGCATGTAAGGTAAACACAGACTGAGAGAACGGTGGAGAGAAAACCATGGACACCTGCACAGCTTATAAAAGACATGAAGAATGTGACACAGACTGACCTAAAATGTGACATTTTATGAGAAATGAATTTGTATAATACATCTGCAACAAGGTTTTACATGACCTGACAGCTCTCTTAGGCCCCACAAATACTTCCAAAATCAGACTTTTGAAGACCAAAATATCTTTAGCATTTATGTTTTATAAGAATTCTGGAAAGATTTGTTCCCATTCTGATTCAAAGCTAATTATCAACATTTATCCTGAAACAGAAAATCTGGACTTAGCCAACTGTATGTCAAACCTATATCAAACTGATGGCAAGATCCTTGATTTTTCCACTACATCCCATCTATTACTTTTTTTGTTAAAGTCTTAGCTGTTATAATATAGAGACTTTCCGAAAATAAAGTAAATACCTTAAATAATACCAGGTGTTCCCAAATGTGAGTTGTTTGACAATACATTAATTTGTTGCAGATTCTTTAGCAGATCATGCAAACACAAAGGGATGAAAAACTATTTTATTAAATATAACATTAGCTATAATTGCCACAATCTCAAATTTTCCTCTGCTTTGATTTTTAGGTGAGAAATGTTTCATTTATCCTGTATAATCAATTCTTAAGGAAGTATATAGAATATTCTTTAATATATAGAACACTTTGTCCTAAATAGATTATCTGTGTTGTGGATTCTAACTTTAGGATAGATCTGGTTAGCCTTGCAAGTCACTTAGAGAATTACATCAATGTGAAATTTTGCAAAGTTTGTCTTTGCAGTATCAGGGAAGAACTTACTAATTAACACTGCCTAGATATTTCAATTTATACTTAATTTTGATGGGGAGAACTGAAAGAAGTTCTTAATTTTATCTCCACCACACCAGCACCAGCAGAACTGCAGTGTTATAAATGGAAATAAGCACTGGCAGGTGAAAATTTAATGGGAAACAGTGAGTGCATTTAGAAGGGCAACACCTACTCTAATCTCTCAGTGAGACTGTGAGAGAGCTGACAATGTGGCAGCAGCCATTTCACAGTTTATCCATGTTTTTCAGGTAGCTGTAGTGAATGAAATACTCTCACTTAAATGAGAAGCATAATTGAACCAATGTAGACATGCAGGGTGGATGAAAGAAGTGGTGCCAAGTACTGTAAGAATAGACCAAATATATATTGTCCTGTAAATTATATGATATGCTGGATGTGAAATATTGAATAACACCACAACAGCATTTTAAAATACAACTATTTTTTTTAAATAGGCAGTGTTATTCAACACAAATTCTAACTCTTTCAGTGATTTTATTTAAAAAATTATGCATATATTTTCAAAGATGTCTGTTTCTGGATATTAATACAAAAGATATATCCATTAAGGTAACTATTCAGTTTTATGCTATTTATGGAAAGATATCAGCGATGGAATTTTAATCCTAGTTGCCATTCTAAATAATAGTTTTGTGACTAGTTCAGAAACAGATGACCAGGATTTTAATATAATTCCCAGATTTTATATAGAATATCTAATCTTAAGGTAGAAGATAATCTAAAGAGATAGTTTACCAAATCCAGAAACTGAGGATAATGTTATCATTCAAAATAAGACAGTGAAGGCAATTAAACCCTCAGACAGTATAACAAGGATTGTGGTAAATTTTTTTTATCACACTAAATTGAAAACTGAATGTCTTCCAAAAGAAACACTCTAATAAATGAGTTAAAGAGGATGTGATGAATTCCTGTTCCTTTCATATATGGAAGATGTAATAATAATGATTCTTCTCACTTTAAGTAGTCTAAAAAGAGCTCTTACCTAACAACATACCTGTATCATCTCATCACAGCAGGGATGAACATACTTCCATCCTACAGGAAAAATTAAACATCTGTTGGTGCTGATTGCATGCTGTGATGTGAGAGCATTTATATGACACCCATCAATTCCATTCTTCTTACTCCTAGTACAGCTGTTGGATAGTAATTAAAAATTTAAGTACATGAGAACTAAGAAGTATCCCCTGACTTGGCATATGAAAATTGTCTCTCTGGAAAACAGTTTTATATTTTATGTTAGCCAGAATTTTTATTTTAAGTATATTTGATTGAACTTTGATTTTGCAGATTTTAAAATTGCACATTCATAGATGTTCTCACACGTTCATAGATACAATGTGAAGTGAGGAGGGAAGTCTTAATAACTTTACAGTCTGATTCTACAACTGTTTTTTTATTGGAATGAGCTAACCATTTCACTGTATCATTACAGTGCTGATTTAGAGCCTCAAAAGGTAATACATAATCATTTCCCAGGGAAAAAACAGAAGTGAGAGTTGGAATATAGCTTATCTGCAAGTGAAATAGAGGGTTGGAAAGAAGGTAGGAAAATGTGCTTAGTTTTTTTAAATGCAAATTTTAAAGTGTTAAAAATAATTTTAATTGCCCTGGCATTGCATGAACATTATTGGATTAGTCATTAATTCAAGCTGGCAGCAGGTTTTTAATACCTTTCCTGCTTTGCTATGTAAGGAAACAGATCATTTTAATGGATATTTAAAGCCTCAAGATGTATCTAGTAGTGAAAAATCTTCAAAGTAAAACTGGCAGAACCGTAGTGACTTCTTTATTTTATTCAAAACTGTCTCAATGCAGCTAATGCGTCACGTAAAGATGTCTTACAAAAGACAGCTCTTGTTTACAGAATGGCAGCAATGAAGAGTTTGGCCCCATTTGTGCTTTGTTTTCATTGCTTTCCTTTCTTCCTTCCTTCCTATTTTAAGGTTACAATTTTGAGAGCAGCTCATAGATATTTGGTGTTTTCTTTCAATCTGTAAGGCTTTCACTAAGAATAGTTAATGGGCCTTATGAGGAATTCGGAAACCAAACAATTATTAAATAATTCTAAGTTAATTGATTCACAGTGGATTGTTTGTTTCTATTCAAGGCTGGACTAAGCACAGCCTGAGCCACAAAATTAAGTAATGAACTTCTCTGAGGCACAAACAGGGGACTAAACCTAGTGAGAGATTTAGGCACACAGAAGTGTGTGACAGCATCTAAATTAAAAAATTATTGAGTTCTTCATCTTTCTAAGTAGACTCCCCAACTAGCTCAAAAAGAGATGATATGTCTGTAGTACCATTCCAGATTACTTGCTCAGGTTCTGAAGAGGTGCAGCTTTGTTATCCAAGAGCTTGAAATACGTGGGAAAAAGCATGCCATGCAGTGTAGTATCATGCACAAAAGCACAAGTTTGTCCTGGCACATCAGAGCATATAAAACTCTACTAGCTGTAAACATCTTGAAAACTTTTGCACTCCATGGTATTTTCCACAGATTCTTGACTCATAAAATCATGAACATTTCTTCATTTATCTAAACAAACAAGAAATCAAAGAAACAATTTTATTAGTCTTAACTACACTAGGCAGTCCTTCTTGGAGTCCTTGTAAAAGGTGTCTTCAGCCTAACAAACAGTTAAGGCAATAACAAAGTCCTTGCTAGTGTTCCAACACTAGCAACCATCAATAAATCTTTTAAACCCACAGGAAAACTATAAAAACCAATCAAAGAACTTGAAACTTAAATAATCAATGAAGGTGATTAGACAAAGTATTACTAACTGAAATACTGCTTTCCTAATGTTTTTTTCTCCTTTTAATTGTGTGGAATCTTTCACAAGAAAAGAGTCACTTGACAGCATTTGAAAAACATTAGAGATAGCATTAAATAGGCCGTTAGTGGCAGAAGAGATACAATCTAGGGTAGGTTATATTGAGTAGTTATTGCTGCTGCAGAAATCCAGTAATTTTTCTTTTAATACATGTAAGAGCAGGAAAAAGATAAAAAGTTGGTGAGACTGAGTCTCAATTGCAACTTAAAAATAAGGAAATTACAAATACAGTGTGCAGTCTTATCTGTCACTTCCAGACTTGATAAACCTTTACCCATGCCTGTGAGTAGAGGAATAAGAGTCTGATGTAAGAAAGTTTCAGTTTCCTGACTTATACAGGTTTGTATAGGCAATCTGTGCATGTAAAACAACCTATCTCAGGATTGTCAGTCCCTTTAAAAATATTCAGGACACATTATACCCAAGTCCATCCTGGCCCATGTCTAATTATCTGGAGGAAGTGCTTTATTCCTTAACTATTGTAGTGCTAGGTGGTACCTCCTCTTTCTTCAGTCTGTAAACTTGAAAAGGAAATCCAGTGAGGATTCTGGATCCTGAGTCAATTGCTTAAGCTGTACAAAGGAACATGATTTTGACATGCTTCCCTTGCTAACTTCTGCATTTGCTATAGGGTAGTTTAAAGAGACTCCTCACTCAACAATGTAATTTCTGGATTGCCTAATACATCATGTACACTGTGAGAGATCAAGGCTCTTAATTCCATGTTTTAGGTTCCAGTCTGGTAGGACTCACATGTCAAACTCATACACTCTTGAGTAACTAGCTAATACCTTCATTTTAGGTATCTAATGAAGTAGTAAGATTTATCACCAGTTCAAGGATATATTTGTCCAAGGTTGAGCACCAAAATTAGGCAGATATGATCTTGCTCATGAGGACTTCAAAAGCACTTCCTTTGTGTGCTTTTATACAACTAAAATGGAAGGTAAACAGAGTAGACTATACCCTAAGAACACTTTGGGGTCTAGACTGTAATGCCTGGTCTCACATTTTGATTTTTATACTTTGTCCCATTAACGTTTTTTTCCAGTCTTCATAATCATTCAGTCATCTTCACATGATATTCTGTATTTAAAGTGCTTTCCAATTCTATATCATCAATAAATTTCATTATTACATTGATACTTTTGTGCCAAGTCCCTAATGAAATATTTAAATAACATCAGACCCAAGACTAACCCTTTAGGAACTTCACCAGTAACTCTTCTATGAAGACAAATCTCATTTCAGTTCTTTTCCATATTTCATTGGTCAGTTTCTTACCTATAATTCAATTTCTCTATTTGTTTCCATTTTCTTTAGTTTAATGAACATCCCATGTCACACTGAATCAATTTCTTTTATTGAAGAGCTGATTAAATATGTTGCATTTCTCTAAATAGCTTAGAAACAAAGGAAACATGATACATTATATCAAATCAACTCAGAAATTATATCTCATCAAAGTTTAGTGTAGAGAGATAGTTATTTTAAGATATTAATAAAAAATGAGAAGTAATATCAGAATTCATCCAGAGTCTAAACTGAAAGACTCCTTATTAAAATAGATGGAGAGAAACCAAAACAACACTATTGAGAAAATTCAGACTAAAAAACCAATCTTTTTTAAATAACAGTTATTAACTAAACTATTTTTAATGATCTGATATTTAGACACCAATCAGTTGGGTACCCTGCTCCCTTGGCAACCAGAAATACTAGCTCTACAATATAATATATTTTATTTCACTCCTCCTTGGTTCTTTCTTTATGACAGCATGATGAATGATATTGCTGTTGCAAGTTATTGGGTCACTAAAGTTAGAGCACAAACTCATTTTTATGACAGCGCTAAGATATTACTCTGACTATTCCTTGAAAATGAAAAGTCTTTCTGAAGTTGCAACTTCTTCTACATGCATCAAAAAATTATTCCTGTGCTCTTTTAAAAGAGAAATTACTTTGTAATACATATCACATTTGTGTGTCACATCTGACATCAATAAGCCCTGATATGTTTCTTGCTAGGTGTTAATGTCAATGCCTGAAATACAGCAGTACTCCAGAGAAAAAGAATAACGTGGGAAATACAGATACACTGAGGGCTCTTGTAATTCACTAGCACAGAAATGTCATACTGGGTGAAGTGATGAGCACATTCTGCATACTGTTTTTCAGCCAAAGCAGGCTGTATTTTTTCTTCTGTGAGCATAAGAACATGAAAATTTAGTACACTGATGTGCAATAATGCTTATCAGATAACAAAAACAGATGTGGACAAGATCAAGAGCAATTTATTAGTCACAAAATATAGGTCTGTAATTTAGGGGTGATCTCCGAGAATGATTATTCTAGAAACAGTGGGTGAAATCTTGGTTGTGCTAAAGTCTGTGAACTGTTGCCATCAATTTGAACAGAGAATTCTAGCTTCTTGTCTAAGTCTTCATTTTCACATGGCCCTCTGTTCTGGTTCTCTGGTCACTTCATATTGATAATGCATTACAAATTGTTTCATTTTTCAGCTTGGGCCTAGGAAAAATTTGCACATCCAATGTCTAAAGCACTTGAGCTGTCTCATTGTTTTTTGATTGATTACTTATATACGCAAATTTATTCTTGAGCATTGCTGTGGGAAGGGCTAGGGCAACTGTGGGAAAGGTGAGCAGGTGAAAGATGATTACATAGATTTGACACAAGTTCAATGGGAAACATATATGGCTTATTGTATTTAACAGTATCTCTGTTTCTAAAGAAAACTGGTACTCTTAAACACCCTGAAGGGTATCTACCTAGATGCTACCAAGCCTATAGCAAGATGTTAAGGGAGCTTCTTTGGACTGTCAGAGAGAAGATTAAGGGACAATGGAATACTTGAAGTGTAGTTACAAACATGATGGAGCCAAACTCTTCTCAGCAATTGTTTCAACAAGTAGCAATAGGATAGTTCAGGATGGAAGGCAACTCAGGAGATCTCTAGTCCAACCTTCTACTCAAAGCATAGTCAACTGTGAAGTCAGACCAGGCTGCTCACAGCTTCATGCAGTCTAGTCTTAAAAACCTTCAAGGATGGGAACTGCACAACTTCCCTGGCCAACCTGTTTCATTGTTTGAGTGTCCTCATTGTATAAAAGTTTATCCTTATATCCAGTCTGAGCCTCCCTTGCTTCAACTTAAGTGTGCTGTATCTTACTCACCTACTGCACACCACTGTGAAGAGCCTGACACCATCTTCTTGATGATCTCCCTGTTTGTACTGGTAGGTTTTCTATTAGATTTTCTGAAGCCTTCCCTTCTCCAGGGTGAACAAGTGCAGCTTCCTCAGCCTTCTCTCACAGGGCAAGTGTTCCAGGGCCAACCATCATGGTGGCACTCTTCTGAGTTTGATTCACTTGTTCAGAATGTTTTTTAGACTAGGAGGCCCAAAACTGGATTCACGATTCCAGATATGGTCTCATGAGCAGAGTGGAACTTCCCCGATCTGTTTTCTATGCTCCTGTTCATTTCACCCAGGATGAAGTTGGCACTCTTTTCTGCCAGGACACACTGCTGGCTCATACTGCGGTCTATGAAGACTCTCAAGTCCTTTTCATCAGAGCTGCTCCCCAGCCAGACTCTTCCCAGCCTGTATTGTTTCAAGGTGTTCTTTCTAAGATGCACGACTTGGCATTTGTCTTTGTGAAATCTCATAGGGTTCCTCTTGGCCCATTCCTTCAGGCTGTCCAGGACACCTTGGATGACCGTCCTGCTCTCAACTGTATCAGCTGTTTCCTCCATTTTACTGTGATCTGCAAACCTGAGGAGACTGCACTCAATCATCTCTTCAAGATAATGGTGTTAAACAGAACAGGTCCCAGAGCAGATCCCTGCAGTTCTACACTTTTTACCAGCCCCCAGATAGAACACAACCCATTAATTGCTACCCACTGAGATCACTACCCTCCAACCATCTTTTTACCCATCCAGACTGCAATATCCTAGTTTAGATTCAAGAATATTGTGGAAGACAGTATCAAAAACCTGGTGAAGATCAAGGTAAATTGTATTCACTGCTTTCATCTCATTCACAGACTTTGTTATTTTATAATAGAAGACTATCTAGTTGGTCAGCCACGATTTATCTTCTGTAAATCTGTGCCATTTCCACTTACCTTCTTCTCCCTTGTATGCCCAAGAATGAGTACCAAAAGGACTCCTTCCATTATTTTCCCAGACACCAAGCAGACTTATTGGCCTGCCATAGACTGAGGCTTGGAATACCAATGTTGGAGATGAGGTGAAACATTTGGTAAGGAGTAATGCAGCACTGGAACAGATTGTGCAATTTCCATCTCTGGAGCTTGTTAAGACTCAGCTAGGCAAAGCCATTTCTGACCTAATTAAACACTGATGATCTCCTATGTTAAAGTAGCAGGTTGGATTAGATGACCTGAAAAAAGTCCGTCTAACTAGCATTTATGTGATTTCATAACTCTGATATAATTAATCATAAAATTAATCAGATTTTGAATATTCTATAGGTTATGGGTTCTCTTTGATGTTGAGATGTATTTATGGCTCTTAATAATAACCCTACTGTCTTGTGGAAATGTACCTTATATTGTACCATAATCATATTTTCTATGCACATCAGATTAAGCCATTTTGTAGCCTACACAGGACAATGTTTTGCCCGTAGTAGATTATTTTTTGCGTTACTCTGGGAAAAGAAGAAGCAGTTAAGGATGCTCTAAGCCAACATTTTAAGTACATTCAAGAGAGCTTTAGAAAACATTATAGGGAAAATGCACCACCATTTAAAAGCTGCTCTCAGATGAAGTTCACAGCTGCTCCTAATATTAGGAACAGAAGAATTAAGTGACATTGTTCCCCCTCAACCACCATACACCTTATTGAAATAACTTTTTAGTATCTACTGTACAATATGAATGACTGCATTTCACACTGCTTTGCATCCAAGGATGACTTAAGCACCTTACAAAAATTGTTGAATCCTATCAATCACATCATACAAATGGGGAAATTAAGAAAGAAATTATTAAAGCCATTATTTCAAGAGTGGCATTTTAGTAGTGTTATGAGCACTCAGCATCTTGCAGGATTATGCCCAAGAAGTTCCATTAAAAAACCCTGTGTGGAACTGACTTTATGAGAGTAGTGATAAAAAGGATGTTGCTCCAACAGAGATGTATTTTCCATTTTCTTGTGTCATCATCAAGTTCAGTAGAACTTATGTGGAAATTACTGTTTTGTATCATTAATGTTTTTCTGTATTTAGACACCTTTTTTGAGGCCTTAAAAATTGTGTTGTTCTGACATGATTGGATCTTCAAAATCAGGATCTTATTGAAACTAATGGAGATTAGACCTGCATAAGAACCTAGTAAAATACATACAAAATTCACATATAATATAACAATTTTAAGAAGTGAATATACCTCACTATGCAATCTGTTAAAGTATATAGAGAGTTTGATTCGAAATTAGGCATGGCACTATTTCTATTGATTTTTTTTACCTGATTCTACCTTCTTGTATGTTTGAATGCTTTTTAATCAGCTGTACGAAATTTTATTTTCTCTGTTAGTTTATCATATTTTGTACATAAAAATTTCTGTCTGTCCAAGGCCATGGCTACAGAAAGAGGTATCATCTATGTAGTAAGATAAACAGGCACAGGATAACTAACTTCCATAAGAATGTTATGCATTTGTTTAAGGCTTGTATGTAATTGTTCATTTTCAATTCTACTCACTACCCTATTTTCTCTATGATTTACTTTAATTTCCAGACCTTAGTGAAACATCAAACAACTGCTTAAAAACTTGAAATCAATGCACTGAAATAGTATTCTCCATCTCACACATTGCAAACCCTACTGCTATGTCCTCATTTGCATCTCCAAAATAATGATGCCACTGTAACTACTTTAAGGTCCAGGTTCGAATCCAGCTCAGTATTAAAAACAAATCAGACGTAGTTTTTCATCTCTTGCCCAGCAAAACACTTTGTTTGTCACATTTTAAACCCACTTATTAACCCATGGTTGTTGCCATTGTCAAGAGACAGAAAACAGTCGGAGAGCTCAAAACTGAATGGTGAGCAACAGCCCAGTGTTACAGAACACTGGTGGAATTTCAGTTGTGTTTTTTTGTTACAAACCATGCATCTATAAGCAGGTCAGAAGGGACTTCTAAGGGAACTGCTCTTCTGGCTCATACCCACAGTACTCTCTCTGACTAACAGTCATGCTTGTAGCTCACCTGCTGCTGGATGCCAGACGATAGCCGGCGCTGCCCCTGCATGTCCATCACTAGATGCCAAAGGGAGCCAGATTGTATCTCTTCAGACTTGTCTTATTCAGTTTGTTATGAGGCCAATCCCTGCTGCTTTAATATTTATCTCTAGGCAAAGGATTTCCACAAAATGAACTTATATTATGTTTTTAAAAGTCTAAGGTTTCTATATCATCTGCTTACCTGCTAGGAAATCAGGAATATAAACATCCCAGAATCACTCAGGCTGGAAAGATTAGTGGCCTTTGAAATAGCAAAGCATCAGTGAACAGCAAACAAACATTTTCTCATGTGAAAGCTGCATAGTGAAAACAGTCTATAGCTCATTGGACAAAATTAAACAGATTAGTGCCCCATGCAACTGATGTTTTGTACAGTCTGGGCATTGACATAACAAGCTTATGAAGTTGGGGCCAGGCCAGTTCTGATTCCAGTAACACAGCAAGAGATTGATTAAAGTGAGCTTTACACCATCTGTGGTCAGGTTATGCTTGATATAGTTCATATATCTGCAAGAGCAATGATAAATACGCCAGTAGAGACAACAGGTTTTCATGAACTGAGAAAAAAAATAGAAGTCGAACAGGAAGATGGCTCCTGCCTACCAGTAAGGATTCAAGAATGAGTGTCTCCCTGTTACCTGTGAGAAAAGATCACCTGCAAAGGAAAGCTGGTACTGGAAGATGCTCCCTCAGAAATTAATTTATGATTAAAACACAAATTAATTCCAATATTTATTCAATTAAATTTGGTATAGGCATTTTGGCAGTAATTCAAGGTCTACATTAACAAGACAGTAGCAAAATATATACCTGGTTAGGAATGACTGGCTGTCAGTTACGTTACTGTTTTAATGAAATTGAAAGTAAAGACCAAATTATAGCCAGGGCATAAACAGTCACAGTTTAATTGGTTTCAATAGTATGGTACATATTTATGCCAGGTATAAGTTTTGCTTAGGGAGGGTCAGGCAGAGCAAAGTAGTCCGTTCTTCTTCACACCTTCGGCTAATGCTGAGCAGCTGACATTCCCACCACAAAAATTACTTGATTCCATATCCATGCCATTTTTGATTCATCCACAGCATAGGCCTTATGCCAGGTCCTGCTGTGGGTGGCTTGGCAGGGAGCCCATTTAGATCTGAATTACCAGCACATATAATAACCAATGTCAGTTGTTAAACATGAGGTAGTTATGTCAAAGGATAAAGCAGAAAATGTATTTTATGATTAATCTCCTGTTTAATGTAGTTGTCTCAAGCATCTAATTGGACCCAGAAAAGATTTGCTAGTGACTATAAGAATTTTAAAACTGGACTCAGAAAAGTTAGAATACTACAGGAAACACTTTCCATGTTTAAGGGAAGATAAGAAACAACTGAAAACGGTAAAGGATATGATTTAGGCAGGTAAAGTAGCACTGTGTAGTAATTCAGATACACTTTTGTTGCCACTTTCCCTTGGCTTATGATATAAAGCTTTCCAAAATGGTTTATGTATGGATTTATAGTAATGAAAACATAAGGCATATTTCCAACAGCAGTGTAAACTCATGAGTTTCCCAGGCATGTGCTATGATTGTTGAATCTATTCTGCAGCTGTATCTTCTTTCTAAAAAGTACCAAAGAGTTCTATGTTATTAATTAATGCTATCATTACTGAATGTATTCTCCGATGGAGTTTGATGGGGTAGACCCTTCTGCTTCTTTAAATTACAGTGTTCTCATTAAATCCCACAACAGTATGTGATTAGGCACTAATGCTAATAGACCAAGCAGTTGCCATGGACTGCTAATATCATTTTTTGACATTGTCTTTTAGAAACTATTTGATTATAAAGTAAGTCCAATAATCTCACTCTTCCTAGGAACATCTTTTCTTACCTAGTCTTCTGACAGAAGAATATTTTTCAGACTGTATTTGAAAATCTTCAAGATTTTGAGGCAATCTTCAGATGTATCTTTGGATATTCTTTGAATATTCTTGGCTAAAAATATTCAACTACTTGTTACCTAATAGTTTTAAGATTTACTCCTTTTTTGATCCATTTTATGTAATTTTTGATGGCCAGAATAGCTCTGTGAATGTTAAGTATACAGTTGCTATTTAGGCATTAAGATTCATATACACAGGTTTCCATTAGCTTTTCTGATGTATGACTTTTCAGTTAAATTTTTCATTTGACCAGGCTAATTGTAGTCCTTTTTTCTGGATTTTGTGGTTGAGTTTCTTTTGCCTATAAACAAAGCCATGTGGCAGTCTGAGGATGATGTCCTTTTGATAGTTTAATACCACAAAATCTTCCTGCGAACCCTAAGCCATAAAGAGGTAGGAAATATTTTTTAGAAGTTATGTACCTTTCATCTTCTTGGTCTCATACAGATAGATGTTTGACTGTTTAGAAGATACATTTTTTTTTTTTTTTGCATTTAGAAGTCATTTAGAAGATGCATTTTTAAGCATTACATTTTCATTTGCCACATCTTAATAGATCTCTTTTGCTTTGAACTCCAAAATTACTAGGTCCCAAAAAGCTTCATATTTTAGACTCTGAAGCAGTGGCTCTCCAATACAAGCCAAGAATCCATATGACTGCTTTATCTGACATTCAATAACAGAGTCCTTTCAGATTTATTTAGCCATGTAGATGAAAGAAAAAAAAATAAGATAAAAGAAGCCAGGTTCACAAGAAAGAGACATCTATGGCCTAGAGAGCAGGGAAGGCTGATTATATGCTTACTGTGGTGAATGACAAATGCAGGTCCAAGCTTTGCCACTGACTTGCCACTGCCTTTGCCACATCTCCTAAGCTTAACATCACTGACGGGTATTCTGAATAGGTCATGAACCCAAGGTGGAAAACTGTCAATTCTTAGATTAGTCTTAGATTCTGTGCTCTCTTCAGCCTAAGGGAGTAGAAAATGTGTGTCCATGAAGATGACCTTCAAATCAATCCCATTATATAGAGGTTTAGGTAAATGTACTTACCCAGCCTCAGAGAGAAGTGTGTGTAACGCATACATAATCGTTAAGTCAGTCTTAAAATAATTGTCTGATAAGGTATGTCTCATGAGTTTTAGAAGGGCTTACGGCCCTTTGGGTTTTTTTTCACTGGGGAGGCAAAAGGATGTGATTCACATCTTTGTGTACTCATGTTTGGTATGCCTCTGATATTGTGAGAAATAGTCACTGGATGATTTCTAAACAGGAAAACCAGTTTTTTCCCACACTTCAGTTTTGGATAGAGCTGAACTCTTTTGTGTGAGTTTTATCAAAATTAGACTAAGACACACATGTGGTAAGAAAAATTATAGCTTAGTTGACGAAATTTAAGGAAATTAATTGCAAGTGGAAATAGAAATATGTGAGGAATAGCATCATCTTATTACTAAAAGAATCTTCTGAGACTTGCATTTTACTTGCAAGAGATTTTGAAAAAGCAGTCACATAAACACAATTTCTTAGTAGTATGTAATTACATTATCAGGATACACTTGTCACTGAGATTATATGCTGCAGTAAGTGCAATAATAAATAATATCAGAAAAGGATTTGCTGAAGAAATTCCAAAGGCTGAATCGTCGTTTTTGTTAAAATAATTACATTGGGAAGAGTTTCAAAATTAGGAGAGGAGCCATTCACTTAACCATGTAAAAAGGATTAAACAGTGGTGGCAGTGTATTGAGATGGTCTTTGGCCCATCCTCAACATAGCTGAGAGTATGTGAGTGCTCACAAAATTCTTAGCTCAGCGGAAATTTTCTACATTAAGTTCTTATTTTTTTTTATTTTTAATTCCTTCTGTAAGTAACATCTATTGGGGGACATATTTCAAGTCAGACTGTTCATAGATTTTCTTTATTTTTACATGATCGGTTGCTGTTAAAATTGAGAAATTAAAGGTTAAATTTTAACCCAATGGGAAAAAACGATGGAGAAGATGGGCTGCTTGTATGAAGGAATATGTAAGGAGCCAAAAATCTCTGTGGCACTAGACCTGACACAAAACTTCCCTGTCCCTGGAGTAGCTCATGACATTTGAAGCCATGGTTGTTGTCCATCTTACTGAAAACAAATCCAGACACAAAGGTTCTCATTTTCCTCTTACATAGAATGCATTACCTTTTTATCAATGGAAATCAAAGTGATCCTTTATATTCCTGAAAGTGTAGAGAGCTAGAGTCAATAAATTTTGCTTTTCTAACTTCCTCCTTTCTGTAATTTGAATGTGTGGAGGTATCCTTAAGCATATATAGTACAAGAGGCTAATAATAGAAGTCCATTATATGTAGACTATTATACCTGATCATGAAAAAAATGCTTGTTCTTTAAGGCAAGCATTCAAGACCCCAGATTGGAGGGGAAGTCCTGTAGTATTCTATTCATTTATGCCATAGAAATAGACAGACAGATTTGTGCATTGTACTATTGCTTTTGGAAGAAGCTCTAAAATATGAATCAGGAAGCTGTAATTCCCTGCAGGAACCCATATGTGAGTTATGAGGGAAACTGGATTAAGATGCTAAGAAAACTGTACTTATACTTCCTTCTAACTACTCCTGTGAGGAATAACTAGGATGCTGAATTTATCAGGCTTGAATCTGGAAAGGACTTCATACAGCTAAAAGGATTATTTGGGGGTAAGATCTCTGGCCATATTTATAACATTCCTGTGGTAAACATACAGAAATTAAATATGCATTCATGATGGATTGTGTCCCATC
This sequence comes from Aegotheles bennettii, assembly GCA_013398125.1. Lineage (NCBI taxonomy): Eukaryota > Metazoa > Chordata > Aves > Caprimulgiformes > Aegothelidae > Aegotheles > Aegotheles bennettii. The sequence continues at coordinate 54,322 of VZRW01006994.1, read as the reverse complement.
TGCAGTTAACTGCTCATTTTAATTTTGAATTCCTGCTTCTGTTCTATCTCTGCTTAATGAAACACATTTTGTTTCTAATTTCTAAAAATTCAGCCTCAGAATATTCTAGTAGCCTTGGCTCAGAGAAGTGTGAAATGCAGCTAAGCAGTTGGAAAGGAGGCTTGGTGGAGATTTCCCATTCTTGGATTAATTTAGTTGGACAACTAAAACTTAACTATGGAGGTTTTATTAAGTATTTAATTCCATGAGAACATTTATAGCTACCCTATTTTTTCAGTGATGGCTGATACCACCTTTAGGCTTTATTATTATTCTAAAAACTAGTTGGCCAATTAAGATTTTTCTAAAAGTATTTGAAATATATTTCAAATAAACAAACATTTTTCAAATAGATAAGCAAGTCATGGACACCACTGAAGCCTAATGAAATGAGATCCTAAGGTAAATATCACAGAAAATGACACAATATCTCTACTAGCTCTGATCACTGTTAATTTATTACCCTCCTGACATTTGAATACAAGGTCATCAATGTAATAACTTCCATTACTGTAAATGGAAATACAAAAAATCTTCCATGTGAAGGAATATTGTTCTTTTGAAAACACAAACTAGGTGTTGATTGAGTTGAAGAATATGAGACTGTAAACAAAATAAAGATAAAAAATTATACTGCTTTCACCTGCTGCAAAACCCAAAAGTGTTTATGAGAAGACTGTTACAAAGTGATAAAAATGTACCAGACAAATGGCTACTGTAACCTGTCTTCAAGCTTCTGCTTTTCCTATAAAACTTAAACATTACATTAAAATTTTCTTCATCAGCACATCATTCATTTGAAAATACAGAATATGTGCTAGAGGACGGCAGATGGTCTGGCTAGTTCTAGTAAAAAGGTCTAGGAACCTTTGAATTCAATCTCCCAACTCTGAGTTTAGTGGAAGCTGGAAGACCAGTCAGAAATTTCTTCACCCAAGTGATGCTTCCTTAAGGGTCACTAACACTATTGTGCAATGTAAGCATCTAGTGTTTGATAAGCATTTGGAGACCCTTAAATGGAAAATGTTATTTAAATTTAAGGGTTATATGTATGTATTTATTCATGAGAGAGACTGAAGTGCGAATGGCTTTCTGTCAAAAACTGTCAAACAAAAATAGAATTCCTTCTGGATTGTCGTCTTGAGGATTCCTACTGCTGCCTCAGAGATTTATGTGAAAAGATTTACAAATATATTATGGTCCAGCAGGTCATACACAGGATTAGAAATGGGAAGGATTATATTTTACTAACACCTCTGGCCTTAATAATTTTGTGATCTTTGACATGTCATTCTGCCTTCTTTTCTTTCCTATCTATTGTCAAACTTTTCACTTTTTGAAAATTTTCAAGGACAAAGGAAGGAGATGGGGTTTAATAGCTCTAATAGCCATATAGCACAATTCTCAATGTTATTGTAAGATCATCTTCATAGTATTATAATCTAATTCAACTCCATCTAACCTCTTGTCAGAGGTAGTAACTGTCTCCTAGTATTTTTATGATTATTAAATTATTGCAGATCCCTAATCTGAACAACAGGTTGACCAGGAGCCCCAGAAGTTTTATGTAGGTAGTTAAGTTAATTTTTTTCAGAATGTGAACAAGGCATAAGACATATGTATTTTGTTCTTGAGAAGCACACTGAGAAATGGATACACAAGGAACATTGTGCAGATTCTCTTTCAGTTAGCTGCATGTGCCTGTAAAATAGTCATATTTAGAATGATCAGATTATAGATTATTCTGTCCATGAAATATTAGTGCTTTGACTTCTCCTTTAAACGTTATGCTTTATTGATTTTTAAATGTCACGAAAAGGACAAGTAATTATTTAGCATAGAAAAAGCAGGTTTAGACCTTTCACAGAATCATAGAATCACAGAATCATTATGGTTTGAAGGGACCTCCAGGGTCATCAAGTCCAACCTTTATCCCATCATATTCCTAACCATTAGACCATTAGACCACGGCCTCAAGTGCCTCATCAACCCGTTTTTGAACACCTCTAGGGACAGTGCCTCCACCACCTCCCTGGGCAGCCTATTCCAGTGCCTAACCACCCTCTCAGTAAACAACTTCTTCCTAATATCCAACCTAAACTTCCCCTGATGTAACTTGAGGCCATTTCTTCTCGTCCTATCATTAGCAATTTGGGAGAAGAGACCAACACCAGCCTCACTACAACCTCCTTTTAGGTAGTTGTAGAGGGCAATAAAGTCGTCTCTCAGTCTCCTCTTCTCCAGGCTAAATAACCCCAGTTCCCTCAGCTGGTCAGTTGCCCTTCTCNTCTGATACAGGCCAGGATGCCCTTGGCCTTCTCGGCCACCTGGGCACACTACTGGCTCATGTTCAGCCGGCTGCCAACCAACACCTCCAGGTCCTTTTCCACCAGGCAGCTTTCCAGCCACTCTTCCCCAAGCCTGGAGCGCTGCATGGGGTTGTTGTGGCCGAAGTGCAGGACCCGGCACTTACCCTTGTTAAACCTCATGCAATTGGCCCCAGCCCATCACTCCAGCCTGTCCAAATCCCGCTGCAGAGCCTCCCTACCCTCAGGCAGATCGACACTCCCACTCAATTTCGTGTCATCTGCAAATTTACTGAGGGTACATTCGATCCCCTCATCCAGGTCATCGATAAAGACATTAAACATGTTTTTCTTTCAATAAACAGAGGACAAAGAAGATTCATAATAAGAAATGACAGTTCACAGACCTTATTTTATAAATTACGAAAAAGGGAAGAAAATAATAATAATTTAATGGTTATAAATCAGATCAAGAAAGTTAATACAAAATATTTTTGTAATTATTTGTTTGACTTTTCTTTTTGTGGATTCCTGTTAGTCACATTTTTACTTCCTGTTTCTGTTTATTGAAGCCTGTACAAATTAACTTTTCTGACGAAAATGTTTGCAAACAGAGAATACAAGGTCACATCTATGAAAACAACCTGAAACCTAAATTTAAGTTTGCATGTGTGAGGATTTGCCGTAGTGCTTCTTGAATGTTTATCCAATCAGGAAATAAGAACAATAGCATGCACTTTTGTTGATTTAGGCATCCAACTCATGAATACTCCATAAAAACAATTCACATTCAGTTCGTAAAATTAACAGCTCTTTAAGAAGCTATTTTAATTCCGAATATTGAATAAATTTGAAAGAACTGCAATCTGCTCACAGATATGCCGTAAGAAAAGGATTTAGATAAATTATTCATAACAAGCACACTAATTTACTAATCTATGTTCTAAACAATATCCATCAATATTCAATGTTCCTGGAGGTGTTTATGTAACAGCAACATATGTAAATATAGATATGAGAGTGGACTGCTCTATATTATGCTTAAGAAAACTGAAGAAAAGGGCTTGTTACTTTAATCTATGACCCACAAAAAGAGCAATTTAGAAACAATTTAGTAAAATATATTTTACAATAAAATTTCAAGACTTTATTTGCATGATATAATTCTGCGTATCAGTTATGTATAGAGCAGTTCAGCAGCTGAGCCCCTGCTTTGACAGTGGCTCTGTGTCATGACTTCTGGTATAGTTAAAATATACCAAACAAAAATTCAGAATTAAGTAATGCTTTCCCCAAACGACTGAAGCTACTCTAATCTACTGAGGCTGCTGTAATATTGACAGGAGAAAAATAAATAAACTGTCCAAATACACTTCTGCATAAGAACAGATGAATTATGTTTTCTTAAAATGTCCAGAAATTCTTTATGTAATAGAAGATATTATATGGCAATAACATGATATTGTTTTAATTCTACAAAATTAAAAAGTAGAATTCTCAGTTAGACAACACCTAAACAGATGGGACATACATTCACATATAGGATGAGACCTAAACTGTGTATTTGCATGTGTATGGCTAGGTCTTGGATTCATAGTTGACAGTAGGACTGCAGAGGAATATGGACACCCCCAGGGATCAAAGATTGTAACAACAATTTGGTTTTGTTTAAAGTAATAAAGCCAAAATCTGGGTCCTGATATAGCACATGAATAATGTTCAGGGACATTAGTCCTCCTTTCCTCCCCCACACACCAATCTGTGCCTATAATTGTACAGAAGCAGTGACACATAAACAAATTCGGAGGCATCTGATCTATGTTTGCAATGATCTCTGGGTTTTAGACCTTATTTTCCTGAAAAACCCAAAGTGATGGTCCAACATTCCCCCTGGAAAAAACATACAATGTCTGTGGAAAAAATGCAAACTAAACCCCACAGTGAACATTTAAGGAATCTATATAATTTATGATTTTTTGTGCTGCTATGTCTGTGAAGTGACATCTGTAGTAGCAAACTCCCACTGTTCCCAGGAATTTTTTAGTAAAAACCTGTTGTCCTGTGCCAGTACTATACCAGGGATTGTGCTAACAATTTCACAACATAGATAATTGCATTCCAGTGCTTAAAAAATCTGCCTATATATACAGAAAAAAAATGTTTTCTACAGTTATGCATCTTATGCTATGGGCATGGACCAGACCTTGCCTCCTGGAATTCTGTCTTTGGAAGAAACTGTTACTGAAATATCTTCTCTATGATCTACATACATGAAGGGAAAGTTATAGTTGTTTGCTTCCTTTCACAGGACTAGAAGATAAAGCAGGAGAATTTCTCTAGTGGTTGCAGAATGGAACTCTGTACTACAGGGACTGAGGGATAGCAGAGACTCCATGGAAGACTACAACGAAAAGAGGGTGGAAGAGAAAGAGCATACTGACTTGTTTCTGACTGTAGGACTAGCCAAAGTCAAAGTAAGCTGATAAGAACAGATAAACAAAAAGACTATTGTGCTTCAGAAGAGAAATTATAATTGTGGACAACGTCCCAGAGAATCTAGCTGGAGAGTAAAGCCCTGAAGTGGGGAATAAACTTAGGCAGAAGAGTATGTAGTTTGCACATGATTTTGTCTAAACCTGTACATTTTCTGTACTAGCAAAAGAAAGGATCGAGTGTTCTTAGTGGCATTAGGTGTCACTGTCTATGTTTTCAGATGTCTCCCATTACGAAGATACATTATAGTGTGAAAAAGTTACGAATATAGTGGGAAAAAGTTACGAATCTCAAAAAAAGGATTTAAGCAGCCAACAAAGCCAAGAGCTAACCTATAGGGGAAGAAGTGGGTCTGAAGTCACCCCCTTGCCTAAGGCTGAGGAGCCTGACTCAGAACTGCAGGGAGGCATCCTAATCTTTTCAAGATCCTCTTTTGTCTGAAACGATGTATCGCTATTCCGGTGAGTACTGAAGAGTTTGGTTTTAGCAGGACTTCTAGCTTTATAATGTGTAAAGCCTCAAAGCATTTTATGAGAAATATGACAATCAGTGTTTTGCATACAATGAGGGCACTTTCATGTGTTTGCAGGACAGCAGAGTTTCTCTCTGGAACCTTGCCTGGCAAAAGTAAATTGTTTTACAATTCAAAGACCCTGATATACTTCAAAGACTTCCATGTTTTCAGGTAGTTACCACATTTCAATATAAAGCTGCTTGGTTTTTCATTAATTAAGCACAGCATCCTACCAAACACAGGGAGGTTTCATTTCCACTTTAGCGTTTTTCATTGTTTAGGATTTTCTGTGGAAAATCAACATTGTGTTGTTAGAGGAAACCAGTTATAAAAAAATATTAATTGCATCATACATGAGATTCATGCAGTATTGGTACTGAGAGGCTTGGTTTAGGGCAGCTGCATGTCTGGAGAATCTGTAAAGGAAGAAGTTTCTCTAACTTCATGCTGTTGTTCATCGGTTATAGCCTATGCTAACCTTAGGAGACTTACAGGTAATACACACACATTTGTGTTAAAGTTGAGTAATAAGTACAAATACTTTTCTCTGACTGACTTATTGAAAAGATGCATCCCTAGCATAAAGAACAAGTAGAACTTGCTATTTATGCTCCTGAGAGCAGTAAACTTTGTATTTTACAGGAGAGAAAACTTAAGCTGCGAGAGAACATTCTTGAGAGACATGAGAATAGTACTAGTCCTTTCTGTATAACAACAGGTTACAAGGGCGTACAACAACTGAATCTCATAGAGGGCCTGAAAATTAAAGGGAAGGCATTTTCTTTGTCTTTTCCCATGCAGTGTCAGATTTTGTTTTTAAACATTTAGGAAATTATCATATTAAATTTACTGGAGGGAGCAAGCATGTTGGTACAATATTTTTGCTGTCTTGTAATTATCTGGAAGAGTCTCAATTCCTGAGACTCGTCAGACAAGCGATATATGTTTGACTTTAGTCAAAGATGTTAGGTAATGTCTGAAAGAGCAGAACGTACTTGAATAGAATATTCCATGAACTAGTATACATAGTACATGGAGTCACATATGGTATGAGCTTTGAATCATAGCTGCCACTGAGGTCATCAGCACAGTTCTTTAGATATGATTGGATCAGGGATGTAAATCTGATTGCTAAAAAAAAATAAAATAGGATGGGAGAGGAGATGTATCCTGGAAAACTAAACTAATTTCTAGTTTTTAGGAGCACTGAAGCCTTTTTTTAAAAAAAAGTTATATTATCTAAAATACTTACTATGTTGTTTTTTTTAAAAAAAAAAAGTAATCCACAGGACCTCCTTCTAGAAGAGGTGGACAGGGCACCTTGAGCCACCACTACCTGTTTTAAATTCATTGGGAAGAAGATTGAAAGCTTGTGGAAACTTCAAGGCAAATACCAGCTCCTTCTGTATTACTTTGTTTTGTCAGGAAGGATTCATTTCAGTAGATAAGTGTGCCCTGAACAAATATGTGTTGTCTGGCTTTCTCGGGGTCTTTCATTCTTCATTCCACTCAGATCTTATCATCATTCTGGCTTGGATAATGCTCCTGTTTCAAGTTTCAAGAAAAATAACCACAAAAACCGTCTGCTGGTTTGCTATAATTTCCAGTGGTATTAATGCTTCTTCTAGGATTTGTATCCTAAAAAGCTTTCTTTTTCTATTGCCATGTAGGTGTTCTCCCTTTCTGGGGAAGGAGATGAATCTATGTTTGCTGTCTTCTAGGCATTTACTGTCTTCTTGTGATCACTAGAGATTCCACAGGGGTGCTGTTGAGGTTGAATTACCAAAATGGTTTTATGCACAAGTATATATATCAATCTTCTTGTGAAAAGCAAAGAGGGCAAGTCAGTAGAAAATTTTACTCTGAATTAGTTTTCTGGATTCTTAATTTTTCCTTGTAGATTTTATTAATTTGCCATTAAAAACATTTTCCATGAAAGTCTTTGAACTTGAGTGCTGAAAACTGAATTCTGTCAGTCATTCATACTTTCCATTACTGACTGATACTTCTTCAGAAGTAGTCAGTTTGTCAGAAAAATGAATCTTGAATACATCTGTGACAACCTTTCATTTTTACTTTTTCAGGGTCTTTTTTTTTTTCCCAGAATTCACACCAGAGTTAAACAGCTATGCTCAGTGCTCAAAATCTGAAAAACTGAGGCTAGATGCATGCCTCTTAGATGGATTAATGCAATCCAAATACCTGCAGCCAAATGAGAAATGATGCCAACCTGATGCCATCTCATTCATATACCACCCAGTACATCAGGCTTCACAAAAATACACTACTTCAATATGAGTAAGTGTAGACAAAATTCTCACCTGGTATTATTTTTTAAAAATAAAGAATAAATGTAGAAAAACTAAAGGAAAGCATGAATAATCTTCCATTTCATGCTCTTTAATGCATGATAATTTTGTGGTGCTGTGAGGATGGGTTACTGGGGGACAAGAACATGTGTATTAACTTCCCATTTTCGTGTTTTTCTGTGAGGTATTCTATCAGTAAAATATTGAAAGGAGTTGCCTGTCCAAGAAAGCAAAGTCTTTCTTTTTAAATACAGACAGAAAATATAATGCTGTGTTGTGCTTGATGCACTCCAGGACACCATTGGCCCTTTCGGCTGCCAGGGCACACTGTTGACTAATATTCAAGTTGCCATCCAACCCAACCCCCCCAGGTCTCTTTCTGCAGGGCGGCTTTCCAGCATCTCATCTCTCAGTTTGTATGCACATGAGGCTGGAGAGCAGCCTCTTGTACAATCACAAGCAATATAGGAAGTGTAGTAGGGTATTGGCTGAATTGATCTTATACGTAAGATATACACAAACTATGTTTGTTCTTGTATCCACAGTATTGTGCTTCAAAGGTCAAATAAAGATATGCTTACCTTTTTCTTCCCTTGGAATTAATTACAATGAAATACTTCACTGAGAGTTTTTTGCTTTTTTGCTGTTTTTTAAAATCCTTTCTGTGTGTTTTTCCTCTGGGGACTACTTAAAATATATTTTTTTCTGTTCTGAAGTGTATGTACCTGATATGTCTTTTTTATAAGACAAAGAGAAAAGTGGCAAAGTTCAGGTACAACATTGAAGAAATTGTAGTAGAAAAAGGTTGTGAATTTGGTGCATATGCTCAAATGAGAGGCGAATGTTCACCTAACTTCTGAAACTTTCTCCGTTACTGCTGAGAGGCACTGTTGCACTTAGATGTTTATACACAGTGGAAGAGCTCTCACAGAGGATGCTATAAAAGAACCCATCATTCACATCAAATACTCTTAAAGTCAAGACTGAAGAAGTTTGAGTTAAATCTCTACTGCAAATCAAGCAAGGAAAAAACTCCTATCTTGAAATTGAGTTATATACATGCATGTTAACTTAGTTTCCAGGAAATCCTTGCACTGTTTGCTTGTTCAATAGTCACATTGAAATTAAAATTGTATGGCCCATTGGGAAAGGCGGAGTGGAATCAGTGCAAGAATGGCCTCTTCTGGAAAAAGAAAGACCATAGTTATCACTGTCTATAAGCCTTGTTTTTCAGGGACTGCAAGCTCTAAGCAGCTAGAAGGTATGGAACTGAATTTTCATGGGCTTCAGGGGCTCCAGTTACTGAGGGCTACAGGGTCTGGATCATCATGCAATGTTAGTTTCCTGAGGGCTATAGAATTTGATCTGTCAGAGAAAGTTACAATGATGAACAAAATATACCGAACTGTGATTTATTGCTGCCACCTAACATATGCATGATTCTGCTTTATAGCAGGCAAATGTCAGGGATTTGCACAACTAGCTAGCTAGGGTATCCTTCATGGTTTGGCTCTCTGAATTAAGTGAATGAACAGCCATTCATAGCTATGGTTTCATAAGTGCCCCACATCTGCTCTTCTGACAGTCATGCTCTTTGATAGGAAAACCTTGACAGGTCATGCAAAATATTCCTGGCAAAGAGGATTCTGGCTAAGAAGTAGAGATCATATTCAAGCTAAAGACTGAAACTGCTCCATTTTCCTTCTAGGCTGCCATATATACTTTTCACCTTCACTTATCCAGCTGCTCTTGTACCTTACTGGAAGATGCTCAGGAAACAATCGATATTGCCTGTGAACAGTTCTATAATGACAGGTATCATAAAGTTGGTAGAGTATGTAATATAAATCTGAATTAATATTAACTATCTGTAGCTATTAAATAAATAAACCAGTAACATGAACATGCCCACAACCCTTCTCTGACTTGAGGCTAACTGGCATAGGGTGTGCTAGTTGGATCCTATTAAACTCTCTTGAACTTTGGAAGAGCCTACTGGAAATATTCTGTCGCTTGCACTGATTCCCAGACTGCCTGGCAATTGCTTGAAAGAGTGTGATGTGGGCCAAACCTCAGTCCGGAACAATTATAACAAGTTAGCAGTAATATAATCAAATTTAAGAGCCCAGGAATGTTCCCTGTAAATGTTACATGTGCCCTGTACCCTGTGCCATGAGTCTTGCTTGCCTGACATTAGCAAGGATAAAATTATGGAGGATATGTATGAACAGCATGAACTAGTTGCCAGACCATCCATAAATGACTGCAACAAAGTGTTGGCAGTGATCTACAGCTGTTGTAACAACTGAATAATATCCCTTCCTGTTGATAAATTATTGAACCTAACATGAAAATGGAGGGGGAGAGGAAAAAACCAGAAAACGAGGTAATAGATATGCACATACAACCCAGCAGTAGCATGAATATAGCTGATAGTGAAGGAGAAGTTCACTGTGATTTCTTGTGTCTCTATCACTTGGAAGTGTCATGGAACCAGATTTCTCAAAACAAGGAATATCACTTCTGGAATTGCATTATAGGAAATCTTGTTTCTCAACATAAATTGATAGCAAAGAGATAAGAGTTGATGTTGCCAGCTTCTAAATGTCTCTTCTGCCCATTGACACTCCATAATCAGTTAAGTTCTGCTCTAAATGAGGAGTGACCTCAGTACAAGTCTTCACAAATGTGAATTCTCCTTCAATTGGCTCTCCTCCCACATTTGTAGCAAGATCTTCTGCCATTAGTTATTTGTTCTCAGAAACTGAGTCTGAGTGCAATAGGAAGCCATTCATCAGCATGTTGAAGGTCAATTAAGCCTCCTGCAATTTAATTTCTTCATGTACTTTCTGTATTTGGTCTGTGGTAAACAAGACAGCTTTCTCCCATACATCAGTTTGATCACAGTTGGGCAGATATCAAGTCTTTTGCAGCAGTTGCTTTATGTTCATCTTGTCATAGTGGGCCATAGATGAAAATAAAACTTGGACTGGCCATTCTACAGTGTAGATGGTCACCTGGACCAGCAGTATTTTGTTATTACTCTTTCTGGAAGAATCATGCTTCTCAGGCACTGGTCAGCTTTGAAACCTAAAGAAAACCACACGGCAGGGCTGGCGTTCCAGACTCCATTACAGTTCACAGAGGAAGAGTGTATTGCACTGTGGTTTACGATTCACAGATTGTTTAAGACTTATGTAAGATTAAGTTCAATAGTAAGAAGATCACAAAATCTCACTTGCATGCTCTTGCTAATTTAGCAATATATTTTAAAGTGATAATGAGACTGAACTCACTCAACTTTACCATTGAATGACTGAGCAGTACAAGCATTAAATTGTTGGTGCTAGTTGTCTTCTTTCTCTGCAAATAACTTCTCTGTTTTCTGAATGTTAACTATTGTTCTATTATTCTGCATTATAATATTGTATATTATTATTTACAGATTTATGATAAATAAATAAAGGGCAGTATGACTACCTACTATAAGTTTTTTGCTGTTGTTTCTTAGGTATAATATACATTATGTGGGCCCAAAGTAAGTGTTTTCCAGCTTTCCTACATGGCCTAATAAAAGATATTGTCTCTCCTCAAAAGCTTTGCTTCTGTAAGTAGAAGATCATAGAATTGTTAAAGTTTGAAGGGACCTCTTGAGATCATCTTGTCCAAACCCCTGCTAGAGCAAGGTCAGCTAGAGCAGGTTGCGCAGGACCGTGTCCAGTCAGGTTTTGAATATCTCAGTGGAGGAAGACTTCACAACCTTTCTGTGCCAGTGTTTGACCACCCTCATAGCAAAAAAAACCCCGTTTTCTTGTGTTGATGAAATTTAATGTTGATGAAATTTAATGTTTTTTAATTTGCCTCCATTGTCTCTTATTCTGTCAATGAGCACTACTGAGTAGAGCCTGGCTCCCTCTTCTTCATTCTCTCTCTTTAAGTATTTATACACATGGATAAGTTCCCCCTAAGACTTTTCTTCCTCAGACTGAGTCTGTATTTGTATAGATTAGTAATTAAGAAAGTCTAGAAGTGAAATAAGATACTCTGTTCCAAACTGAAACTAACTTTTATCTGGAGGGATTTGGGCAGTGTTAAGTAGGAATTTTTTTTTATTTGGTTTTATAGCACTTTACAGCACTTACTGTATTTTTGAATTACTGATATCATTGAATTACTGATATCATTTCAATTACTGATATCAATCATACCTGTTATGCCAGTGTCACATTGTGTCTCTAATCTAAGGAACTATTTTCCTTTTTTTTTTTCACGTCTTCGCCAGTGCCTTTTTTTTCCCTGTAGAAAACATCCATGTCCTGTGAGTTTTATGAACACCACCTTTTAGAAGGAAGACCTGATGTTTTTCTTGTAGATCTTCAGTAATGTGGTTAGTGTTAGCAAAAACCCTGGCAAAGTATAAATAAAAAGTTATTTGCATAGTTTTATTTCTAAATGCTAATAGCATGGCAGCAGCTCATAAATCATTAATGATGAGCTTCTAATTATGTGCCAGCATCACAGTGGGATCCAACCTAATACCAAAAATGTACATATTCATGAATACACCCATACTTGTGCATGAAAGAATGCATAATATAGCAGAAATCAAACAATCGTCTTTGCTTTCTCCTTTGCTAAAACCCTTCTTCCAGTTATGTACCTATGATATATACTTGCATTTCAAACAGTTTTCTTTGAAGTTGATTTTTAGCTGTAGATAGCTTCAGCTTGTCCTAAAGAATGTGTATAGTCTGCAATGTTATGGGTAATGAATACCTCATATAATTAGTGGCCATTCCATTTCTACTTGCTGACAAGAATTTTAAGTTTAAAATATAGCTGGCATATGTTTAGTCTAGAACCAATGGGCTTTTATCTAAATTTTCTGTGATGTAAGTTGGCATCAATGTTTAAAAAAAATCTGTATTATTTCAGTGGATATTTAGTTGTCTGGAAGTGGGAAAGTTTGTTTTGGATGATGTAGGTACTTCAGTAGATCAGCTATATGGGATGACTTGTAAATGCACTTGGTAAGGCTTAGAGGGAAGAACGTGGTCTTTACTCATTTTTATGGAAGCTCACCTTTCAGGCCCTAGAAAGAATCAGCTTATCAATATGAAAGCAACTAGCTTTCCCAGTCCTGAAGGAATCTAGTGTAAGAGTTTCTTTTGAGGCACAATTTTATTCTCCAGAATAAAACTTGAGTTAAACATAAAAACTAACCATTGTGTATGTTTCCTGCAGATTCCCGTCCTGGAGGCTCAGAGGGGTTTTTTCCTTATGCCTCTTTGGGTATGATACTCTCTTCTTCACTCTGCCTGGTCTTTGAGTCTAACGTGTCAGCTCACCTGCAGATCTCTTTCAAATGAGTCACTTCCCACCTCTGTAATAATTTCCACCTTTTTCACTGGACCCATTAATTGAAAAACATGTGCTGGGTCCTGACATCCTGTCTCTTAAAGGGAGGCAGATCACCTCAATACAAGCCAGACTCTGCTTGGGGCTTGTTGGCACTGCTGCAATCTAGACACTAGTGATAGTTATTTTAATTGAATGTATCTATGACTAATTATGTGTATTTCCACAGAAGCCATTATTCAAGGATCCTTAAGCAGTTTCTGCAATTAAGAATTAATAAGATTCATATCAAACCTGCACAGTATATAATGATAATAAGAAAATCACTATATCTAGCACTGAGCAATCTCTGCCATAGAATGTAATATCTTTTAAAAAATGACTTGCCAAGAAATTCAAAGTGCCTAGTCTCTTCCTACCTGATTTTCACCCATCTGCACAAACTGCAAACCTGTATTGCCCTCATATATGTAGCATAGTGTCATGCGTTCCTTACTGCTTCACTAGCCAGATGCTGTTGGAAGCTCCTCCTGATGGCATACTTTCCCATGTCAGCTAACCCCCTTCCTTGTCATGCAACAGACCCCCTAAAACAAGACTCAGCATTGCTCAACAGATGGGTCTGTTGAAGCACTTGTTTTCAAGCAATGTGCCATAAACTTAGTAATTACAGGGTAAGGAATAAAAGAAATGACCAAGCAAAAAGCCCCTAAATTTTGAACTGTGCTTCCTTATGCTCACCCTCTTTATGCTATCACAGCAGCCTCCCACCCTGATAGAGCCTACTTTTCTCTTGGCCTATTCCAATCTATGCTTGAAATTGCAGGCAGAGCTCTGCTCATCCTCTCAGCTATACATTTTTCCCACTCTGTCAAAATGTATCATGCAGAGACCACAGTGGTTTGTCATTGAAGTTGTACAAGTCCTTTGGTCCTGAAGGGCTCTGGTTCTATCTGTAGGAGGCTGGAACATGGTCTGAAACCAGCAAGATTCCAGCTCTCAGCATTAGTTCGTGTTCTTCATCAGAACACAGCAAGGAAAAATATCTGGTAGGAAAATTTTGAGGGTGTTTCATTACACATTGCCCTTAAAAATTGCCATTTTATCCAAATGTATCTTTTATATTTTGACTGACAACAATCTTAACATGCATATTCTAGTCATACATAAGAAAATCTATTATTGTAATTATCACTATACAGTGCTATTTTATAGAAACTATAGTTGTAGAAATTAATACATTTTAAAATATTTTAAAGTTAGTTGTATAAATTGATATAATTTAAAATATTTTTAAGTTCACTGTTAATATTATAAAATCCAAACATTTGAGAGAGGACAACGAATGTGATAATATACTCTCTAGGTTACAGAAACAAGTAATTTCCTAGTGAAATTATTGAAATGAGCAGTCACAAGCAATCTGTTTGCCAGTGTACATGTTGCTCATGGAATGCAGCAGGTGTTAGGACTAAGAGCATGTAATGAGATACTATTGTAATATACCAGGCTTACCTATGGTTTTGCCCTGCTGATGCTGACTTTTGCTTATATAAATTAGAGCACTTCTTATAAACTACTTTTACCAAACCCACTTTCATTAGAGCAATCTCTTCTGTATTGGTCTAATGTATAACTTTAACATTTAGAAAACCTATTTTGCAAGTAACACTAATAAAGAAATATTTTAAGGGTTCACCTAGAAAAAATCCTTTCTTTATCATTCCAACTTATCCAAATATAGCTTTCTCATGCCTACTTCTATCCCAGTGGTATCTCTGTGGCTTTTAATCCTTCATCCTGCTGTGTACATCACTGGTCTCCTTACACACTCAGGGAAGCCTTTTCATGTACAGAAATCTCCAGCAATGGGATGTGGCAGCTGAATACTACAAGGTCATTTAAAGTGTTTTCTCACTTGATTTCCTATTTCCTCAAGGGAAATTACTTAGCAGGATAACCTTTCTTCTTGTTTCAAAAAGATTAAGAAACTTGTCATATATCAAATTGGGATTTTTTTGACATAACCAGAAGTGCTGGAAGTTGAATAGTGCTCACAAAGTACAAGACATCCCAAACTAGGAAAAGAAATAGGCTAACAGTTGCAAGACATATTGATAAAGAATGGAGTTTCTAGATTTCTATAACAGCACTTGGAAATCACAGAATCATAGTGTGGTTTGGTTTAGAAGGGACCTTAAAGATCATCTAGTTCCAACCTCCCTGCTATGGGCAGGGACACTTTCCACTAGACCAGGTTGCTCAAAGCCCTATCCAAACTGGCCTTGAACGCTTCCAGGGTGGGGGGCAAAACTTGTGACCCTTGGTTTACAAGATGTTTTCCCCTAATGCAGTGTTCATTCTCCCACTGGTTTCACCTGGTTCTGGGGTGGGCCCTTAATTATTTTAAAAACAAGGGACAAACTTCATCCTAGGCAAAATGCACCACTCTCAGTGGAGCTCTGCCAATTGACAAAGGAAAAATTCTTACATGAATATTTCCTTAAGTTATTTATTTTTTAAGCTTTTGTTGGTTTTTAGATATATGTTTTCTAGAAATGTGAGCCAGCAGCATTCTCTTGCTTTCTTAGGTCATGTCTACATTTTCTTCTTGTAAGAATATTTTTTGCCTGATGGAACAATGTGATTCTGCTGTAGCAACACATCAGAAAATTGTTCAGCATCTGCGGAGATAGTTAATATCACATGATATGTTAAAACGAATATAATTTATCTAGAAGATAAGGGTTACATTTGAATGTCTCCACCATAGCTGTCTTGATTTGATTTAGGAGCTCCTAGTCTAAAAGTCACGTTTCTAAGGTTAATTTTAAAAGTCAAGAAAAACAAATGAGCCTTGTAAATAATGGAAGGTAATTCAACATTTGAGTGTTATTCAATATAGACATTGCCTACACTGTAATAATATTAATTATCTTCATCCCCAGACCAAGACGGTTGGAAAGGACCTCTGGAGGTCCTTCTCCAGGCAAGGTTAAGTTCAAAGTCAGACTAGGTTGCTGAAGACATTGTCCAGTTGGGTTTTAAAATACTCCAAGGACAAAGATTCAATGTTCTCTCTGGGGTCTTACATTCCCATATGAAAGTATAATACACCAGAGTCTTCTAGAGAGTGCTTGTATAGATTCATAATGGTTTGCATCATGTATTTTGCATGTGGTTGTAGAACATACATTTAGTCCAATGATTCCTTCTGATATTCAGCTCTACAGTTCTATGAATTTTCTATTCTTTACACTTTAAGATGCACATAAAAATCAATTATGTATACATTGTTTTCTACTAATAAGATAGACAACGAATATTTCCTAGAAATTTTGTCCCCTCCCCCCCCAGTAAATAATGGCAAAGATCCCATATGTTACAGAAGGCTCTACTGAGAATATATATAAAATATAGCCTCTCTCTGATCACTATAAATATGCAAATACTTTTGGCAATATAAAAAAGTGGATATTTTCCATACCACACCCTTTACCATTATTGGAATATTTGTACTATTTCTGACACTTCATGTAGGAGATTCCTCAAACACTCCATAAATTTAAAGAATGGTTCTGGTAAATGTCCAGTTGTTATTGGCTCCCAATGTAAGATGTAACATAGGATGTATAATATCTTACAGTGGTGTCCTAAAGAATAAATCTTTCTATTTATGCCTTGGACATCTCTTGCTTCTGAAAACTTCTCTAAGTCAAGATATCACAGCTAGAGCATAATTCCAGGCATTGTTTTCTAGGTTAGTGGCAAAAGCAGTCTTTCTTGATTTTTAAGGAGGCTTTTAGTAAAATTTCAAGCTGCTTTCACATGGTTGAGATTTAAATGAAACATAAAAGAGTTAAAGAACATGGAATAGAACCGAAGGGAATGGCTGACTACTGTTATAGGTGAAGAAGAAAGATTCTGTGTGGAAATAGGGGAGAGTTAGGAAAATTGGGAGAAATCTGATCTAGAAAAAAATAATAAAATTTATATGGAAAAGAATTTGATAAAATTTATACCCATTTTTTTCCACTCCACCTACACTGTCAAACTGCTAGTATGGTCTCTGACATATTTGTTGCTCAGGCCAGACAGCGTCTTTACAAAAAAATTCTGGCCACCTTTCAGAAGTTAGAGTAGGGCAGGACTTACAGAAAATTCATGTGTTACTGGCCTGTTTGGGGAGCTAATATTATGTATAGAGGTTGCTACACCTGGTATGGATCTTGGAGTGATTGGCTTCAGCGCAGACCCAGGCTGAGACTAACAGTCCAAGGCACATTTTATTTACTAGAATAAATGTACCCTTAGAGTACTTTTTCTTATGCATCATGCTTTCATTTTTATCTCAGCTCTCAATTTAGGGGCAACATAAAGTTTCTGATTACTCTTCAGCTTACTATTTGAACCTTCTCTGCATCTACATTGTGGCTTTCAGTGTGATATCGCTTTTGGACTCATTCTTCCTCTCTGCCTCAGTATGATCCCTAGCACTCTGCTTTTTAACACTGCCAGAGAAGAATTTAAGTCAAATGAGGCACTGTATGCCTAACATGCCCAAGAGACACGTGCTTGCTCAAATAACATCAGTGTATATGGGCTTGAACATGCTGAGTTCTGGGTGTTCTTGTAATACAGGAGCTGATATAAAGTGTGAGGCTATATTCTTCCATAAACCTCTGTGTCATTAGGATCTCAGGGTCCTCTTTCAATTTTTCAATATTTAGAGATGTTTCTTTACTGATCAGTGAAGATGTCTGATGTTATAGGAAGCGTAAGAGCTTTTGCATACAAAAAAGCCTGTGACCAGAGCTCTAGCATGGGAGTAATAGAGAAACTGGAGTGTCTTACTTTAGGTAATGCAAGTCCTGGTAAATGCAAGACTATTTCCCCTGGTACAAATGAACTTGGATTCTGCCTTTGTAAGGAAAACAAATGTTGGAAATGTTATTGTGGTTTTTGCTGATGGCTTTTCAGTCTCCAGGAAAGTAGAATCATGATGTATGGACTCGGTATTTGATTACCATTTCCTCACTGTGCCTTGAATGGCAATTACTTAAAATAAAGTATGATATTAACCAAAATTTAAAAACACAAGACAAAAACTTAGTCCCTTATGATACAGTTTCTTTGAAATGACTTTCAGAAATGTGCACCCCTGCAGCGTGGTTTTTAATTTGTATATTTTCTTAAGTGCATAATAGTGTAGACATCCCACTGTAAGACTGGAACCATTCATAAGTTGAGGGAATGAAAATTCAGTTTGTTTTTATTAATTCATGCAGGAGCAGACCATGTCTGGTATGCACAACCTACATTCGCCGGTTTGTATTTAAACATTGAAACAGAAATGCATTCCCTCTTTATTGCTACAGTTGCTTTAAATTAAATTGTGAAGAAATACAATGTTAGGTAACACAAAGCTTCTTTTATTTCTCTTAAACAAAAAGCTTTATGAACATGCTGATGTGTTTTGTAAATATAATAAATTTTATCTAGTGAATCAGTGGGAAAACATAGCCCCAAGGCTTAACTCTGTGGTGGCTCTCTGAAATGATACTAGTAAAGTTATGCTAAAACTATCATAAAAGTAAGGAGAAAAAAAACCTTTCAGCAAGTTCTTGCAACATTTTAATACTAATAAAACCATGTTTGCTCAAATGAGAACATTTTGGTAAAAGCTTACAGAGCAAAAAGCACTACATTTTCTTTAAACAAATTAAAGACAAAGCATTAAAGGTCAGATGTAAAACTTTGCTAAACAGCTCTCTCTTCATTGATTTTACAGCATGTTAAGAGGAGAGTATCTAGTCTGCCTGTGACATGGAGAAAGAGTGCTGGTTTGACTGTCTTTGTGAAAGTCTGGAGAACTAATAGAGCAAACCATTGAGTGAGAAGAGATGGGTCCTACAAAGGCAAAGATATGGGCAAACGTTCAAGGTCCAAGGTGACAAAGGAATGACATACCTGAAAGCTCATCAATGGAAATGCCAGGTTCCAGTCTCCATTGATTTTTCATCCTGGACTCTGTCAGCTGTAATGTCAGTGTCAGTCAAATGCTCTGGAAGAAGAGCAGTCTGTGTATGTGATGTTCCCAAGCCTGGCAGTCTCACTAGGAAGCATAGTTGAAAAGCTGGAGGAGGAGGTAAAGGCAGTGGAAAACTATTGCTTTAATTTCTCTTGTTAGTGAACAGTAGTGCTCCATCACTAGTGATAAGGAAAGTATATTTACAACTTGTACAATGTATTCCTATGGTTCATGAAGGCAAGAGTTCGACCTGAACCGCACAGTGCCTTGGCAACAAGCATGCAGTCATCTTCAGGGAAAAGATGAGGTCAGAACTCCTTAAAGTTTTTCAAGCTGGTTCCTGTCAACATAACTTCTGTATTACTTGGGGTTGAGGTTGGAAAGCTGATTAGAACAAATGTCTTAAAAACCTCATTATAAAGACAAGTCTAGGAATACAATTATGTCCACTCTTTCTCCATTTTTTATCTGTATGAAAGAAAAGCCTTTTTTCATATGAGTACTTATTAAAAAAAGAAAACATTTCAGGCATAGTTTATAGAAATGTAAGAGAAAATCAGAAAAAACCCTGTTTTTCAGACTATGTTTTGGTAAATCTCTTTTGTGATGAAAGCAACCAAAAATATTTTGCAGTTTTAAATGTTGGGTTGATAGGTTTTTTTCTTTGATACTCAATTTGCTATTAAGAATTGCTTCTGCCATCAACAGGAAAACCTTGACAGGAGGTTTTGAATGATGGCAGTTGAAGGCATGCTGAAATACATGTTACGTAAGTCAAGGCTGAATAGTAGCACTAGTGTTTGTGTTTCTAGAGTTAGGTTATATTTATCTTCCATTAAAAACTGTTAGCTATAAAATACGACTCTGAGCTCAATCTTGCCAAATAAAGTTCAAGCACAAGAGTTTCTCAGTTTGATTGTAATTTGAAAGAAATTTGTTGCCTTGTTTTTGCTTTGCCTCATAGCAATAATTAAGTGCATTATAAGATATAATTTGTCCTGTTTCAAAATCATTGGAAAATATCAACGTTTTACCCTTATTAATAGCCTGGTTCAACAGATTGAATTTTACATAGAACCTCTTGACATGATAATGTTTTCTCCAGATGGAACAATGCTCTTGCATATTGTTGTTGCCCGAAAATCCTTTTACCAGTTTGCATTTTATCTCCAACTCTATTTTATGAATCTTTGGTACTTGAATTGACAAACTACACAATTGTAGGTGTGGTTGCAGAGCAGTAGAATAATGAAAATAACCACTATATGTATGGGTATACATTGATGAAGAATTACAAAGGGGGTGGGAGAAGGAATGTCTTTAAATATTCAAAAGAAAAAATAACCAAGGGTCACAGAAATTGTTTAAAATTATGAAAATTAGTTTAAAATGAGAGGAAAAAAAAAGAAAGATAAATTTTTAAGTGACTTTTGAAGGGAAAATACACTAGGAAGCAGCTCTATTAGATTATGCAATAGTTTTTAAAGAGAAACAGTTGAAGTCTCATTTAAGACATATAAAGTTTCAAGTGACAGAAACCTAAAAATTATACTGTAGGGAACAGTTACATACAGGCAGAGATATGGACAAAATGATCTGAGAAATGTTTTCCTTTCCAGTTTCTATGATCCTGTGAAAATATTTTTTTAATATTAGAGTGTCTTTCTGTGTGAAAACGTAATAGCAAAACAAGCTGCCCCCTTTCTCCTGTGAAAAGTATAGGATATGGAGGGGGAGTGTAGACTGGATAATATAAAAGGAGAAATAACTAAACTAGTTATAGATATAAAAGTAGCAGTCAGATTTGAATCTGCATATATTATAGTGACAGACACCACACACAAAAGAGGCATGTTGAATGCTACATCAGGAAGCAATCCTACTCTTACCACTGAAGAAGAATAATCTCAAAGCTGCTTTGACATTTCTTAACCAAGCTCCCTCCTGCTATGAGCACAAGCAGAGAGAAAATGTAACAAAATTATGAACAAAATCCATAATACATAATCAGGAGAAAACAGGTTTAGTTTGAGAAGAAGCGTGTCTCTTGTATTTTTTCAATTCCAGTTCTTCTCAGAATAAGAAAATGACTGGTTGCATGTGTTTCCAGAGGGGAAAAATCTGCAAGAAATTAAAAGGGGAGAATTCAGACACAGGAGGTTTTGTGCTAGTATATCTGAAACAATCCTTACCTAGATATGTGTAGGAGCCATTAGCATGCCATTATCCTGTCTGTCAAATCTTTTGAACATCTTTTCCCAAACCCCAAAAGGAACAGCCTCGCTGTGTTTTGACATTGTCTTCTTCCTTCTTTTCTGTAGAACACAAAAGCCACCAAGTAGACCAGCGCAGGCTGAGCAACTGACTCATCATTAACAGATTTGTGACTGTTTCAGGAGATGTTTCAGGCAGTTGGGTTCCGAAGCCTAGAGTCCTAGGTGGAAGTAGTAAGAAAACCACTCCAAAATTTACATGTTAATGATTCCCTTCACACAGTGCTCCAATGGAAAGCCCCAAACATAGTATATATATGAGTGTCTATCCAATGTCACATATAGCATAATATTCTTGGAATTAGCTGCATTTGAATGGAGAGATAATAATAAACATATAAAACATAATTGTGCTGGCAAAACATCATTCAGTTAATATTTCAAAATAGCTTAACCTAGGTGAGTGAGTAATCTGATTTTTGTGTTACAGATAGAGAGGCCAAGGAACAGAGGGACAGTTTAAAAAAATCTGCAAGCATCTAAATATATTGATGTATGTAGGGTTTCAAAATCATCTAGGTGTTTCATTCCAGTGAGTATGCAATTAAAATTCTGCAATTAAAAATCTGAGTCATGCAATTAAAAATCTGACTCAAAAAAAATGGAGTAAATTAGTGCATCGCATCATACATTTTGAGTCAGTGGCAAAAATGAGAAAAGCACACACGAAACTTGTCTAATCTTTCAGTGAGACCCTGGCTTCTCTGAAATCCAATATAAAATACACATTGACTTCTGTTTTATCCATAAACTTAAAGGAGTTTTAACATTTTTTTCAGTTTAGCTGAGTCAGGTCATCCAGGTTTTAAACATAAAGCAAGCATCTTTCACAGAAGTGAGATGCCAGTGCTTACTAGACAACTTGCATAAAGGAGCAGAAAAGCTCTGTGGTTTTAAATAAAGTGACACCAATTTAGAGAAGCTTGAGGAGTAGCTGGTCTCACCTGATCAATTTTATAAAGAGATTTTGGAAGATCATTGAATACCAGGAAAGAAGCCAATGGGACAGAGTAGAAGAAAGAGGTTAAGAATAGCAGTTCTGAATGCTGGGTAAGTGTCAGAAAAGAGGAAGGATGGATGTTCAGATTGGAACCACTGCCTTTAAAATGGCATTTAATAATAAGTTTATGGTTTGGCTGCTTAAACTTACATTTGGCTTCAACTTGAAACACAAGCTGTTAGCATGATTGCATTTTTTTTATCGTAAAAATGTCTGATCTTAGGTTAATTTTAAAACCCAGAGTAATCGTTTCTGTATTAAAAAAAAAAATCAGCTGGAAAGTAAAAGAAAAATATCACATTAAAATGAAAAGCAGATTGTTGATATGTCTGTGAAACACATGTTCTTTATTTGCTGCTGTCATTGACAACATTTGCATTTTAGTGAAGTAATTTGCCTTTTGAAAAACATGTACTGCATCAAAAAATCTCCACCTGATGACTGCTGACATTGACCCACTCTAGCCACTGACACAGTGCCAGGTTTTCATTTCTTCTGGGAGATTTCCACACACTTGTATTGCTGTGAGAACAGTAATAAGAGAATTGTTCTAGTCTGAAGCCCAGAGATTTTTAAGTCTTTTAGTCCATGTTTTCATGCACTGAGTATTTGCATGAAAACAAATAAAGGGAAAAATATTTTAAAATGTGTGAAATGAAATTTAAAGGTAATAAAGCTTTCTCTGATTATCTGGTACTTAGGGAAGGCAGTGTAATGAGTGTAACTTCCCAAACACATTCATCCTATAAAGTAAGAATAGTGAAGATGGAGTAGGTTCTATTGCTATTATAGGAAATGCCAGTTCAAGTCAGGGGGACTGGAGCAGCCTCTTAAAGTGAATGTGCACAGTTCATCCAGAAGTTGTATACAGTATAAGGCAGTCCAACTAGCATACTGTGCCTTACACATAGCCATTAGGGGAGACTCCTCATGTTCCATAGGTGGTCCTTATGCTTTCCAATTGTTCTATGGTGCTGTATTAGTCACAAGGGATGTCTTAAAATTATGGTTGTTCCAAAAAATCCTACTTTCTTAGTCTTGTACACTGTATACCTCTACAATGTTGATGGGACATTGTTAGGCAAACTTTGCTCAACATTGTACTGTAGATTAAAGGTAATTTTAGGGAGAACATATTAAGTCTAAACTTTAGAATTTGAGAAAGTAATATACTACATGTTGAAATGATAAATACCACCAGACAAGAAATCCTGGTGATATATATAATAAAAACCTACTGCCTATACTGAGTCAAGTCTAAGATTAAAAGATCTGGTGTTTAATTTCAGTGAATGAGCAAGTACTTAGGAAGATGAACAAAGGAGAAAGCATACATGATACTTCTCAACAGTTTTCTAACCTTCAACTATTTCATATCTGAGGATTCCTTGGTTTCCATATTTTTTTTTTTTAAATTAGGGAATCCCCAAGTGTTTTCTTTCCATGAATACAACTAGTTTTCCCTTTGGCCCATACAAACTTCAGCACAGTACTACATTCAGTGTAGCCTAAAGAGAAAGAAAAGAATAAGGGAAATGTACGATGTCTCAACCACCTGTTTTTCCTTTCCATTAGATGTATTTCTGTCCTGTTCCTGGCTTACCTGTGGGTTATTAAATCAGTAGGTTGCAGAATATCTCTGGAAGTTTTTTTGTCCAACCTTCTGCTCAATGCTAGATCAGTCCTGGTGCATGGTGATAGAAATACAACCCATAAGCTAGCTCCCACTGGTACAGAAGAGCTCTCGCACTGTCTAAATACTTCTTACGTGCTCCTTTCTCTCACCCTCTGCACTGCAGTAGTCAGCCAGACACTTCATCTCACCTTAAATAATGGAAGGAAATGAAGTTAATAAAAAGTGAATGTTCTAGTAGGATTTTATATTAGCTGGGCTGATACCAAATGAGATACCCACAGTAGGTATATGGTCTTGAATTTGCTTATGTCTTTTGAGTACCTATTTTGTATTAGTAAAATGGACACCCTGAAAGACCTGTGAAGATAGTGAACTGAAACTGTTGTTTGTTTACATGATTAATTCCTTTGTATATGTTCCTGCATTTTCTGTGGTTCAACTTGCTCAAACTTCATACAAGTAACTTGGGTGCCTGCTTTGGAAAACTTGGTCGATAGGGCAATTAGAGTTTCTCAGGCAGTATGTTCTTGAACAAGACAGGTTTCATTGAATGTGGATGCTCGGATCAGAATTTAATTCCTGTGTATTTCAATATACTGCCATATATCATATAGGATTATATACACCTGTTATCAGCAGAACTGAAAAGAAGTTGGAACCCATAATAACACAAATACAAGTCGGGAATTGCTTTTTTCATATGATGCCTGTGAAATATTCTTAAAGAGATTTTCAGGAGATAAGGAATTATCTTTGTAGTGATTTAATAAATAAACAAATGAAAAATCAGAACTGGAGATAAAAATTGTCTGCTAGATTTATACAGTTAAACACAAAACGTGAATGTTCTCATGACAAAGAAACTTACTGAATTACACACAGACATCATTAATCACATAGTTGAACTTATTTTATTCAAGGCAAACACAAACTTTCATGAATAATGGGGGAAGACAATGAAAATGCAAGATATTTGTGCAGACAGATTTATCCTCAGTTTCACAACAGTGATAATGCAATTTCTAGGAAATTAATAACATAAGAGTCTTCTGTTGATTTTTATATGTCATTGTATTAGTCAAGGTCCTAACTTAAAAAAAATATATAAACCCTTATATTAATGGGCTCAGTCTTTCAAACTCCAAACAAAAGCTACAGTTACTTCACAGAAAATTATAACAATGATAAAGTCATTTTAATCAGCAAAAAGTCAAAAAAAACCAAACCCCTCTTGTGGAGGACAAGAACCCAGAGGAATTCTATGAATAATTTAAACATGAATTAGCACTCCACTGTTAGGAACTTTAATTCTTTACAGACAACATGTTTCTTCTTCTGTGCAGACAGCAATAATTTCTGTCTTATTTATGAAAGACAACAAATGATTCTAGCTTTTAAGACACAGAGTGATGTAATTAATCAGTTGTGGCTATACAATGGCATTAAAGACTTGGCTGTTCAGTGCATTTTGTACAGATTGATTTACCCAGAATAATGAGATTTATGAAAAAATCTGCAAGTGAATGAATCTATGCATATATGTGAAATATATAATGTCTTACTAATTGATACATTTCTGCCTAAGAGAAAGAAGAGTGCAAGGCAATATTTTTCCCCCAAGTAATCAACAAGTAAATTTATCTCCAAAAATGTGATTAAATATGCTTATATGTAATGTGACAGGCTGGAACTGCTCTATTGATAAATTGCTGAATTGCTCTTTTGACAGATGCGTGAACATAATTTCTGTTTACCTGTTCAGGTTGTATAAGTCTCAGGTATGGGAAGGAGCACTCAACTGGCTCAAACTGTCATGAACTGACTTGCTGTACTGCAAGAGCTTGAAATAATTATATGTACTCAGAACAACCCAATAGCACCACCAGGTAGTTAATTGTAATTTTTTTGAAATAGGACATTCTGATGCTGAAGGAGTCTACCTACATGTGTAGTTCAGTATCAGGAAATGGTATGTTCAATTAGCTACAGAATTGTGGCCCTTGGAAACTTCACCACTAAGTCAAGAAACATTCAAATCCAAAGCCATTTGCAAGCCAGACTACATGGGTTAAATATAAAGATTTTATTAGTACATAGATTCTATGTCTATACCCGTTTTTAAGATCAGCCCCTGTATTTAGTCCCCAAAGATGTTTAACTGAGAGCCTGTGGACCGCCTGCAGACTGCCTGCAAATGCTCTGTAAGATGCTTGGTGAAAGATCCCATATGCTCTCTGGCCATGTCAAGTTTTCCAGCTTGCTGGGTGCATGTAGTTGAGTGGTCTTCTCTCTGAGGCATGTAGCCTATGTAAACCATTTGAAAGGTGAAGGAGTTGTTATTCCACAATAAGTTTAAGACTTAAGACAACAATTTTACAGCCCTGAAATACTTACACTGGAGCAAAACTAAGAAGGGATTGGCATAATATTTCCTTTATATATTTAATACTTTCATATATAAAATTGCCTAGCAGAAATACAGAAAAGGCAGCATGGCAACTGTGTAGAACTGTAATACAGTAATTGCAAGTAGATCCTCTATTAAGTTGCCAAAAAATATAATTAAAGGTTTTTTATGTCGTATTTCCCTTTTGGACTATGTATTAGTGAGTATCAGCATGGTGAGACTGTTCCTTTTGTTCTCAGTCTAAGACATCCAGGTGCACCTGTGACCTCACTGCTCTGGATTCTGCCCTGACAGATGGGCACTTAAATACATGACTCTGCGGTGTCCACCCTTACATTCCTTATTTTTTTTCCTGAAACTGTGCCCTAACTCCTTTTTTCAATCACAGTTATTCTAAAAGTAGCACAGTTCAACTAAGAAATGCACTTAGATTTAATTTAATATATATATGTATTTTCTAATGTAAAGATGCAAAAGTACCCTCCTTTGTGTCACCTTTGAGAGAATGTTCATTTAATTTACTCATATTTAAAGTATTTGTGAACATTTTGGAAAAGAACTTTTACCCCATGACCAAATTAAAAGTATCTAATTTGAAAGTCATGCTTTTCATTAGCTCTCATCCTCATTAACATTTGTCAGATTCTCTTACTGCAGGAGGTCGGTCATTTGTCATTTTTCTTCCTGGAAAGTCATAAACATAAAAATGTGACATCCTAAATGTCACATTATTTTGTTTCTGAAGAATGGGACAAAAGAGAAATTAAGTCGTTTCTTACATGAATAAAAACATGTAGAACTAGTCTGCAAATATGAAGAGCATCTGCTAATTTATCTAGTAGGTAGGAAGTCTGTGAGTGCGGATCAGGATGGAATATACAGTATTTAATTACATTCATAGAATTATAGTCTAATTAAAACACTAAAAAGTACAGTTGTCCCAGTTTTAAATAATGTGTTCAAGGGGAAATTTCAGATGTTGGCAAAGGTATTTGGAATTTGTGTCAGCCTCCTGTTCCTGAGAGTTTTTCTTCTTTTCAGATATGTAAGAAGAAATATGAATTGCAAGGGAATCTTCTATTATAAAAATGGTTTGTCCCCATAGTTCACCCCAAAATGAACATTGCATTGTATGACAAGGAAAGGCCAACATTTCTTCACTTGAGAAGATGAATAATTTATTCAAAGCATAAAAGGAAGTCTTATTTTTGTGTATTTCCTAGTTAGAAATGCTTATATTTTACCAAGAATAATAATTTAACTCACTTTTGTACTGTTCACACGCAATGTAGACTTACTCTTTTTCTCAGCTATATATTTAGTAATCTTATTTAATTCTGTAATAATGCCTCTACTTTGAAGAATGCATGTATCTGAGTCATAAGTGTGTCCACATGTAAGTGTGCATGCACTTTTCAGAGAAAAAAAAATTATAAAGCTGTATCTTACATTTCTGTAGCAAGACTTAGTTCCTTGTATTTAGGGTACTGAATATGAATTGCTAAAATATTTAGAGGGGTTTCAGAGGCTGATGTTTGCTCCCTAAGGAAACTTTGTTCTATACCTCAGCCATAGTCTATGAGCTCTGCTTTTAGATTAAGAGTTGTGAAATACTGCTGAACATTCTTTCTTCTTTCTTTTGGAAGAAAAAGAAGGATGGGTTGGATGCCAGCAGTAGCCAGACTGAAACGGTCCAAGCCTATTCATCATGTATAGACCAGAGTATCAAAAGCCTTAACATCTTGCTTGAGAAAACAAGTATATGTTACAAAATACAAAAATCAAAGTGGATACAAGCTATTTATCTCCAACCAATAATACAATAGCACATTTAAGGCCAACGGGGCAATATAATAATAGCAACATATTTTTATGCACATGTGAGTCTACTTGACCAGCTGAGGCTTTAATTGTTTCTCATATCTATAAGAAAAATATATAGCTTCAGAATTCAATGCATAGCGAAGAAAGAAAAAGACTATTTCAGTATAGTAATGCTCAACATAATAGGCTAGAAACAAAAGTACTAAAATACAAAGTTTCTAACAGATGTTGGCAAAGGTAGCTTTTTCACAGACAAACTGTAATTCTGTAGGGAAAGAAGAGTTCATTGGCTACAGCCAACAAGCTGGAGACCTATTAAAACATTTACCAACCAGGAAGCAACTATAAGACATTTTTTCTGTGATTTATCTAGTAATCCCATGCTGCTTACAAATACCTTTCGCTTCTCTTTATAAAGGATTCCCACTTATACATGTGGTTAGGAAATATTCTCTTTATAACTAGAATCTAGATGTGACTGAAAATAAAGAAATTGTAGATTCCAGTTACGTATTAAAATCCACTTTGAATAAAAATAGACCTACATAATAAAGCCAAAAAGGTAAAAACAAATAGCATAATAAAACCAAACAGCATTTTCAACAGTTTGGTCATGAAATACGTAAAAGGGAAACCACAATCTGTAATTTCTTATTCAAATATTTGGGAAGAGATCCTTTGCTTTCTGTATTTTCAATGCTCAAAAAACCCCCTGGTTTATGCTATCTTTATTCTAGTAACTTTAGTTTGAACCTTAAAACTGTAATATTTTTTAGACAAAGAAAATATCTTTGTAGAAAACTGTTGTTCCTCATTATGACATAAGATATATAAAAAATAATGTGTATGCCTCTAAGTATTATTACTGAGAGGGTTTAAATCTTACTGCACATTCAGTACATGGTGTTTTAACTTCATCTGAACTTGTTAAAGCCTGAATCTATTGTATGGATTATCAGTAGAAAGTCTTAAACCTTTTTTTTTTTGAAACATGTTACTGGAGTAGTTCAGAAGCTACCAATTCTAATGTAAAAGAGTTTTTGTGTAATACTGAATTCTCTGGCTCTGAGTTAAGATCTGACTTGCCTTAGGAGGATGGACAAATGAAACAAGAGCAATGTCTGTTTAAAAGAAAAGTTAACACTGAAGATTCAAATTGGTGACATGAACAATTGCACGTCTTATTAATAATTCAGGTAGTGTCTTTCAGGACATCTGTAGTATACATCAAAGTGCATAGGAGAAGTCTTACATCTTTTACAGATCACCTTTGAATGAATTTATTTGTCAGTTTTATTCCTCACAATTGCATTATATTTCATGTATTTTTGCTTTCTGAAACAGTTTATTACATCCTTGGTCAGCATTTCTGGGCAGTAAGAATGCTGTATAAATAAATCCAGTGTAATGACATGTCATGGATGTTGTAGTCCCACAACAGATCACCCTTGTTTTAGACACCAGTTTAACTGTCTCAGAAGACAGTTATTAAATGTATTTAGAACAGTAATATTGTGTCATGCAAGTCAAAAATAAAATATGATGCTAATAATTTACTGGTTTCCCATACTGTTTTGAGTTGTGTGCCAGTTTTTGGCTATGGTGGGAGAAGTTTTGGAAGTTTTTGTCAAAAATGCTCTTGAGAAATTTTATGGCAGTTTTGAAAGATACACCTAATCAGCTAGGACTTGGAAGATTTTAAGACTATGATTTGTACAGTTGTGGCTACCAATGTGTCAAAACAACAAAGTAACAGAGACAATTATTACCAATAAAACCCCAAAACAAAACAAAACAAAAAAACCCAAAATCAAACCCCCAAATAAACAAGAGGATATAGTATTATTTAACATTTCTGGGTAGCCTTTAAAACATTGCATAGAATTTTAACCAATAACAATAAAAAGGCAGTGAGATGTAGTCTAAAAGAAACAGTTTTCCCTGGTAAAGCCTACACTTGCCTACAGCTTCTTGTCCCTTCACATTCCACTGTGAGACAGACTGAATAGCTCCATACCCTTCAGTGCCAATCATGCATAAGCTGAAAGCAGCATGACTTTTTGCATAGACTGTGACAGAAACACCGTTAAGTCCTTAGACTCTGATAGGCAGACGTGCCTTGAATATAATTAGTTCTGGAACATTTAACAGCCACCTCATGGCTGATAAAGGAACAGCATCATCCATTTCTTTGCTGAAAGATACTGGTCTGACAAAAATCCTTGAGGTAGATTTAAATCAAGCATATCAGGCTTCCATTAAGTATATATACTATTTCCTGAAAATAAAAGAAGACCGTTGAACTAGTAAACATGAAATACTGAGGGACTTCCTCTGACAGGAGAGCTCAAGGACAGTCAGTCGGAAAGCGTAGCAATCTGTTCCATTTGAAACACCTTCTCACTGAACAGAATAATGGAATTATTAAAATGTTCTCCCTGGCTAAGGACCACACCGTGCTATGAAGAAAACCTCAGGAACAGAAGTGTGGACAATAAATTACAAAAACATGGTTTTGACCAGGATGAAATACCAAAATAGCCTCCAAGTTAAACAGGGTCAGAGACAGGATCATGAACTAGATGGACCTTCAGCGTGGCCCAGAATGGTGACTTTTGAATTCGTAGGAAAGAAAAATATGGGGTTTTGTAGGGAAAAAAAAAAAAAAAGCAGAAAAATGTTGCTAGCCAGAGTGCCCTTGGAAGTCTGGTTCCACAAGTGTGTTCCCTTTGGCTTATTGCCTTCCACACAACAGAGAGCTGCTGCTTTTTGCAATAAGGGATTCCTTATCAATTTTATAGGCTTGCCATGGAGAATGCATGCCACTTGCCTTCACAGAGAGCAGAAAACTCTGTCCTCTCAGTGCTGAAATACTTGGAGACCTGAACATCGATAGACACATACTTCCTTAGCGATGTCTCCCTATCCAGAAATGTAATATTTCACTCCAAACAGTCTTACTGACATAGTCACCCCGTAAATAATGGTAGTCTCTATGACTGCCTAGTTTCCTTGTTTTTTCCTGGGATGTATTTATGAAGTGGTGATTGAATTTTTGAGAGATAAAAAATGGGAAATAAGCAAGATCTTCGTGTACATCATTCAGCCTCAGTGTAGGCAGTAGCAGACTTCTTTCAAAGGATACTAAGACAGTGAGCAATTTAAATGCCAAGTAGTAAAAGTTGTCAAGAACATATAATACAGATTTGGCTGGCTTTGAATTTTAATGTTTCTTTTAATTTATTTCATTACAATAACCACTTTAGGAACATCTTAGTTTGAATTTCTCTTGCATATTATCACTCACTTTCTAAATTTTCTTGATAGAACCTTTAGTCAAGGTGAGATATTTGTGCTGGTTAAAACAATAAGAAGCTCAGAAAAAATATAAATATTTAGAAGCTAATTTTGTTGTATAATTCCTGAAATGGAAACACTTCCTTTTCTTATTAAAGTTTGCTAATTTTAACAGACATTTTTATTCAAGGAAAATGAGTTTTCCAACTCAGAATGTCTGATTTTCAGAGCACAGACCTTAGGTTAATGAAAAATCTCACTAACAGCAGTGTATTTCTTTAAAGTCAATAAATTGTCCATTAAATGTTCTATTTTTGATGGAAAAGTAATTGTTTGATGTTTCCCTGTGCATTTTAGGAGGGCATATACTTCTGCTGCATTTTCACCTTTGCTATAGAGGAAAATGCCTTCTATTAATATATCAAGGATGCAACCTTCTGTTGTTAATTCACTTTATGTTCAGGCAACATCTGAGACTCACTTTATCGTAAAATTGTCCTTAGTGTATATGAGGCCTAAACACCCCTTCCTGAAAGAGATAAAAATGTAATTAAAGTCTGATATGATCCACTGTCAGAGATGGAGCATTAAACTAAACAGCTTTTAGATTTAAGACTGATGTTGCCAAATCTAGTGTAAATCTCATGATTTAACAACCTCAAAACTATCTTTTCATTATTCTATACAAATAGCTAAACAGTAATTTCTTCTTATTTATCTTCCATATTCGTTTATTGATCTCTGTGTGCACATTTTTAATATTTGGCTATGACTGGGAAGGTTTTGTTTAAATTACAACTGAGTTTCTCTTACCATAACACGACTCCAGAAATTGTGACTTTAGAAATATTATAAATCCCATTATCTCAGATTGTATGAGCTGATAGTACCTGCTGTAACAATTGCCATTTACTAGTCCAGATCTAGCAAAACCTACTCATGATAAAAGTTACTATGCTACAATTGTAGTAAATATTTTATTATAATGGTGTTCCTCTTACAATACTGTGAATTTCTGGAACACTTATTTATAGCTCTAGCCAAGATAATGGTCACTGGTGATAGCAATCCTTGATGACTTCCCACGTGTATGAAGAAAAAAAGAAAATTCAAGAAAAATGTAGCAAACTTCTGCTAAAACAAATTTCATCTGGAAATGATAAAAATCTGGAATAATGGAAAAAAATATTGTGTTTTGATTTTTTTAATCATTTTAGGGAAAAATAAAAGAACATTTCTTATCTGTTTAAAAAATTGTGAATGCATCACAGTAATACAGGCACTAACAGATTCAATATTAAGATGCTGAAGTGTCATCGTATAAATACAAATCTTTACATGGCAGCTTGGTGTCCAATACCTCACTGCAACTAGTCAAGATCTAGAGCTCAGTTTGGTTGCCCATAGTGTGTGATTTGATATCCCTATGGGAGTCCTGCCTGCCCTGCAACCTTTTCTGTAGGGAGTAAGTCTTGTGACACCTCTTGACAGCCTCATAAGAATAGTTGACATAAGACATTTATAATTACACCATAGGCTTATATTTTGGCACTTGAGCACTGTGTCTATATCATCACCATTGACAGGATGAGGGGAAAAACCTGTGGTACCAGATGCCTGATGAACTTTTCTCTTTGTTTTTTTCTGCTTCTTCCTTTTCAGTAACATCCCTTTTATTTCTATGACTCCTCATGCTTCTCAAAAATCTTGTTCCTTATAGTGGCAGAGAACATACACCTGGTAAACATAACTAACTGTGAAATATTAGTAATTTCCAACATTAGATTTAGTTTCCAACACCGCTTAGTCAACGTATATTCACATGAGCAATATTCATGATACGGGTACTCATTACTGGGTCTGTTTCCTTTTAACAGGGTTTATGTCTTGGTTTAGAGAATAAAATTTGGAGGTTTACTGAAAGAAGGATGTTTCCCTTACGTAATAATCCTAAATCTTGACTCTCCAGGGATGTTTGTACTTTTTTACAAAGATCAAGCCAATTAACAGATTAAACTATAACTCCTTCCACTGAGCTCTTGGTTTATTTGTGATTAGCATGTGTCACAATTCAGTAATATCAATCTGAATATTTTATTCTAATTAGAGGAAAATAATAAGATATTGCTTTTTTTAATACAATGTGTCTTATGCTTCTTGCAATGAGGCACATTTGACACTGAGCATGACAGTGAAAAATCAGGTGGTATTAAAATAATATAAAAGTAAAATAAACAATATGTCATAAATCAGTCTTATATAATAAAAATAAAATAATGTTGTAAATTAAATGATATTAATATAATCTTTTAACTAATGTATCTTGCTCTAGCATAATATGACATGCCAGTAGTATTAATGCCTAATATGAAATGATGTGATGTCTAAGAAGAAAAACAAGTTTTGAAATGTTGGAATTTCCTGTGCACCAGAAAATTTGGCTGTTGTCTGGTTCTAAAGGCAGAAAAATGGTGAAGGTATGAAGAAAAACTGAAAAAACGTAGAAGGGGAAAGTTAGAAAGAAAAGACAAGATGAGGTGGCTCATACTTAAAGATTAGTGAGATTCTTCTCTACCAGAAATCTATAATCCTTGATAAAATCTTTCTGTGTTTATTTCCCCACTGCAATGATCACACGGTGGACACAGCAGCACCAGGCTGATGCTGTAACACACTGGAGCAAGCAGCATGCACTGACTCAGAAGCATATTGTACCTGCACAGTGCAGCCACCCTGGGCAGCCCCAGTGGCTAAAAAACATTAGGGCCTATCCTGAAACAAATACTTCTGTGCTCATTGTCATAAGCTAGTTAGAGCTCAGATTAGGGGCCATGTTAGCTATAGACCCGAGTATATGTGGCTGAACAAAGAAAAGCAAGAGTTTCTAATTTCTGTCAAACAACTATCTTTCCCATGGCTGAAAAACAGAGAAAAAGTGCTTATTTTAGGACAGGAGTAGCAAGATAAATTTGGATAATCAGTCTGCAAATTCATAGCTCTAGACATGTGCATATTAATGATATTCTCTACATCTGGGATGTACTAGCTTAAGGGAAATTCTAGGTTTAAAGTAAAAAGGGGATGCTAATTAATGAAAGACTCTGAGGAATGAAAAGAGAGAACAGGGGACAGCTATGCTTTTCATGTGTTTGCTCATTTGAATATTTCCCCTATTGTCAATGATGTTTCTCTTGAAATAGAATGTCCAAGGTCTAGACTTAATGTCCAAGGTCTTAATGATCTCAACTTAAAAATGAGGAATTCACATTTACTGTCTAAATTGTCAGTTATGTTTGGTACATAATTTGTTTCAATTCACTTTCATTAAATTGGCATTGTCTGCCTGTTCTACAGGATGTAACCCAAGGACTTTTACGTCCAGTATAGGAAAGCAAAATAAAAAATTATTTTCTTTTTTTCCAGAAATTAGTATTTCTTCCAGCATCTTTGATTTTAGGTTGCTCAATACTGACCCATAATTCAAGAGCAGAAAGAGGGGCCCTTTGCTGTGGTAGATCAGGAACATTTTGAATAATATTACATTTTCCAAGAGAAATTGGCTTGCTGACATTTTGGGATTCTGAAGATGCCAGGAATTTGGGAATTACAAAGATGTTTTATATTTGGTTGAATTTTAGAGATCTCCTAGGTTCATGAGGATGAAGCTGATGAATTAATAAGAAAATTATCCATTACAACTAGTATGTGTCTCTTTGGGTTATGGATAAACAAATCCTCAAAAATTCAACCTTAAAAAAATTTCAGTTATTTAACAAAGTAATTCACTGCTTGATCAACAGATAACCTAAAGGAAAAATACAGAAGACCATAACTTCTGGATATTAAAGATTATTTTTTCTTCTCCCTGAGCAGAAATATGTTTGCACCCCATGACAAGAAGATCTGTAAGCAAAAATTCAGATTTGGTGTAAGCAGCTGATGGTCACTTGAAGGCAATGGACTTATATAAAGGTTGAATTCCACCCAATAATACCAACTTTAATGTTTTTTGTTTGGACATTTATTAAAAACAATCTGATTAGGGTGTTATTTATGGTTGTCATACTTCAAACTATGAAGTAAGAGCATTCATAAATATATTGCTTTTTGAACTGCAGCCCTTAGAATCCTAAAAAAAGTATTGCAACTAAAATAACTGGTTTTATTCACAAAAATATAGATTGTGAACAGAATTCCAGTAGAAATATTTTAACAATAATTTTATATTAGTATGATAACCCATTAAGACCCTAACTAGTAAAGCAATGTTTTTTCATAGATGATTAGGCTTTGCAGATTTTTTTTATAGCATCAGGATCAAAGTGATTAATAATAACAACCATAATACTGGAAGAAATAATATAAAGACTACTTTGTAATTTTAGGAGGTATACATTTGTCATGCAGTGGAGCTTGCTTACATAATGATCCATTAAATAAATCTAATTTACTAGTGTTCATTGTAACTAGAGTTTGGCTCAAAGAGGCAAGAAATCTTCAACTCAGAGAATAGAAACTTATATATATGGCTGGCATTATTTAATACTCTATTTTCTGCACAGGATTTCAATTACTGGAAGAAATGGGCAGTATTACAAATTATAATGCCCATAGAGTATAATTCAGAGAAAGATAATTCCCTGCTTTTGTGTTTCATCCAGTTGATCCTTTTTTTTCCAAGGTGAAGATTTATAACACATTCAAGCTTTAGAATCATTATTACCTGTCTCTGCATAACATTTGGTTAAGAAAGTCTTTGCATACTTATCATTAAAATGAATTCTAGTTTTAATGAATTCTAATTTTTCTGATTTGGTTACAGTTACAGATTCAAGTTGCATGTTAATTTTCTTTGGTTTTCTTGAGAATACATTATAATCTAAGTTTGATTTCAAAAAAGTAATTATTTGAATTTTGTTATTGGTGCTCTGCAGTCAAAAATGCTTTGAAAAGAGGGAATTGATGACTGTTCCTTTTATTTCTGGTTCTATCCAGGACAGAACCAATTTTCTTTTAGTAATTTTACTTTTTATTTATGTCTCTTCTAAGTAATTGCACTTGTTGAAATTAACAGCATGTTTTTCAGTCGGTGTCTGCTTCTAAGACTGATAACGTTCTATGTTTATAGTTACTGCTGGAGAATGGTATGCAGAACCAAGGTCATTGCTTAGTTCTGCTAAAATTTTATGTGATGGAAACAGAAGGAAGGAAAAGGGGTCACATCTGCGACCCTCCTACAGGAAGGCACAGACTGGACAGGCAACCCACAATTGACTAAATTAAATATTCAATCCCATATGTGTCATACTCAGTATAAATTTGAAGGATCATGAGGGTCAAGCTTTCTTCTTCCATGGATGGAGTCCTGGGAGAATTCCATCCCTTCCTCTGCCTTAGATCCCAATTCATGCATTCTTAAGTCCATGTGTTCCTGAATGAAGCTCCTGTCTGTCACTGACTCCAGAATTCCAGTCTGGGGCTTTACCAGGGCTGCCCTGCGGCCTTGGTGGTGACATAAGTGTTATTGGGAGGGAGCGAGATCTTGATTTTTATATATTTGTATACATTTAATTATTTTCCTCTTCATCATTATTGTTTCATTAAAGCTGTGTAGTTTAGCTGCTACCCTGTAAGTCTCTCTCCCTTATTTTCTTTCCTTTCCCTTTCTGGGAAGGGAGAGGGGTATTAGAGAACATCTGTCATTCATTTAATTGCCAGCCCAACGTTAAACTTTGACAACTTTGTAAATTTTTATTTATAAATAGAATTGTTTGAAGAGTTTCTTTCTCAAAAAAAAAAAGTTTTAAACAGTACATTAAATTAGGAATTCTTTAGAGTAGAGGAAGGACATGTTATGTGCTCAGCCATAGCACATATATTCCAAGCAATGTGTAGCATTGTTTATTTTGGCTCATATTTCCTCAGATTATTTCAGCTGTTAATCTCATACATTCAGGAAGTCATTTTGCTTCTTCAGGTTCTGTCACTCATACTCTGCCTATTTTTTTAAGCAGCATTTAATCCTGCATTCAGAGAGATAACTGTTTTTATTACCTGTATACAAAGACTTTCAAAATCTATATTGACTGAATTTTAGTAAACCAGAACACTTTCCTTTCAATATGAAAATTATTATATTATAGATAATTAATTATAGATAAATTATTATATCTATACATTTATATATAAAATAATTCCTTTGAAATACCTATACGTTTTACTCCCAGTAGTAGTAAGTGAAATTATATTGTAATGCAGTGCTGTAACTGTTAACTGACAACTTTTTTATTGACAGTTTCTAGAGCTGAGTCACTTTCCTAGTAGATGTCTTTATATTTCTTCAACTTCCTGCAGTGATCTCTTAGTTTATTTCCTTCTAATATAGCCCTATAGTGTCAATATTATCCAGAAATTCTGAAGAAATAAAATATATTCAACATACACATAGTTCTAATTCTTTCATATGCATCTGTCTTCACATTTTTATGCATAATACTCTACTAGATATATATTCAGTTAAAAAAATCTTCTGTACGATTTTGTGAGTTATGAATCACACAAATAATTTTTTAAGCAAAACATTACTTTTAAGAGAATTTTTTATGAAGTTTTAAGAGGTTTAACAAAAATTCAGTTAGAAGATCTATTAATTTTATGTGTTTTCAGTTGGTGTATTATGAGGGGAAAAAACCCCAAACTTTAAAAAGAAGAATCTTCTTCAGCCTGCTATAATGTTTCTCCCTCAAAAAGAGAGCTATTAATTCCAGCAGAGAATTGTATGCTGAAATGGTTTTGCTGATGTGGTCTATGGAGACTTCAAATGAAGAAGTAGAAGCATTCAGTAGCTGCAGGTATGTGCAGATTGACTGAAGTCCCTTAAGTTTTGTGTTTACTCTGTGAAGTAAGTCAGGTTATTCTAGATATCAAAAAGCCTAAGAAGAGGCATAAGAAGAGCATTGCATAAAGAGTTATCCAATAAGAAATTATAGATAGGAGGATTTGGGCGGGATTTATTTTGTCAGAATATGTCAAAATAGATAGATAGTGATAGACCTACTGAAAAAACAAGTATATTTAATTTTTTCCAGTGCTAATCAGTCAAGGAAATATGTAGTTCTAAGGCTTATTTCCCCTTACCAAAATTTATTGACATTAACTAGTTTTAGTTATTAAAATAATTGTGTATGAGGAGATTTTACTTTCACAGAAGACGATTATATTACAATAAAAATCTGGTTTGAAATTCAAATATGGATTGTGTTATGTGCAGACTCTAGCAATATTATTTCTTTCAATCATATTACAACTACTCTGAACAAACAGCACTGTAAGCCTTTTGATTCAGATATCATTCATTCTGATTTCCTCAGGAAAGTATTCTGTCTGCTTGTGCCATGTTTGAGGGCACACACATGTTTGCATGTTTCTTTCTGCCGACTGCGATTTTTTAGATTTTGAGGGATATAGATACAGACTGATTAATGTTAGAGACAAAGCTATCCTTCATTCTTTTTGATGATTCGTGTTTTCTAAGCTGTTATACAAATGTTTTTAAGTGACTTGTAATAAGATGTTCCTAAAGGAGATAAATTTGTTTCAGTGTTCTGGTCATTTGAATTTGATTCTGTTTTCATATCTCTGTATATTTAAAAACTTCTGTTGTGTTTTGTTTTTCTTTTTTCCCAAAGACCCATAATATTTCCTTTGGTCCCAATAGTTACTTTGGGATCCTTAGGATGAGTTTAAATAATTTTAAAAAACTGGTTGTTTTTATAACACATGAGTGCTATCTCTTCATGTCATTTTGGAAGTGTAGTCAGGTAATTTTTATCTCTTTATTTACCTGTTTTATTGTGGTGTAAGAAAAAAAAGTGAAAACGAGAGACAGGAAAAACTCAGCTGCAAAACCAATTTATTTTTTTCCTATAGCATGGTTTGTACCTTGCATTTTATAGAATTAAAATGGAAGAGGCATGATATCCTTCATCATTGCTTCAGGTGACAGCAAATCTGTATTCCGATGCCTAGCATTTAGTAATTAGCAGTAATTATTCTCATTACAGTAAGATATGTGTAGATGCCATGTACAGCTGAAATTCATCAGCAATGACTTTTAGACTACACCTGTTTGGGGGGGTAAATAAGGTGGAAATTGAGAGAAGCGATACTTTAGCAGAAGAAGAATATACAAAATAAGATACTCAGAGACTATGGTGTGAGAGTGTCCACCAGAAGATTGAAAGGGGAAAGGAAAGAGATAAACTAATAATTGGAGAGGAAACATTGAAACTAGAGTGGGAAATTAATTCAGGTATAAAGAAGGGAAAAGATAAAAGAAAGAGGAAGAAAATAAAGTTTACCTTAATTCCTCCATATCCTCCTTCAGGGCTCCCTACATAGGACACCCTAAGTCACAGCACCCTATGCCCATGCTTACTGCATGGATACCACGGACCTAGTACTTAGTCCTCTACACTGAGTACTCTCGAACCAAAAGTCATCTGCAAGTTCTTTCACCTGCATTTTTTTGCCACTGCAGCTTGCTTCCTTGTCTACATTCAATATTCACATGGACACAAAGACCACCTGCCCTTTGATGACCTCCACAGTCTACATGATCTACGGGAGATCTGATATCTCAAAGCAGTCCATTGCAAGCACAGAACTCTTTTTGACACTTTAATTTCAAATTGCCTAAACCATGAAAATTATCATTGGACATAGTCAATAAGAAGGTGGAGCTGGTTGGACTGAAGACCTGTGGAAAATGCCTCTGGGTGATATGACTCACATTCACCTTCAGAAATGTTTCCTTTCTTTTGTGTTCCCGATTCCCTTTCTTATTCCTTAAAAACTACTATCTTTTCACAACTGTTATAGAGAACAGGAATCCCAAAACAAGATTGTTTCCTTGTTTTCATTGTAATGTTTTCCTGTTTAGAAACATCATCAGTTGTGTTGAGAACAGGATGTTTGTCTTTTCTTATCAGCTTCCAACAGGGGATTACTTATAGACATATATCTTTATCTGAACTTGGGTGCTTATCTCACATGTAAAGAGGTGCTTTTACAGTCTAATTCTCAAGCATCACAGAAATTCCTCCCTCAGATTGTAGACAATAATGCTGAAGCAGAGTTTGAGGAAATACTGTCCAGAACATCTCCAGTACTGATAAGTGCATATTGATAAATATGATAAACTTATTTAATTTATAAAAGCTAGAATTAAATAAAAAATTATATGAAACGTATAAAGAATAATGAATACCGAGTTAATATATATTAATATAAATTCAGAAAGAGTGAATAAATAGTCTCCACATATCACAAATCTGCTGACCTTAGCCATTCTAACAAACAAAATTTATAGTTTTCAGTAACTCACAGAAGTCACCTACAGTGCCTTAGACAACATATATCTTTTGCACCTTTAATGGAGGTTAGTATAAGCAAATTACCTTCTATCATTGTCATAATGAATATAGAGAAGGGAGATAGTGTAGGCATGCTCTTAATCAACTGCTTGATGTTTTTGACACATTTCAATTTGGTTTCAGTGAGTCTGACAGTTGAGATCCAGCTAAGTGTTTCCCGAAGTAAAGTATGTTGCTGTTTTTTCATATGATAGCTTTTTGCATTTAGTGCATGTATGACTGTGGGTGAGATTCCACAATGGATTTTAAAAGTCCTTTGGTGGCATGTGTAAGAAGTAGGAAGAAAAAAATTGATTTACTGACAAAAATAGCAGAGAATGGTTCATCTTATTGGTACCAAGAAGACTGTAGCTTATATTAACAGCAAAAACCAATTCATTTTTTCTACAAGCCCCATTTTCTAGCATCCAGGTTTTTTGTACGTGAAATAAATACATTAGTGATGTCCAGTAAAGTCCTGTTAGTGGCTTACATGATTTGTCTCTATTTTAGAGCAAACATCTGAATATATATAAATTGAACATTTTTAAGGTTTTTTTGGAGGCTAATTCATGATTGTAAATTCTCTTTTAATATAAGCTGTCTCAGATAGGCATGATTAGACTGTCAGTCATTTGTTGGCCCTGAGCCTTTGGATACATCCAAATATTCCAATACACAGTTTGGTAAGCAGAGTCTCTTGTTTGATTATTTTTTGTCCTTAGCATCTTGCCTGGGTTCCCATTGTTCTGAAATAGGTTAGGCGGGCTTTGTCAGTTTGTAAGATAATTACAAAGAGCAAAAAGGGACCTTAAAGGGTTATTTAGGCCCTATTCACAATCCCATATAATTTCTCCTTTTGTATTACCTAGACCTAACAAACTCAGTATTTCTTGCTCATGTTTGCCAGACCTTTATTCATTTTCA
This sequence comes from Aegotheles bennettii, assembly GCA_013398125.1. Lineage (NCBI taxonomy): Eukaryota > Metazoa > Chordata > Aves > Caprimulgiformes > Aegothelidae > Aegotheles > Aegotheles bennettii. Next base: position 12,495 of record VZRW01006994.1, on the reverse strand, counting down.
GAGCTATCTATTGGACTCTCTTCACATTGGTCAGTATTTTTACTTAATACAATATTCAAGTGTTGCTCTTGAATTAGGGAGAATAGGATACTACATGTGTTATAAAAACAATATTCCTTTTTATATATCCAAGTATGTTATTCACTTTTACCAGATCTGCTTATATACCTATGTTCAGACCTTGTTGCACAATTGCTGCCAAGGTATTTGTTTTTTGTTTGTTTTCTTTTGGTTGTTTTTTTTTGTTTAAGATCTGAGAAATTTGCTTGACATAAATAACTATTTTGAAGAGTTATATGTTGAAACTCCCCATCTCCTAGGAAGCATCTATTAACGATTCATTTTTTTTCTTAATTAGAAGAGAAAATAAAAGTTATATTATTTTAGCTTTTAGGTGGTTGGCTTGATTGCTGAATGTTTTTCAGGTAACAAGGAGAAAAGTTAAGTTGTAATGATAATGTAAATATAGTAATAGAAGAAAATTGTTAACAGAAATATAAGTGATTAGCTGAACTGGCTTCATTCAATTTATTTCCATCTTGACTGAGAGACTTTACTCTTCTTTTGGTAATATAACTCAGAACCTGTAGAACAGAGGGGATTCTACCTTCTCATAGTGACTACTGAGTTATAGAAGAAAATTGTTAACAGAAATATAAGTGATTAGCTGAACTGGCTTCATTCAATTTATTTCCATCTTGACTGAGAGACTTTACTCTTCTTTTGGTAATATAACTCAGAACCTGTAGAACAGAGGGGATTCTACCTTCTCATAGTGACTACTGAGTTATAGAAGAAAATTGTTAACAGAAATATAAGTGATTAGCTGAACTGGCTTCATTCAATTTATTTCCATCTTGACTGAGAGACTTTACTCTTCTTTTGGTAATATAACTCAGAACCTGTAGAACAGAGGGGATTCTACCTTCTCATAGTGACTACTGAGTTGCAAGCAGCTACCAATTTTAACAATAAGAGATGTTTAATTGAGCATCATGTAATTAAATTTAATCATACTGTGGACTCTTCCAAAAAGAATGAAGCCCCTCCTTGCTTGCTTGTTTTTAGCCCATAACCAGGTGACAGATGCTCTCTGTTATCCCCCCAATACTCTGTTATCCCCACTAGTTAGGGGAAGACAAAAGGGGAATAAGGGAGAGGCTTTAAGGTTGGAAAAAACTAGAGTAGGGTTAATGAGATCAAAAAAATCCAAAGAATACAGTGAATTATATACAAATATATACAAATATGTAAATATATCCAAAGATATAACTGAATATGGAACTCACACTCCTCAGATGGTTATTACACCCTAACTGGAAAAGTTCCAAACAGGACTCAGCAGCAGACAGGGGTGCCTGAATCCAGGGTCCTGATGACAGTCTGCAAAAAGAAAACAAACCCAAACCAACCAACCTTGGAGCAGCCACGTCAGTCCTACCTATTGGCCTCTACAACTACCTAAAAGGAGGTTGTAGTGAGGCTGGTGTTGGTCTCTTCTTTCAAACTGCTAATGATAGGACGAGAGGAAATGGTCTCAAGTTACATCAGGGGAAGTTTAGGTTGGATATTAAGAAGAAGTTCTTTACTGAGAGGGTGGTTGGGCACTGGAATAGGCTGCCCAGAGAGGTGGTGGAGTCACCATCCCTGGGGGTGTTCAAAAACCGGATTGATGAGGCACTTGAGGACATCATCTAATGGTCTAATGCTTATGTATGATGAGGATATGGGATGAGTATGATGGGATAAAGGTTGGACTTGATGACCCTGGAGGTCCATTCCAACCATAATGNCAGAGAGGTGGTGGAGTCACCATCCCTGGGGGTGTTCAAAAACCGGATTGATGAGGCACTTGAGGACATCATCTAATGGTCTAATGCTTAGGAGTATGATGGGATAAAGGTTGGACTTGATGACCCTGGAGGTCCATTCCAACCATAATGATTCGATGATTCTATTCCATGATTCTACCTGGAGAGGTGAGAGGAAGACAACCTGTCTCAGTACACAGTCTTCTTCTCAGGTGAGAAAACAAGATGTGGGTATACCAACAGCACACGGAAAGATAACAAACAGGCAAACCCAATCCTGCCAGCACACCAGCTACTGAAGGCAGAAGAGAACTCTCTTAGGACTTATTTTATACTGAGCACTATGGGAAGGAACACTGCCATTGGTGAATTTGGGTCACATGACCAGTCCTCTCCTCCCCACAGTAACAGCTGTCCCACACCACTCATTCCCAATTCCCTCTTCTCCCCCCCTTCCTCCCCTTTTTGTAATTGCCACATAAAAAGACTGGCAGCAGCTGTGGTTTCCCGTGCTGTCTCAGGTTAGTATGGTCATAGAAAATTTTTATCCTGGTACTCTTAAACCAGGATATTTGGTCAACTGAAAATTAATAAACCTATTGTGCATAAGTTTTAAATGAAAATATCTAAATTTACTGGATATAGCAGGCTTCATCTTCTTACATCCTTTCAGTCTGATGGTGAAACACTGATAATTAATATCTGAATAAACTTCACAGATAGTACCTTAGTAATTTGTTTCATGTTTCCCTAGCACACCTATGACAATATAAGATATTTCCAAAAGTTTTGCTGAAGTAAAAGTGCATGACGTTCACACCCTCTCTTCAGCCTACAAGACTTCTCACTCTGTGAAATGATTTGGCTTTGACAAATAAAGTGGCTACTCCTCGATAACTTTTCAGTCTTGGTGTTTGCAAATAGTTTGATTTTTTTTGTTTCAAGGTTTTTTTAAGAATACAAGCTGAATTAACAGATCTGCTATAGTTTTTCTTTTTCTTCTTTCCTCTTTGAAAGGCAGGTGGTAAGAGAGATATTCAAATTGAATCTCACATAATTTTAGACAACTCATTTAGATGCCAGAATTAGTTTCAATTACAATCAACAGAGACAAGAAAAAAACAAACCACCAAATCAAAACACAAACCAAAACATAGCAGAGTAGCACTTCAGGAAGCCTGAGATTTTGCATCCATATCTGTGTGGGAAACTTTGTCTCTGTCCTGTGCCTATATATGGCAGCTGGAAAACTAATTAACTTAGACATTTGGATTAAGTGTTTAATATGCATTCATATGTTTCTATATTTGTTATTTGCCAGTATTCAAGGACCTTCACCTGCCCTCCTTGACTTCAGAAATCTAATTGTGATTATCTTTGAGATCTCTTTGACAGTTCTTTAAGGTGTGATAGTTAAGATAAAGTTCCTCTGTTCATCTTCTTAACCTGTTTTAAAGTCACCTGTTAAGCTGTATTATTTCCCTAAGCCTGTTGCTTATGTTAATTGTGTTGGCTATCTAGTTGCAGTTTAGCTTTTTGTGAGACGTCACATAATACTTCAGCTTTTTGTCTTTGTTGAATAAGGAGTCCATATCTCCTTTGGTCTTCCTCTTAGCACTAATGTATTTTTGTTTTCCTTTCTCTCTTACATGTTACATGATGCTTGTACGTACTATATAGGTAATTTCTTTGATCTTCCTGATTTTGTTCCCCAGTTCTGAATGTTTTCTATATTTTTATAAGCATTTTGAGCCACTCTCCACTTTTGTTAGGCTTATTCTCATATGCAATATTAAATCAAGACCCGTAATTTGGTTATGATGGTCTTTTATTGTTTTCCCTATTCTTTACACTCCACAGTTCAGAAATCCTGCTTTCTGTTGCTTTTGAGAAATCCAGATGCTGCAACCATGATCCTCAGGTAAAAGGAAAAAAACATCAGTGGAGACACATTTGTTTGATTTATACCAACTGTGATGGGACATATATACTTTTAATTCTTTTAACAAGCAAGAGCTTTAAGTAATGTGAAGGGTTGTGTTAGAATTACACTGCTTCTTGTGTCCTGCCTTTTCTACATCGACATTAAAATTTTTCATTGAGTATCCTCTATATGTTTATGGTAGATGAAGGAACAGTTGAAGTGACCCAGCTCCTCTTGAGAGATATTTTGCCATTTGGAAAATGACATCCTCTAAATATAAATTCCCTGTACCCACAAGTGTCTCTGGTTTTGCATACCTCTAATCTCCTAGCTGCTACTTAAAGAATTAAATAAATAGTACAAATTAATTTTTTAAAACCTATATGAAAACTTATAACATAGTCAGGTCATATGGAGAAATCACTTTTGATAACAAAATATAGGATGGATTTATAACTCCCATTCCATTATATGACTGATAGGCAGAAGATATTCAGTCAGGTGTAAAATGGTTGGTTGTTGCCATGCAGCTCTCACCTGGCAGCCTGTCAGAGGTTTGACCTGAAAAGAAAAGGTTTGACCTGCTGTTCTAACAGCAGGTCCCATACTCAGATCTCATATATAGACCAAGCCCTCAACTGCTTTCTCATGGCCAAGATGGGTCTTGCAGAACTTGCAAAGCCATGTCAACTACTTTCTCTTTTGTGGATAAACAGATGGGTGATTCATTTTGTCATGACAAAATTTAGTGTAACTCTTTAGTATAGTAACAGCAACATAAAGCAATAATATAAAAATCCAATGCAGTGACAAAAACAATGATGAAAGCACAGAAAATTTTATAACAAGTTTTTAATGTGTTTGTTTCTCCTAGAAAAATTTGAAAACCCCCTATGTTGATTAGAGTAATTGATAAAATTATAGTTTTCTACTGCAGCATAAAATAAAATGTGAAGTTATTACTACTGTATTAGTTACTAACATGCATGGTAAAAGAATTAATCTGTAAGCACTTAACTAAAGTCATTACATGTGATAAGCAGTTTCCTAAAGAACAGATCACATGAGAAAACAAATCAGATCACAATGACAAAACTTTGATGAAATTACTAGGTCGGTGAAGAAATCCGATAAAATTAACTTTATCTAAACTAAGTTTATCTAAACTTTGCTGAAGGTTTTGTAATACAGTCCAGACCAGAAATATAAAATTGAGATGATGCTGCCTTGATGAGAACACCAACAGTGGAAGCTAATCTGATTTATAAAGTGACAATAAGGAATAAAATCCCATTGGAGAGAGCTTAGAAAGAGGTTAACCTGGGGTAGTCTTAGCACTGATAAGGAAAAAGATATACAACTAACACATTTGTTTGATTATTCTATTAAAGAGGTAGAAATGAAGATGTGTTCAAATAAAATCAGTGAAGTAGCACTAGCATGAAAGCAGAAAGAAGAAATCAGGTTTAGGTTCCTAGTCTTTTATGGTACAATTTGATGATTAAAGTGACTAACAATGAGCTAGTTAAGAAGCAAGAAACAAGTCAATAAGGATGATAATGGCTAAAATGCTGAGAAAAGAACCTGACAGGACTTGATTCACAAGAATGTTTTTCTTTGGTGATTTCAGTATAATTGCAGTGTAAAATGAGATTCACATAATGCAACATTAAGTAAATTGAAAAAAAAAGAGTTAACTGTTTCCCATGAACAATATGAAAAGGCATGTATAAGTGAAGGGATTCTGGAATTATTCTGTCCTATAGAAATAGGCCTTCAAACATTTGAAAACCTTGGTTTTTGTTTTGCATGATTTAACCTGCCCTATTTTTCTGCCATTAGTTTATTTGTCATATGTTACATTGTGCTAACTTACTTTTATCTTATGGATAAATGAAAGACTAATACAACTTGGAACTCAAAGTTTTGTGATGTGGAAACTAATTATTACTAGTAACTAGTATAATTACTAGTTACTAGTATAATTATTACTAGTAACAAAGAATTTCTTCCACAAATATATATGCCAACATCCTCAGCATATCTTGTCTATTTCACTCTAGTTAACCTGATAAATTATTCAAGATGAAGCAGACATTGAGTTATTTTAACAAATTTGCCTTTAGGGTACTTATGAAAATTCTACACCTAAATAACCTGGATCCCAGTTTGATTCTAGCTTGCAATTTCCTATGCTTTACTTCAACTGACTATTGCGGATCCCATCACAGGATTAACTCAATCTTTGTTTACGTGTGCTATAGCAAAAAAAATTAATAATAGAGGACTCTCTTGTTGCTTATTATTTTCAGAATGCAGAGAGAAAAAAGCCTCTTACAAACATGAATTAATACTTCAAGTATACTAAATATAGATATTAACTATAATACTGCACATTTATCTGATCAAAATAACTCAGAAAAAGATGTCATTTTATTATGAGTAAAACTAACTTTGAGAGTGTTAGTATTGGCGTTTTAATTTTAATACAATTTCTCCAATTCTATTCATTTAAGGTCAATGAATCTATCATGGCCTATTTGAAAAAAAAAAAAAAGCAGTGAGGCCTAACTGAAAATGTAGTGGCTCAGAGGCTTTTTTCTGAATCCATATTCTAAGATGAATTTCAATCACCCAGCAGGCCTCATTTTTAGAAGTAAATGTTTTAAGCGAGGCAGATCAGAAGCAGTGTTCTTTAATTTAGTTTTAGTTCAGAATTTTTAGGGCTTAATTATTGGAAATTTCTGAAGAAAGTGAAGTGTTTGTTTGTGTGCTCACGTAATTATGTCTGGTAGCTCTAGCACTGCATATAGCAAGATGTACCTTGCATTTTCCATTATTAAAAAAAAAATCACCAAGAATATATGGCCAAAGTTTGAGCCATAGTAGTTATTGTGGACTATCTGCCACATGCTAAATTTACTCTTAAAATCAATAAAATTCCATTTTAGAACAGTAGTGGTGGAAATAAATAGTTTTTCCAAGCTCAGTCATTATTTTAAATAACTATGTCAGTTGCTATACCCTAGAGTGAAAATTTAAATCTGGTTGAGAGAATATGAATCGTTCTATGAAAAAAGCTATTCCAGTATGGCTAAGGTATAAACCTCTGAAAATTTCATATTGTTCAAAATTGAACATTCTGAGTGCGGAATTTATCTTTCTGCATCTTCACTCTACTGACGAGATATCCATGTACTCCTCTAAAGAGTAATTATAATAACCTCTTTAAAGGCCTTAATCAATAGAGAAACACAAACCAATATCCTGGTCAAATCAAGGATGCCTGGATTTTCAGAAAACTTGTCGGAGTTCTTATGAGGCTTTTTCTTCCCAGAGACCAACTGACTTTCTGTTTCAATATTTTCCCTTCTCTTCCACCTAAATCTCCTTCCCTCAACTCTTTCTAGTCACATCAGACCCAATTCCATTCAACAGTTCCTCTCCACTTCCTATTTCTTTCTGTAGTTTAATCAGTCCTTGGACAGTCCCACACATAGAAATTACTTCCAATGACTAACATAGTTTGTTGATGTCACTGTGTCTGCTCTGTGTTGAAAAGAACTAAACAGACTCTATTGACTAATTAAACTGGTCTTTTTGGGAAAGAGATTGTTATTACAAAAGATATTACCAAGGGGAAAAAATTAGTACATGAAAGGAAAATAGAGGTTGCAGAGAAATACTGACAATTCTAAGAATGCCAAAATGAGCATCTCCTATACTATCTTATGCACCTTTTTTTGTACTTTCTTATAGATTTTGCATTATTACGTATGTCTAAACCTCTCTGCAGAACTGCTTTTTCATTTTTTTCAGTTTCAGGAGGACTCAAGTACTGAAATAAGGCTGCATAAAGAGAATTATTTTTAGTATCTTTTTCTGCAGAGGGTATGTTAAAAATCAAGCTTCCCTGTTTCTTCCATGCATTTCCTACTAAATAACCAAATGTTTTGATCCTTTGTAGCATTGTTTAGTTTTTAGCATTGCAGACCATGCCTTTGTAAAGCTGTATAAACCTGTAGCAACTGATGACATGCACCAGGTCTTTATGCTCTACACTAACAGACATTTTCAAAATTATAATGAAAATAAAATAGAATATACACAAACTTATACACATATTACAACTGACCTATTTCTAGATAGCTGTCAGTGTTATTACTAGTGCTATTAATTTTTTTGTAGCTACTAGTATTTAAATTGTTAATAAAGTTTTTAAAATAATTATGAACACTATACAATTGACATATAATACATCACTACAGAATTATTAATTATTACAGTGTTACTTTTATTCATATATGTAAAAGAAAAATGTATAATATTACAGTACAGGTAATATCATAAGCCACAGCCCCAGATCTAGTGTATCTTATGTGAAATCCCATTATCTGTGTGAATTTCTCTGTAAGATAATGAATTTATTTTCAACTATTTGAACAGATTTTATTTATTTTGGTTTATTTCTTGTTTCTTGTAGGCTATTTGTTTCTTTTATTGCAATGACTAAACTAAAAGTGGTGTTACTTGCCAGGAGTTGCCTTTTTTTTAGAACACACATTCGTAAAACATATGAGAAATATAACCTAAACTTTTCAATAAATTTCAAGATGGTTTAATTGTTTTCAACATTTTCTATGCTTTTTAAAAGAAAATCAACAGCAAAAATATTTCTGTATTGTGGTCTATCTGGGGAAAAATGAAAATTTTTACCTAAGTAAAATTATTCTATGAAAGCTTCATTTTAAAACAGAAAGCAATTTTCATTTTAATATTTTTTTAACAGTAAACATTTCAATATGCTGAAGCATATTACAAAGCAAAAAAGAGAAGCTTATTCTGCTGCTGTCTGAGCTTCATTTGTTCCAGAAAATCAACCAAAAGACTCCTGTTCTTCAGAACTGAGAGCTTAACACATTTCATGCATTCTAATAACATAAAAAGAAAATAGGACCATAGGCACTAGCTCTCTACATTCTTGATGAGATTCTGCTATTGCATACTTGCTTCATAAATTATCTGTTGGCTCCAAGCCACATTCAGCCTCCGCTTGATGCTCTGATCTCTAAATTGCCAGAGGACCTGAAATACAGGAGGATTCAGCAGGCTGTCTTCTGTTATCATCTCAACAGCTAAAGTCTGGCATGGCAGCATGGCATTTGATTGGTAGATTGCCACCTAATAAGTTAATTTAATAGATAATATAGATAATAGAATTTAATTGCTTGAGTCTCTCCTTTCTGTAGCATCAGCTAACCTGATGGGTAGCTTACACTTTTTTGCTGACACAGTCAGCAGTTGTGATGGCCTTTACATCAGTAATGTCACTTTTTGGCCAAGACAGGAGGAAGTCTTTGAAGGTTCACATCACTTCTGTTTCTGGCTCAGCTACCTGTATAGACCTTGTTCAAGCTCCTTTTCCTACACATACATTGATTATATGGGGAAACTGCTCCTAATTAATCATCAATAGGAGAACCAGAGAGAGAAACTATTTTTGGCTGACTGTGATTTGGGAGTCCAGTAGCACTCCTGCTGTGATGGGATTAAAGTGATGGGCTCTTCGTACAAAACTCATAACAACATCCTACTACACCACGTTTTTGGTACTCTGGAGCTTGTATAAAAACATCTTATTTCATGTTCTAGAAGGAATGACTTATGTTTTTAAGATTGGACTTCGTAACTTAGGAACCATATTTTTTTTCTCCTTTGCCACCCTATTAGCTTGTCTCTCACAAACACTGATATCTTTATATTTTGGTTACTCCCCAATAACCTTTGGAAGAAGTTACATATGTCAAATGTAATCCTTCCTCATTGCTGTTAGGAGGTAATAGAAATGTTGGTAAGGCATAACTTGCATTGTAACAGCACCAGACAATCAATTACTGATCACAAAAACTTAATAGAAATAAACATTAATAGAAAGGGAAACACATGAGTATGGGGAAGATCACTGACAAACAGAAAGGGAGTCAAGTCTGTGGTGATAAGGCCTTCAGCAGATCCCTCCATGAGGGGAAAAACAATTTAGTTCATTCTAATAAGACAAGGGTATTCGGTAGCAATCTTATGATTATCATCTCAGCTATCTCTGCTAAAGGTTTCTATCCTGAAGGATTTACTTTTCTCAGATCTCATAAAAAAAAAATGTGGATTTGTAGCAGAATCAAGAAGGAAAAATCCTGGAAATGTGTCATGTATAATTTGGTATGATGTCTAAAATAGGTAATATGAGTAAATGAGTAGAAGACCCTGGGCACTAAGCCTGGACCTACTGAGATGGAAAGATTACTCCAGCTTTTGATAGTGGGAAACTAGTGTCCAGAGTGCTGTTGAAGAAATATGTTTTCTGTATGCTCTATTTGCTTAAGTCAGGAACCTAGACAGGAAAAAACTTTATCCACTAGATGACCTTTAAGGTCCCTTCCAACTCAAGTTATTCTGTGATTCTATGTTAGCATTTGACATTGTGCTATCAACCATAGAAGTTCTACTGTGAAGTATGGTACATGGGCACCTCCTTCCAGTAGTTTTCTATTCCTAGCGAGAACACCAGAATTTTCTTAGAAAATAAAATTTTTGTCCCTCTTCACCATATTTTAGGCCACAGCTCAGCATGTGCTCTTGCTACACTCCATTTCTGCCCTACTCTTTATACACTGAACACACTCCTCCTCATTTTATCTAGCTATTCGTCTAGTAAATGCAACACACAGTCTCTTTACACAGAAACCGAAGTCATTTTCAGATTAGTGTGGCTAAATGTTCTGGTGGAAATCAGGGACAAGTTGTGTCCCACAAGGGTCTGTACTGTGACCAGTACTGTTTAATATCTTCATCAGTGACAGAAACAGCGGAATCAAGAGCACTCTCAGCAAGTTTGCAGATGACACCAAGCTCAGTGGTGCAGCTGACACACTAGAGTGACAGTATGCCATACAGAGGGACCTGGACAAGCTTGAGAAGTGGGCCCATGTGAACATCTTGAGATTCAATAAAGCCAAGTGCAAGGTCCTGCACCTGGGTCAGGGTAAGCCCCAGTGTCAATACAGGATGGGTAATGAAGGAATCAAGAGGGCTTGGGGGTACTGGTGGATGAAAACCTGGAGGACATGAGCTAGCAATTTACACTTGGAGGCCAGAAGGCCAACCGTATCCTGGGCTGCATCAAAAGAAGCATGGCCAGCAGATCAAGGGAGTTGATTCTGCACCTCTACTCCAATCTATTGAGACCCCACCTGGAGTACTGTGTCCAGCTCTGGGAGTCATAGAATCATAGAACCATCAAGGTTGGTTGGAAGAGACCTTCAAGATCATTCAATCCAACCACCTACCTACATCACCACTAAACCATATCACCCAGTGCCACATCCAGACACACCTTGAACACCTTCAGGGATTGTGATTTCACCACCTCCCTGGGCAACCTATTCCAAATCANCTTTGCTGTCCTTCTCTGGACACGCTCCAGCACCTCAATATCTTTTTTGAAGTGAGGGGCCCAAAGCTGAACACAGCACTCGAGGTGCGGCCTCACCAGTGCCGAGTACAGCAGGACAATCACTGCCCTAGTCCTGTTGGCCACACTGTTCTTGATGCAGGCCAAGATGCCATTGGCTTCTTGGCCACCTGGGCACACTGCTGGTTCATAGCCAGCCATCTGCCAATCAGCACCCCCAAGTCCCTTTCTGCTGAGCAGCTTTCCAGCCAATCTGTGCCTGGGGTTGTTGTGGCCCAAGTGGAGGACCTGGCACTTGGCCTTATTGAACCTCATCCCATTGGCCTCTGCCCATCAATCCAGCCTGCCCAGATCTCTCTGCAGAGCCTTCCTACACTCAAGCAGATCAACACTTCCACCTAACTTAGTGTCATCTGTAAACTTACTGAGAGTATACTCAATTCCTTTATCTAGGTCATCAATAAAGATATTGAACAGAACTAGCCCCAACACCGAGCCCTGGGGAACACCACTAGGTGACTGGCCGCCAACTGGATTTAGTTCAATAACTACAACTCTGTTGTGGTCCTTCCAGCCAGTCCTTCCAGACAGTTTTTCACCCAACAACGAGCAAACCGATCCAACCCATGCGCAGCCATTTTTCTTAGGAGAATGCTGTGGGTGACATTGTCAAATGCCTCACTGAAGTCTAAATAGACAACATCCACAGCCCTTCCAGCATCTACAAGGTGGATTACTTTGTTACAGAATGAGATCAGGTTGGTCAAACAGGACCTTCCTTTCATAAACCCATGTGTGCTAGGTCTCATTCCCTGCATGTGCCATGCTATGGCACTCAGGATGATCTGTTCCATGACCTTGTCCAGTACCAAGGTCAGGCTGACAGACGTGCAATTTACTGGGTTCTCCTTCCTCCCCTTATTGTAAATTGGTGTCACATTTGCCAGTCTCCAATCCTCTGGGACCTGCTCACTTAACCAGGACTGCTGAAAAATAATGTAGAATGGCTTGTCAAGCTCCTGTGTCAGCTCCCTCATCACTCTCGAGTGGAATCCATCTTGTCCTATAGACTTGTGTATGTCTAAGTGGAGCAAAAGGTCTCTAACTATTTCTTCCTGGATTGTTAGAATTTCAGTCTGCTCCTTATTTCTGTCTTCTGGCTCGGGAGGCTGAGTACCCTGAATACTGCTAGACTTGTTAGTAAATTCTGAGGCAAAGAAAGCATTAAACAACTCAGTCTTTTCCTCATCCTTTGTGATCATGTATCTGCTCACATCCAATAAAGGATGGAG
>VZRW01006992.1:165082-212379 GCA_013398125.1 Aegotheles bennettii | reverse complement strand
CCCCTCATATACACTAAAGCCTTCTACCTACTTCACAATGCAAACTGGTTTCTACATACCCTGAATCAAGGAATGCATGAGCTCACACAACTCCCAGCCCCTGACCTCAAGTGATTAATTCCTTAATTAAGCAAATTGCTACAGCCATGGCTCCACGAACAGAGCTGTTCAGTACACCTCCGGTCCTTTGTCTCTTTGCTATTTAAAGCCAAACTTCCGAGTTCTGCATGTCTTGGTTTCCTTCAGGCACAAAGGAAATAAACCAGCAGCTGAGCTTTTCCCAGTCTCCATTGAATCCTCTTGGAAACAGAAGGCAGATGTACAATTTTGGACCAACTCCTCTTGGCTGGAACACCCATCTTCCAAAGGCTTCTGTAACAAAAAGTTATGCTGCAGCATTAGCTTAAAGCAGAACAACTGCAGCACAAAACCCCCCCAAAACCCTCTAAACCCCTACACTACACCACTCCTGGCCACCTGTAGGACATTACATGATCAAAGATGAGTATTTTGAATTTAAAGATAAGACATGCTAAATCACTTTCATAATACAAGAGATTTTTAGAATAAAACTGCCTATTTAGGTGGCTCTGCTGTAGCCCAAGTGCAGCTTGTCCAGGCAGTGGGTGGGTTTTATGCATTGAGTTCCCTATGGAGTCCCTCAGTGAGGAGGAACCAGAGCTGTGCCACATCCATCAGACACCACTGGCCCATAGGGGAAAAAAAAAACCAACCCCAAAATCCAACAAAACAGACAGGTTTTAGCACCAAGCACTTTTAAACATCACTTTTCAGAAGCTGCAGTCACAATCCATCATAAAGAATCGATCCCCAGCGCTTGGCAGGCTCTGCCCAAGCCTGGAACTAATAGACTTTGATTCCAGGCTGATGTATTTAGTTTGTGGGACTAACAGAATTTATCGAAGGGAAAAATCTAATCCCCAAATTCAATCCACAGCCTTTACCATTTGTTTCTCTTTCAGGTCACCCTATACCTGAGGGTGCAGCCCCACAACCAGCTCTGGACTCACGATACGCCCTGGCAGCACTGAAATTCAATTTCCAGTTTAAAATCAAACCTCTTTCCCAAGGAGCTGTGACAAGCCAACAGAAGGCATTTTCTAGGACAGCATCTGTTCTTTCCTGCAGAGTCTGAATAATTTAGGCAGAACATGGAAGTTCCAGTGGAACCACGGAGCCCACATTCAAGGAGAATCAGGACACACAATTTGTTTGCTACTCCAAATTGTTCAAAGACTTCACGTTTCCTCCTGCCTCCTCTCCCCCTCTTCATTCAGATCTATCGGGAGCTGCTCAGATCAATGAGAAGGAAGATGAGTTCTGTCTCCCGACCTCCTGGAACAGTGTTCAAATGGCAACGACTCCTCGGTCACTTCACCGAGACGTGAGAGAGGAGGAATCTGCGCTCAAGGTCACACTTCAAAGAGGAAAATAGAAGAGGGATGGCAGACAGGAGCAGAGACAGCTGTGAGCTTTACAGGCTGTTAAATTTTAGGTGTTCTGGAAGAGAAAGGTAAAACAAAGTCAAGTTACTTCCCTTCCTAAAACAAAAACATGAGAAGTGATACAGTGAGCATCAACCACAGCTCTTAATGCCTGCAAAGTATCTCTGGTCTGGCCACCTACAACAGGGAACTGTGTCCCTGTGTTCCATGCTCTCTTATCCGTGAATCTGGATTGCCTGCAGCCCCCCTTCTGTCCAACCCTATTTCTAGGGCATTCAGGAGATCCAGGCAATCCCTGTGCTGCTCAAATCCGCTTCCCCACCTCCTGGATCTGCTCCTGCAGCTCGCTGGGAGGTGCAGGTGGATGGTCGAGCAGTACAACAGCTTGCTTTGGCTCCACTCACTCCGAGAAGCCGTGCCAGCAGCCACCTTCATCCAGGGAGCAGTTTCCAGCATTTTTACCACTGCAGAACCATTCGTGATGTCTCTTATACACTACAACCAGCAGCCCCAGCTCTAACTGACCTGTGCTCCGGCATCCAACGGCTGCAGCGTGGGGACGGGATGTTACTCAGGAGTCCTGGGGCTCTGGTTCAGTATCACATCTCCTCCACTCCTGCAAAGGTCAGCAGGATCTGGAAATACCACAGAAGCCTCCAGGCAGGGCTGTACGTTCTCAATATCAGCATGTTCCTGCTTGCTGGTGGACAAAAAAAAGGTGGGGAAAGGACACCTTGGCAAGGACAGGGTGGGAGGAAAGAGGAACGTGAATAAAGAGAGGAAACCAGATGGAAGTTAAAGTGTTTATTGATGTGTTTAAACTTTGTACATTCCCCACAGACCACACTAAGGAGTTTGCAGGTAAATCTGTGCATAGTGGGAAGAGACACGGAAGGGGAAAGAAAAAATAAAGTCACAGGAAAAATAGAAAAAATACACCACAGGTTACCAGAACCTCCAGATTTAAAAAAGCCGTGAGCATTAACACCAACTATACAAGCATTACAAAGACATGATGGTGAGTGGAACAATACCCCTTCTTGTTCTTCTGGGGGCCAAAGCATCCAATTTCCCTTAAAGCAGGCAGTATCCCATTCCCAACTCGTCCCTCTCCTCTCTCTCTCCAGTTAAAGTGAACTCCACGTTCATCAGCTCTCCAGACACTGGTTAGAGCAGTGATTTGTCGTTGCTGGGCAGACACCCAAAGCCCTGCCTGCAGCCCAACATCACCGAGAGAGATGCAAAGGCTCAGAGCCTGCCTCTCTCAGCTACTTACCACATCGGTGAGGCAGAAGAGCTGGGGAAAATTAGAAAGTAGTAGCAAGAGGGGGCTGTTAATGCCAGGTGAGTACTGAAGGAAACTGGTTCAGAACGGAGGATTTAAATTCAGTATCAGGAACTTCCAACTCTAGGGCAGAACTGAATCTGGGAGGGGAATGTGCAGACCCCAGTATGCACAAACCATGTTCTAACATTCCACTAGAAGAACTATAAACAGATGCTAGAAGCCTTTTAACTCCTTGCCTCCAGGGAGTCTTGATTCCTAGAGCCCAAGCTGCTAAGCAGCAGGGTGCACACCACAGGCATATGAGGATGGGTTTTTTTTTCTTTTTTTTTTTAGTTTTTTTCTATTTTTTCTCATTATAAGGATTTTTGTTAGCTACCATTCCCAATTGCTTCCTTCCTTACGCTGTTGTAGTTCCTATCCTTAAATTAATCTCTTTGCAACTCCCAGCAAAATTCACTTTAAAAAATAAAAATTAAAAAAAAAACCAAAAGGAAAAAGGAATACTGCTTTATATATAAAAGCCAAAATGACTCAAGAGCCAAAGAGCCACAGCTGTCTCCTTTTTACAAGGCTGGCTGGTACAAATGACCCTCAATATACCGGTGGTCTATCAGAAATAAAAATCAACGTTTCCCATTTTATATATATAGAGCTTGTATCAGACAACAGTACAACAGAACTGGTATTTTCCAGATTATTTAAAAAAAAAAAAGAAAACTACATCTCAGTCAAATATCTGCAATAGATCCATTTTTCCCATTTAAGGAGATTTATATATCATATTGTTATATTATCATTTCTTCACCCATTTAAAAGAATGGAAATTGCAACTCTACAGTAGTAATTATAGTCTTAATGATCCAGGAGTTCTGAATGTAAGATGAAGTCCTCTCGAAGCAACTGTTGGTCAGTAGTTGATCCAAAACACTGGACCACTTTGGCCCTCCACCCTGCTCCTTTCCCAGTCAGGGCTGTTGTATCTTCATCTCTTCTATATCTGCATCTGCTCCAGGTATTTGTAAGTGGGGTTCTCGTAGCCGTGGTTTTGCATCTTGCTCAGATGCCGCTCTTCTGGGGTGAGCATCGGGTCGACCTTTGGAAAGACCAGAGGGTTACTGGTCAAAGGAGGTACCTGCAGGCCTTATTTCCCAGGAACGAGAGCTGATATCCAGATGCTGGATAAATATTTACCCAGATGCTGGATAAATACCATGGCAAGCCATAAACCAGGGGAAAAGGTGAGCCACAAAAAATAATTTGCTTAACACAGCTCCTCGTCCAGGTGCTGACACCTCCTCCCTGCCTTTGCCTCTTTGGGGTGTCATCCTCCACAAATCTCTGGTGTTACAACCCTGGGACCCACTTCTCTCATTACAGAGGTCATTATAATTCCCTGCATTGGTTGGGCAAAGGGGAGACACAGCCTTCTCCAGACTCCTTTAAGCTGTCACCATGCGCCTGTTGGGAGCAGGAGGAAGAAGGAGGAACCGCCCCTCAGCGTTCATCCCATGGTGCTGTCTTAATTGCTACATCAGTTGGGAGGAAAAATTGCTACAGATTGACTGACTTACGCCCCTGCTAAAGATATCACTCGAAAAGCTCATTTACTGCTAAATCCTACCCTGAGCCAGACAGGGAAGCCTAATTGAATTCCTTGTGATAAGCGAATACAACTGCGAAGTGACAGGTCCCAGCATGGCACGCTGGTGACTGATACCTGCAGGTGAATAAATAAGCAATGAAGGTGTCAGCATCTACACAGTTAAGTCCCATCTAGTGAGGAGCAGAGCAGTTGGTGGCTTGGCAGCTACTGCCATCTTCGCCCCCTACACACAACATGTGATTCAATGCTGCCTATTTTCATCCCCGGTTACGGAGCAGGAGTTGTTTCTCACCTCCACAATCCCATGGCTGATGGTCCCATACTGCCTCTTCCTCAGCATCACCAAGCTGATGACTATAACGGTCGCTATGGCAACGGCAATCACCAACAGCCCGATAAGGGCGCTGCTGCTGAAGCTGAAGTCGTCGCGGAGGGAGTTGTCATTATCCTGGAGGGAAGAAAACAACAGAGAGGGTTGAGGAAGAGAGATGCACTGCTAAATGCAAACCTAAAAAGTGGCCACCAGTAAGGTCTTCGACCATCTGTGGTATCAAGACATGACTGATGACCTCACCTCTAAATATTTCACCAAAAGGATAATGAACCCAGAATTGTTTTCCCAATGGAGGCATTCTGGACAGGCACTGACCCACACTGCTCTCCTATCCAAAACACTTCTGCAACTCAGTCACAGAATCACAGAATCCTAGGGGTTGGAAGGGACCTCAAAAGCTCATCCAGTCCAACCCCCCTGCCAGAGCAGGGTCACCTAGAGTCCATCACACAGGAACTCAAGAGTCAGTCAGCATCGACACGTGTTCACTGTTCACACCTTCCTGCAGAAATGTGGAGCTGCATCATGCTCTGCATGACCTCCCCAAGCAGCGTGGAGGCACCCAGACCCAGGAGGTCACCGACACCCAGCTTTAGGAATTCACTGGTCCCAGTAGCCACATACGTACCGGCTCATCCACCAGCCCACCGACACGCTCCGCATTGAAAATCATTTCCTTCACATCAAGGGTTTCATCAATTACCTGCAAACAGCCACAGAAGTGTTTTATGAAAGAAGCCACACAAAACAGGTGGGAGAAGGAAAAGGGAGGCAGACAAGAGACCTTTAATGAACACCAGCAGAGGCTCCAAACCACCCACCACCCTTTCCCTGCTTTCCACAGTGTAGACATTCTCCAGCTTTTAAAGCCACCTGAGTTAGCCCTGCGACCACCTGGGAGCTCAGACCACCTCAAACTGAAGACCCAATTTTAAAACAAGGCATGGACACAGCATTTCTGTTGTGTCAGACCTAACTTGTGGCTTTACAACAACCTGGGAACAAAACTCCTTTTTTAAACCCAGGGAACCGAGGCGAGTCAGCTGCCACTCTGACCTACTGAATCCTTTATCCTGTAGATAGAGCTAATAATGACAGCATCGTTCACCTTCAGAAGGTAGCAAGGCCTTTCCTGCCCTGAAAAACCAGTGGGAAGACAGATGGAACACACCAGCATTTGGTGCATCCAGCCAGCAAGCTACCTGGCTCAAGTAAAGGTGTCTCAAAGGGTCTCTGCTTGGGACAGCAGTTATTCAATCAGACACTTCTCCAGCTCAGGCCACCAGAGCTCCAGATCTCTCTCCTTCCCTCACCCTCCCACCTTTCTGATGCTAATCAGTATTAAGAGCCTACAACAGTCAGAAAACTGACTCCCCCACACCATATGGATAACAAACACACTGACATTCTGTGAGCAGGAAGGAGAGATGGAAATAAGCCACTGCTGCTAATTAGTGTCCACTGCAGGCTTTGCTTTACCAAATAAAGGTGGAGGGCTCACCACATTTTCATCCACTTTGTTCTTGCTGTTAATCACTTTTTCTTCGGCGCCGATCAGCCCATCCAACTCGGTCATGCCAGAACCTGCACCACAAGAGCAAGGCAGGGACCATCAGTCAGCCCTCAGCAGTGTTCAGGAGGGTCACCTACTCTTTGTAGAGCTGCCATGGCCAGCGTGTTTAACCGCATGGACCGCTGGGTATTAATCTGTCTTCATGCTGTTGTGTCAGGAGGGGAGCTCGTAAGCTATGCTACAGTGACGAGTGATTGGAGGGGTTCTGTTAATGAGGGCAAATGAGGTGGCAATGAGAGGAGCAGACAGGACTCACCAAGCCCAGGCTGACGTGTAAATCCAGAAATACCATACTGTTAATGTGCTGCTGTTAGAGAAGGTCCAAGGCAACGCATAACACACACTGTGAGCACACAGTTCCTCCCTGCCAGTGTCACCTTGGGTCACCACCACCACCTCCCCGTGACCCCCGGGATGGAATCACACATCTCCTCTCCAACCACCCGGGTCAGCATCACCCATTCTTTTGAAACCGAGCACATCAGCGAGCGCCTCGGGAATGAGAGTTTGAAAGTGACCCAGCGTGGCTCTGTAATGAGCTGCTGTCCCATACCTGGCACCAGCCCAGAAACAATAAAACCCACAGCAAGGGAGGAGGAGCAAAGAACTACACTAAGCCTTTGTACCAGAACATCACTCACCCAATTCCTAGGCTTAAACTAACACAGGCTCCAGAGAAAAATATCAATTAACAGACGGCAGCTGCTCTGCATAAACTGTTTTGATCTGGAGCATTTATAAATAGAGGAGATCAATAACAGAAAAGCCTGATGCAAGATACTCAGACCTAACAGCACACAGCAGGTCAGGAGAACGCCAGTTTTCCATTACCAGCAGGGACAAGGTGATGTCCTTCACAACACCGATGCCTCTCTAGTGCAAAAGGAGGACAGCGAAGCCTCAGACCTACAGCGGGGTCTCTCCAACGAGGTGGGGGAGATATTACTACAGCACCTAACACTTCCCTGGTGGCTGCACACCCCTCTCCACAAGCTGCTGAGCTTGCAGGTTGCCTATGACATGATGTCAACTGCGGCTGCAATTGGCAGCGTGTTCCCTAATGAGATGCAAGGGAAGGAGAGTTGGCTCCAAGGCAAGTTTATACAGTGACAAGCTTTTGCTGCCTGAAGATGTCAAGGAAACGAACGTTTCACTCCAACTCCTCCCAAAAGGAGCATCTTGGTTTTTAGTGCATCCCCTCTCCCTGTATGGTTCTTTGGAGACAGTAATCAGATTCTAAGCACAGCCAAGGCTGCCAGTCTGGCTTCTCACGGCTGTCGAAGCAGGTCATGTCATTGTGAAAGTCAATGATTGGGATTTTCTGGAGAGACTACCCACAAATAGTTTTTGGAGAACTCCTGTGTCAGCTTTTGGCCTAGGGCTGCTCTATTCAATTCTCAGGAGTCAGCGTAGCAGTCTCCAGGGCTGGGAGCTCAGCTGCTGCACTGAGCCTTGCTATTTGTCACAGAGGGCTGTACCAACTCACAGCCCCAGTTCCACGTAGCTCCAAGGCACAGTCTAGATTATGTACTTCCCAGGGGGGAAAAAAAAGACATGTACACACCAAAAACCCACCCCAAAACTCCCTAGCAGCCATCGAGAAATTCAGTGGAAGAGGGAAGGGAGAGAAGAGGCAAGGGCAGGATATAATCTTGTCCCCACGTCATCAGAAACTCCTCCATTTACCCAAATGGGGAGAACCAGCCTATATTTATCATCTTCCAGTCAACAAAGCAGTTGTCCAACAACAAGAACAAAAAAGATCAAGCTAACTGCTGTCCCAGTTCTTTCCAGAGCAGCCAGTACACCGAATTAGCTGCACACTGTTCCACAAGAGGGATGAAGGTGACTTAGAGAAACGCTGATAATGAGAAGAGTTTCAAGCTATCTGGCCTTCACCATGTTACAAAACTTGGTGTGCACATTAAATGGCTATTAGCAAAATCCTTCTGCTCTCCTTTGAGACTCTGCACAACGTGTTTGGAACCAAAGACTCCTTAAAATGCAGGGTGTACTTCCCCCACACAGAACATGAGTTTTTTAAGAATCAGCCTTCCACTTCTTCCCCAGGAAGTAGATCCGTGGTAGCAGATCAGCCAGGACTGATCTACACCTGAGACTGGGGATTTCGTTTAATCCAAATATTATTTGGCTTTGCAGCCCCTTTTCAGCCAGGCACTGTTACTGCAGTGTTCATCATGAGCTAGGGGACAAACTGACAATCACACAGGACTTTGCTAGCATGGAGAGATGCTACCTGGGAAAAGGTGATGCTGAGGAGACAACAAAGAAGGAATCTCCTGATTTATCTGTCCCACCAGGGGGGAACACACACAACCAACGAGATGCTCAGACTAGCTCCTTTCCTTACTGCTAAGCCTAAACAAGCAAAATTGAGAGTTACTGATCTAAATGAGAGCAGGGAAATGAAAACAAAGGTGAGCATGAAACTAAAATGAAGCTACCAACACACTGAGAAGGTAGGAGAGTGATCGAAAGCACTGTGAGGGAGCAGCTTACAACCAACCTTTTTTCATTGGATGGTACAAATCCGGCTGAGGATCTAGCAGGAGGGAAAACAAAAACAAAAATAGCAGAGAAAGGAGATTAAGAGAGAAAGGAAAAAAGGCTTGTGCATGATTCCTGACTCAGACCCTGGGAAAAGCTTTTAGCATACAGCTTTCTTTAAGCTCAGGACTCTGTTCAAGCATTTTTAAAATAAATACACACACACACACACACCAGCTGTCAACATTTGCTGATACAAAAAACAGATATAAATATATTTTTAAAAAAATTAAGAGAATTCCTGCAGCCCTTCAGTAGGTCACAGCACAAAGACTTAACATTACACGAGAGCGTTTTGGTTAAAGACTAAAAATTAATTCCAGAGTCAAGCCACACGGTAAAAATTTAACACTCCCTGCAAAGTGGAAAGAGAGAAAACAATTTGGCAAAGCGAAGAACTGGAAAATCAAGGCAGCAGCTCAGTGCAAATTCCTAGTGGCAGTGCCCCTTTCCAACGGACTGAGGCGAAGAGGTGCTGCTGGGACGACTGCTTTACTCTTAAATCACCCAAAGGGATGGAGCTTTTCTTAGTCTAGGGGCTAAGAAAAAGGACCTATGTTTTGTAAAGCCGATGAACCTGATGTTCAGCTCCACATACCTTCACTTTCAGGCAAGGCTGGGAAGGTTTTCACCTGGAACGGACGGAAAGGTTTGCCCTCCAGGGGAATTTCTTCGCTCTCCTCAGAGCTCACTCTGACATCCACCTGGGACTCAGAAATGGAGGATGTGAACTGATCCATGTCTGCACGTTGCTCCTGAAGTAGCTCATCTGAAAGAAATAAGAGGAAATATTACACAAACTGCGTGAAGCCTGGCAGGAGCAGAAAGGGGCAGATGGTCTGAACCTGGCTGAGGCAGGGCTGCAGGGCAACACTGGTTGGGGCTGCCAGGTTCTCCTGTCTTGCGTGCTCTGAAGTCTCTTCTGGAATTCTCAGTAAAGGCGTTGGCTAGAACTACATACAAGTAAGGGCCAAGAGGTTTGATGTGGCAAGAGGTTTTGGCAAGATGAGATTAACTTCCTCTGAAGCGGGAAAGCATCTGCTTATTTTTATGGATCTTTTTCATCTCCCTTTTTTCACCTCCCTTTGCTATTCTGAATGTTTTTTTTTTTTTACACAGACAGTGCAAGTTCTTAGGAACAAGCTTTTCTGACTGGCTATGTAGCAAAATCCAGAGAACACCTGTCCTGTGCTACCTAAGACTCAACCCAAGTGCTTGTTGTTGAGGACACCCCCTCCTCGAAGGAGCTAGAAATCTTTCTGGAGCCCACTTTGCTTGATATAAAAGCTTGTAGCCTAACATGGTGGCACGGAGAGACACTCACCAATCTCATCCTGGATTTCTTCAGCCACATATGGCACCTTGTAGAGCAGAGACAAGCTTTGATTCATCCGCTCCTCAATCACATGGAGATGTGTCATCACCTGCAAATGTACAGGAGTGTGTTGGAGCAGGCAAAGACCATCAGTCACTGGATTGGTACCAGTATGTCACTTGCTTAATGAAATAATCACTACTGGTGATTCTGCCAAGACAGACAATGGGACACAGGTCCATATGGTCCAGTTCTCCGAGTGATGCTCTCCAACACATCATGCCTCACTGGCACTGGCCATTTGTACATGGTGCTCTCAGGATTTTGGGGAAGGTGGAGGTTGAGAGAGAGGATTCAGCCAACTCCTCCTGTAACCAGCTCTCCACTGGAAACACTGAGGCTGGTATTTCCCATATGGCAGATACAGTCATAATTCATTGCCCGCAGCAGCTACAAGCAAGTGCTTTATTAAATGGATTATCATTCCTGACTACTAGAAAAGGCACACACAAAGAGAACAGACAATATTATCTATCAACTCTGGTCTCAGAACAAAGGTGCCTTTCAGAATAACGGTGGCATTACATTTGTCTTACACCCACTACACTCACCCGCTGGCAACTGCATTCTCCCTGCATTTGAGACATAAATTCAAGCTCTACGCAATCTCAGATCGCTCTTCCCTAGCATATTAAATTCCCTGGTGAAGTCAAGCCTGACCTGAAGAGGGTGCTGCATAATCAGGGATCACGTAGACCAAGAAAAACATTTATATGGACGGCCAAATGTTGGAAAAAGCTAAAGGAGTTGAACGGACCTGTTTTACAGTCTGACGTGTGTCTGACCTTTAAGAGCAAGGATGAAAGCAATTTAATTTTACATGTGGCAGCTTGTCAATCAAGGGAATCGACTGAGGAGCTTAAAGTGCATCTGAAAAGTAAAGTGAAAGGAAATTGAACTGTACCACCCACATCCCTCGCATGTCAATTTGTTGACACTGCAGCCTTCAGAATGAATTAAGGACTGTTTAGGTTTAACTTAAGAATACAGTTCACACACTCCCTCTCTTGGGGCTTCAGCAGCATCAGAACAAACGGGCATGGTGGACTGTGCTTGGTATGTGAAGCTGCCTCTGGAAATGCTACCACATAGTCCACACCACAAGCCAGACATCAGCTTGTAAATACCACAATTGCTACCACTGCTTCTGAGGATGCACAGCTTCACAAGAATCACAGGATCAGTGGCAGACAACCCAAGAGACAAGAAAAGTACATGGCTAGCACCCAGAAACAATGTGAAACCACGGGAACAGGCACCTCCCAGCGTGAGGTTTGCTTCTAGAAAATCACTGCAGAGGTGACAGTAAGGGACTGCAGTCCCTGTCTTACTCTTAAACCACAGCATTTCCATTACTCGTTATATAGCCAAGTAATAAAGCATTTTTTTCCCAGTCAGCTGGGGCTGGTAAAACACAGATTACATTCCTACAGCTGTGAGTGCACAGTCAGCTCTCCCTTCCTCTCTCTGAACCCGTGAAAGGACATACCCTAAAGAACAGACCTTCCACTGTTCTCAGGCCATTCTTAATTTGAATCCTACCACCTAGCCCAAGGAAAATCACCTTCTGGCTGTTCAGGAATAAAATATACTGCAAGGGCACAAAATAAACTCATCAAAATTCTAATGAAGCTACCAACGATGACCAAGTGTTTGGCAAGGGTTATGCCTGACACATTGGAAACAAGGAGATAAACTCTGCAGAAGGCACAATGAAGTCTCACAAATTTACAACACAGGCATCGTGAAGATGGCAACACACAGACACGAGGTCTTGGAAGAAGTGAGGAAGTCTGCTCAAGGATGAACAAGTCCCCCAGCAAATAATTTCAAGGGTGTCTGACAAAAGGAAACACAAAAATGATATCCAACTAGTTCTAAAGCCCTAGACTCTTTGTTGTGACCAATGGCTAGACCCAGAGCTCCAATTTTTAACACTGACTCAAGTACCAAGGAAAATCATAGGGACAGAGTGGTGACAGCACAGGAGATCTCTGCACAAGCAGGAGAAGTTGCTATAGTACCCAGCAAAAAAAGGATTTGACGCATGGCTTCTGGAGTCCTCAAGTGCTGGGTAACAAAGCCTCCCTCACCAGGAACATTCTTATACCTGAGATTTCATCTGTGCAGCCTTTTCTGGGTCAACTGCCAGGACGTGCTGGTAGTGGCGGATGGTGTGCAGGCGGTCCTTGTTCTCGGCACGGACGTAGCGCTTCAGAGCTTGCAGGATGCGGTGGGGCTGCAGGGTTGGAGAAGGGGAAGAGCTCAAATCCACCTGAACCAAGTGAAACTCAACAGCTGAAATACAGCACTTCAGCCATGAGCCTGCTTTGTAACTGGACGGGTCAATCACCTGCGCTAGCCTCTTAGATACTTTCTTTTTAAATTAAATCTGAACACCCCTAAACAAAGCCAAGGCTTTTTTTAGCCAGACAGAAGGTAAATGAGTCAACCAGGAGACCCACTGCTAGGTCTTCCACACAAATTGCCATGATGGAGAAAGCTTTACTGGGAGTCGATTCTCAGCTTGTCACAGTGTTCTCACCAAGCCATTCCCACCTTCCACCCTACCACCCAGTGCCCACCCTGTTGTCAAAATTGGTTGCAAAGAAACCCACCCGTGGTGGGTCAGCCTGCAGGGCAGCCAAGTAGTTCTCCAGAGCAATGCGACGGCGATCGTTCAGCATGGCTTCCACACGAGCCAGGTGAGTTTCCACAAGCTGCTGCTTCTCGCTTGCTGCCTCTTTCTCCAGAGACTTAACCATTGCCTGGAAGTGCTGGAACAAAGAAAGGAGCCCACGTGAGAAGAGCTGCATGGGTCAGGGTCACCTACTGCTTCTCACGTCAGTCTTTGGAACAAATGGAGGCTGTCACACTGCGTGTCCTCAGCATTTACAGCAGCAGAGAAGGGCACTGGGATTTTGATGCAGGTCTCATCTCTGCAAATTCAATAGCAACAATTTGCCTTCCAAACTTCTTTCACAACCCATTTCAGAGGTCTTGAAGAGAGCACATGGCCTTGCAGACAACCATCATGTTGAAGCTGGGAGTCCCAGACTGTCCTGAATGAATAACACAGTATTAACCCTTCCCCTCAACCCTGCAATACGGAAACAGGATAGATCCCTTCAGCCTAGAGCCATTCATCTGAATTTGCAAAGGTATTTCTCATCAGCACGCCTTCAGATCAAATCTCTCTATGTTCTAGTAGAAAGGTCACAATCCATATCTCCAAATGAGCCAGGAAAGTCCATTAAGCCTTGTTGTGTTTCAACAGAGATGATGGAAAACTCCTTTGGACTTACAGTTAAAAACTGTAGAGAGAAAGCTGTGTTCTAGGATAAAATCCAATGTGGACTTAAAACCTGGAGACAGTCACTTAGCTCTGTATTGGTTTGAGGGAACTTCATCTAGTTGTCACTGCCAGAAGACCCTGTCCCTCACAATCCCATACTGAGAATATCCCTGATTAATGTCACAGTATGACTGAACTCTCCTCATAAGGCAGAAGATTGGCACTTTGGCAGCAAACCAGCTTTATCTGCTGCCTAAGTGGTTTTCACTAAGTCTGCCCGAACAGGAAATGTGTGTCCAGAGAGTCGGGGCCAAATCTGAGCCAGGCTGAGAGGCCACCCCCTAGCAAACCAGGCCAAAGGTCTGAAGTTACAATTTGGCTCTGCTGTTGCTACACTTCAGGGGCAAGACAGCTTCCTACTGCTGAGCTTGGGAAAGGACCTGGCACCGCATTGGATCATCTCCAGCTCTAAGAAACAAAGCATGCAATTGAATCAAATCTCCTCTAAAAGGCAGCTGTTGATAGAACAGGAAAGCTGCTCTTCCATCTCAGTCAGCTTTTGGCCCTGAATATTACAGCCTCTCATTTAGTTTATTGAGAAGATGACAGCCAAGCACCAGTAACTTTCCTCTTTAGATCCTTCAGCTCTTACCTGGATGAGAGTCTGCCTTTCTGCCTTGGGGAGATTCACAGCTTGATGTTCTGCTTCCTCCCACTCCTTTTTCACCTGGACAAGAAGAGGATAGAACACATCAACAAGACACAAACCCATGTCTGATCTTTGCAATCTAATCTGCCTTCACGTGCAGATCCTTGGACAGTCTGGCTAGGTTTTGCAGGCACAATAGAGCTGCAGTGGGGTTTAAACCTAGCAGTTGAGCCCTCTGAGCAGCCAGCCAAGTGTCCCCAGTGATTCCCCTCTCCCACCATGCTGAAGAAATGAAGATTTAACTGCCACAGTGTAGTCGTGTTCAAGAAACACACAAAAGGCTGGCGACTGGAAATCAGTTCACCATCAGCTGGTCCAGAAAAAACTGGTGGCAACTATGCAGCACAGCACAAGAGACCAAAGCTAGGTGCTCACCCTGTCCATGCGGTTGTGGTGTCTGACTTCCAGCTGCTCCTTGGCCTTCTGGAAGCGGGCGTGTTCGTTGTCATCAGCTGGGGTTTCAAAGTAGACATCCACATCGTCAGTTGGCACTGCAAAGAGAGGGTGAGGGTAAGTGAGGTTCACAAAACTGTGATGCTGGATTGCAAAGGGCAGGTAGGGAGAGAAACCTCCACACCTGCATCATTAACAACCTGGCAGACTGAGGTTACTGGACCACCACCTACCAGGAGTCCTTTTTGGTATCTTTAAGCTACTGTACAACATCAGCTACATCATCCCAAGAACACGGTAATGCACTGGGGCAATCAGCACCTGCTCAGGCTTCTCCTCAGTTCCGAGACGAGCATTGTTCAGCTCCAGCAACAGAATAACTTGGATTGCAGAATACAGAACCTGTTTTCCCTTCCCTTTCACATTGGCTTTGGATAGTTTAAATGACATTTTGTGCATTAGCTGTTCGCTGACAAGCTGGCTCCAGACATCATTAATATGATTAGGGAGCCTGACAATAAATCTGCACAAAACACTACCCGGTGTTTTACACTTCCAACCTACCTTCCCTACCAGATGCACCATGCAGGACTAACGGGCAATGGTATTAGACAAGACAGCAACAGAAGGAGGCTCAGTGTGACAAATCAACTTGTCCAATAAACTGGATGGTTTGTACCTTTAAGACTTTCAAATCCGACAAGGGGAGAAATAAAATTTCTCAACTGCCAATCTCAAGCTTCTGAAAAATCCACAGCAGGGGCTCTGCACTCCACGTGCGTTCAGGAAACGCTGAACAAAGTTTCTCTGCTACAGTTTTAGAAACTGCCCATCCCAGAGCCCTTTCTGAAAGGATCTACGGCAAACTTGATGCACTCGCAGGTGCCCTTTACTAGAGGGAGGGCAGAGAGGGAAAGGTGAACCAACCTTTCACCCATTTGAGCACTCTGGGTGGAAAAAACCTCCAACACATCACTGAGAGACAGCATGCTTCAGAAAAAAAAATTACCTTGCAGTTTAGCATGCACCTGAATCCACAAACCTTGACTCTAACCAGGGAAGGAGGAGGGAAGAAGGGGAAAGGATGCATGCAAGGGACAACATCAGATCAGTGCTGTGTTCTGGGCATGCTCATGGCATTTCTGAACCGAGCTTGGACACAGAGAACCCTCTTTCCAGCCCCAAATCCCTCTGTAACAGGACAAACTTTTGTACAAAGAGCTCCTGACATCCGCATCTTTTATTTCACCACTTCAGTTAGATCAGCCCAATCTAAAGCACTTGCATGAAGCCCATTTTGTAAATAGGATTATGGCTGTATAGTCAGACTGCCAAGCTCCAGATAACACAAAAAGCCTTTCAAAAGGCTTTAATGGTAGCTGGAGTGGAAGTGCTGGAGTTCAACAATAAGATTAATAAGAAGGTTAAAATGTTTTTGGTAGTTTTATCATCTGACATAAAAGCCAGTTGAAAACGGTGCCAAAAGCCTCAAGCTCTCAAAAATGCAGGGATTGAGTCATGATTCGTATTTCAAACCCAGCTGAAAGTGGGAATCTGAATTCTATACTACTTCTCTGGTATTTTCCCCAAACACAATAGCAAGAAGACACCCACTGCCAGGAGAATGGCAAGTAGCAGCCTTTGGGACCAACTGGTCAAACATATGCATGGTAATACAACTGGGGAAAGCAAGTGCTTCCTTCTATATATTGGGGAAAAGAGCCAGTTATGCAAACAGGCAAGCTCTGTGTTTGCACCAGAGGTTAGAGACAGCCCGTGGTCCACACTACAGATTGGGAAGATGACAACTAAGCCCTCAGCAAGAGCTGCAAGCCAACAGTGAGCACAGACACCGTACGTCGAGAGCCACTTTCCCCCAGGAAAGTTCACCCTGAAGACCTAGAGAAGCGGAGACACGAGGAGACTGCTGCGAAAGGACAGACAGAACTGCTGCAGACACCAGAACCAAGAGGAGGAGCTACACACGGATCCTCTCTTGACCTAGGCAAGGAGGAGGAGACACCAAACGCCAGACAGACAGAGGCTAGCTGCAAAAGGGCCAGTGGGAGGCAGGACTTACTCATCTTTTTACACACAGCCATACAATACTCCTCTGACTCAAAATTGTTCCTGTTGCCTCCGCAGCCTCCATATATAAAGCGAATGCATTTTCTCTTGTTAGGGTCGAAGTACCAACGAGGCATCACAGCCCGGCAGGGCCCTGTCATCGCCTCCTGGGAGCAGACAGCTGTGTGGAGACGGGTTAGAACATGAGCTAGTGAGGAGCACAGGCCTTGACACAGAGCAGCGGGAGCTCTAGTTCACACCTTCTTCTGGGGCACCAGCGCTGGCCTCAGCGTCGCTACCTCCCCGACCAAAGGGCTTCAGTCAGTTCTGGGGGATTTCTAACATTCCTCACAAGGCTTGCCTGCTCGTGGTGGTGCTTTGGAGCAAACACACAGCAGCAGGCTACCCGAGCAGTTGTCTCAACATGAAGCTCTCATCTGCAAGAGTGATTTCTCCTTAGCTAGAGGCTGAAACAGCAAGGATCTGTTCTGCTGATGCCACAGCATTGTGCCAGCAGTAGAGCCTCCACTCTATAAAACCAACATGATGGAAAGAAAACCCATTAGGGCTGCTTAAAGCATTCAGAGATGTCCTGTTCTGCTGCACTCTGCCTGTACAGACACTCTGCATCTTAAAGGGGAGGTGTAAGAGCAGGCTAAGCAAAAGGAACATGATTGCCACGGCCATCTCAGCCACCAGGTTTTTCAGTTTTGAAATATCTAAATATAAAATATTGGAGCTCCAGGTAGCCAACTGCTTCACAATAAGCAGGCAATATAAGCAGCTGGGTTATTCTGAGGCAAGAGAACAGACACGGTGTGTAAGTTAGCAATTGTTCACTGTACTTTGGGGAAAAAAAAGACTGTGTACCCCCAAAACAGACACCCCAATCACATCGTTTCAAGGCTTGCAGATCTGTAACAGTCCTGTACATATATGAGCTAAGCCCTGTCTCAGCAAGTAAAATTATCTGCAGCATGCTGGCATTTTACCAAAAAGATGCAAGAACTGCTGGCAGTGATTCAGTGATCTGTAGCTAATTGAATTTCACTCCCTCTCCCCTCCTCCTTCCTCTGCAGACACTTCTACACGTGAAGTATAGGACATCATATAACACTGAGGCACCATACAATCAGCAGATGCCCTCTGCAATGGCAACTACCACTTAACAAAAGCTAGTATGGTATATATTACTCCTGCAGTTAAGTATGTATTACTCATATAATAGAAATGGGCCAATTGTGTTGGCTGACTTTCCTGCACGACAGAGAAGGGTTTATCCAAAGGCTATTAAGGCATCACCAAGTATCTCCCTCACCCTTAAATCCACAGAGTATGGCCCACCACTCTATAGTTTCTTTTTGTAAGCTGGTATAAAACACCAAATCCAAGGTAATCACCCAAAATGATGACTCTGAATTCTCAAAGTCATCCCCAAATGTACCCCATCCCCAAAGTACCCCAAATGCCTCTAAGGTTTTTCAGATTTTGCCTATGCAGATATAGTTGTCTGACTCAACACTGCACCTTCATGGAGGTGCTCATTCACTGTGCCAAACACTGGGCTTGCTGCCAACAGAGCTGCTGCTTATCTGGAAACATATGGCCCATGCTCGAGAGAGTTAATTTCAACACTCGAAACACAAGCACCATCAGCTTCCCTCTTGTTTGCTAACTTCTCTGGCAAATACAACTTCCAAGTGGCATTTACTGACTTGATCAAAAACCCATCACCAACTGACAGCCACCGAGGATCCTCTCGAGTGAGCAAGAGGCCTGGAGGCTGGAATGTGTCTTACATTTCATATCGCTGCTGACTTCTTTTTCGGAAGCAGCTTTGTCGTTGCTGGGCTCCGTGGGGGTCTCTTCATTGTAATCATCAACTTTGTAGCTATCGTAATAGTAGTCACGATCTTCTACCACGTCCTCCTCCTCCTCTTCGCCTTCATCTTCTTCATCCTCATCTTCCTCCACAGCTGTTCCTGTGAAGTCTTCTACACCTGCCTCTGTAGGGAACTCACTGGAGGGATACAGGCCAGTTAGGGGGGAAAGTTAAGGCTAATCACTTCGCAGCCAACCTTTGATGTACCAGAATAACAACTCTCTTTACATCTGTTCTAGAAACAGGAGAGATGGGAAAAATAAATGTACCAACTACTGATCAGCCCATCAGTGGCAGCAACGGGACTTCCCTCATTACAGACACGCCTGCTAGGGCAGGCAGAGCTTCTCCATGACTCTGGCTCCATGGGGTTTCCTTGCATTTTCTCATCAGCTTCTTTTCAGTATGTGAAAGTCTACACTACAGTCTTTCTGACTGTCTATGGATGAAGGGAGGGCAGTTTTACCGCTCCTCCAGTAACAGAAGCACTGCAAAGCCCTTTGTCCTTTGGCATGGCTCTTTCAGGCTCTGAACATTCCCCTTGGGAATTCTCCTCTCGATCCTCACCACGAGGGAGTCACCGTGTGAAATATTCCACCATACAGCAACTTGGCACCTGTGCCAGCAAGAACCCTACCTTTTATAGAGGTCATAGTCTTCATCCTCGTCTTCATCCTCTTCCTCTTTGGACAGAGCCTCATCCACCACCTTTGTCTGAGGACAACACACGTATTCCGTTCCATGGAACTGGTCTACTCCACAGGGCAGCAGCATGCCATAACTGTGCAGGATCATCCCTTCTGTCAGACAGGCCTGAAAGAGGAGCCCGTTCAGGTCAGCTCAGCATCACCCTCCTGCCTTGGATAAAGCCAAATTTTGCCTATCGTAGGTCTCCAGAATGCTACCAACAGCTCAGATTTTACAACATAAAGACAACAGCAACTGTTCAACAGTGTGAACATCAGAAGAAAATGGATTTGAAGCTTTTTAGCTTAAGCAAAATGCCCAGAAAAGGCTCAGACTCAGAGCCATGCAGTGCTCCCCGGTGTTAAGGCATCAAACACCCCCCCTGCCCCTATCAACAGCCAATTTGTCAGCTTGGCTAAGTTCAGGAAAAATAACTACATGTTTTGTGCCAGCTCGAGGGAGAGAGCACTTGAACGAAACAGAACTGTTGTTTGCTTTTCTGGGCTGGCCATTTCATTACACTTTATCTATTAAATTTTACATTGCAGTAAGTGAATAATCGCTCAAATGGACTTTGTGTCAAGATTATTTTAACATGCTGCAGATGAAAATCAATCAGATAATTCAAGAAAAAGCCAAATGCAAACTGTGATTAGGCATTATGTCTATATACTTCTCTTAAGAGAAGGAAATACATGGCTTTGTGGCGCCCCAGAAAAGAATGAAAAAAGGCTTTATTATGTACATCAGAACCCTTTTGTGCTTTGCTTTGTTACAGTACGGATGTAAAACGAGCCAAATATTTCTAGAAAAGCTCTCCAACTATGTTGAAAGCAAGTGATTTTTACATTTGCTAGGCATTAACAAGTTTATCTCCAATTAAAAGGCGATTCCTCTAACACAGCTTTACTTAGATTGGGTTTTGCCCCCGGGATTTTAAAGAAATAGGAAGTTTAACTGGTGCATCCTTAACCTCATTTTTACTAGCACCATCACAACTAATCATCCTGTTGCTGTTTCTACAAAGTGTGCACTTCATCACCATCTTGGTTTTATTACTCCCAGTTCAAATGGGCGTGCAGAGAATTTGCAACATTTTTGCCAGTCAGATTAAAAAAACCCACAAAACCCCCCACGGGCTAGATTTATTCTGAGACCATAATCCCTCTCTTATGTAAAACCTCCGCTAATCAGTCACAACGAAACTCAGATTTTCCCCAAGCAAGCACTCCCAACCAAATCCCCAGCAGCAGCAGGTACATTAACCTAAAATGTCCAAGAAAAAATAGGAAACATCCTATGAGCTCTGCAGCTCTCTACCTGCAAAGAAGGATGAACCATTGGTTAAAGGAATATCCTAGACACCTGATTTCAACGCCAAGCTCCATCCTACACAGGTTAAAAAACCTACACAGGTTTTTTAAGTCATTTGAGTACTTTTTACTTTTTTTTTCATTGCTCTCTGCCTCAGTCCATAGACTGCAAACATGGGAGGAACAGACCCTGTTGTGCTACAACACCACAGCATCTAAGCGGGCAGATCCAGAATAAACATTCCTGCTGCAGCAGCTCAATTACCTCTTTTGCCACGGTGTGCCAGTGCTGATGGCTTTCACACACATCCATCCGCTCCTTGTGGAAGAATCTGCACTTCTCTGGGACCAGCAGGACATCGCTGACAAACTCACCCACTGGAAAACAAGAAACACCCATGGTCACACGTGTCCAGCTTCCAACCAAGCCAGCAGCAGAACGCCACCAAAGCACAACACAAGTGTTGTGACTTAAAGATTTGGTACATTCTTAACAGGGACAGGTCAGACCACCAGCAATATTTGCAAATTTATAGAAAAATGAAGTCTCAGAGTTTCCAAGGTAGAAACAAGAGTAGGGGCTGATTGCTGCAACATTATGTGAACCCTAGGGCTGAACCTAAGGCAAAGTTTACCACGCACGTTAACAAATCCTTGTTCATGCAACACACAGGAGGGACTGAAGAGATTTCCCAGAAGCCTTTGAAAAGATTGCATCTGCTTATGGAGTTTTCAAACCACTTAATCACCAGTTTCTAAGCCAGCTGCATCATACCAAAGCTAGTTCATGCTGTCTGGTGCTCTAACAGCCTGGAAATTTTTAGGTGCCACAAGTGTTATCTGTGTTTTCAGTATCTGGGTATCTGAGTAAGTCCTGTTTGTTTTTGTTTTCTTTTAAACAGTTTCCAGATGCTTTAATTCAGGATCAACTGCAGCACATTCCCTTGACTCGGAAAGTCCTAACCAAAACACAGAGAGCTGGAAAAAGCAAAACTCTGCAACCCAAAAACCAGAGCAGAACCAGAGTCAGCAAATAACGCTGCATTCCAACACGCAGATAACCACAAAGTCATCCACGTGATGAAATTTTGGCACAATCTTAAAACCAGACTTTTGCTTTTGAGGAAGATGGGAGAGTGATAATCAGTCTGCTCAACAGACTGTAGTGCTTGTGTTTAAAAGCTATTTAAATGCCTAAATTTCCACCACAGCTCAGTTTGGTACCAACATGTCAGGTAAGTCTGAGAACTACACAAGCATTACTTTCTGTTCTTAGCCCAGAAGTCCTCAGAATTCCTCCTGCCACTGGAATCCAACACGTGACAATTTCTCAAACTTGACATTTTTCTTTCTTTCTTGCAGATTTAAATGCCACAGCCAGTGATTTTAACATAACAAGATCTTTAGATACTCTGAGAAGTAAAGGAAAAGATCTCCAGTCCAAGAGCTTCAAAGCATCACACCCTGCAACTCTGCCCGGCAGCTCTAGGAATCCTTCATCAGAACTGGAGAAATTCTTAAAGGCAAATACCTGTTCCCACGGAGTCTTCCAGGGAGCTAAATTATTTGTCCAAGCAATCTTCAACATTAGGATTTCACAACAAATGTTAATATTTCGCACGGCAAATTTTTGTCCAGCCCTTTAGTACAAAAGGGCTTTCCTTGCTGGGGGGAGCAAGAGGAGGTTAAGCCTGGTGGGATGGAGATGTACTTCAAGAGAACCTGGGCATTAATGGAGCCAGGAAGACACAAGCAGGAATGGGAACAAAAAACATAGCTCAGCTATAATCAAAAAGTCATGCACACCCCAGAGAAACACATCATCCATTTGCAACAAGCAATTTGTGGACTGCCAAAGGTATTTTATACACATATGGACTAACCAAAGCTGTCTTGCAGGCTGGGCCCAGGAAGTCAACACCACTGTGAGACACACTGATTCACAACTTTCACAGACAGTTTAATGCTTATCAAATTTTAGGGCAGTGTCACAAAAATCAGCTTATTTTTCAGCTGGAGAATAGGCTTGGGGGAGGATTATTTCTAAAGAGGTGACTTCTTATAAATCCAGAGATCTTGCTTTCATCCTTACTTCTCTAGAAGCTCGCAGTATCATCAGCTGGGTTTGGTTGCTTCTCAAACCTGAATCCTCACGTCTATAAAGAGATGCACCTTTCTCCCAGGATGCATCCACACCAAATTTCATTTCTTACGATGGTCTAGTGGAGGGTATTACACACAGGAGACCAGTACTCACAGTTCTGCACATCTGCTTGTGTTCTCCAACGTCAAACCACATGCTAACCTGAGAGCTGGACACAAACTTTGAGAACTGGCTGCCCCTGAATGCTCCTGGCAATCACGACTCTCCAAGATCACACAAGACTTCTTGCAAAACAAGTCTTTTCCCATGAATAACTGAAAAGGGATTCAGGCAGCTGAGGCTAAGCTTACTACTAAGAACACATGTGGTGCAGCAGAGCACCAGGCACAACCGATGGGTCAAAAGCTGCAAGGTAAACACTCTAAACGTGCTGCCCGATTCAAGAGGGTGGATAGATTCTGGAAAGCACCATGAAATCCATCACAGCTTAGCTCGTATTCTGTCACAGTTCAGAGTGGGGACATGGGATACAGCTGCAAGAAGCAGGGCCTCTTTGAAACAGCAAAGTTTAAATATAGTCATTGAAATAGAATAGAGAGCTCCTGCCAAGACCAGAGCAGGAAGCCTGAACACACTGAGCACTGGAGTCTCCAAGGCAACAAAATATTAAAGCTCCGCAAATATAGGATCAGAGTATTAAATCCCAATGTCTTTGTGATACTCAAATACAATAGCCTTCAAGTTTTATGGCAGTTGCAAAGAGAATGGGGATTTCTTTCTCGTGCCAGGCACCCATTATTCCCCCAGAGCTGCTATCAAGCCGTCGATCTCCTTGAGAAAGGCAGAGGTCCATCTTGTGGAAATAAAAACATCTAAGTGGAAGTTGGATGTGGAAATGGCAACCTGATACGAGAGAAGCCTTATAAACTCAGCTCTCCCCGTATGAAGTCTGGAGCCAATTCTTTGCTCCTCCCACCAGAACGCACCAACACAGCACACCACACACTCACCCAGGCACTTGTAGGGCACAACAATGTGAGTGTGGTCCTTGCACTGCTTCTTCCCTCTCTTGCACCAGCTGTCGATGCTGACAGGTTGATTGGCTTCCACCACATTCGTAATCTGAAGGTCTGGATACATCTGTTGAACAAGACACAGAGAGGTTTGTCTCCAGAAAACAGCAAAGAACATGCAAAGTGGCTGCTAAGCAAAAGCACCGAGGTCAATTCTCTACACAAAAACAAGTTCAGATTTCAGCATGGACACACGTTCTCTTCTGGATCACATTTACAATGGCTGAAGACATCAAAAAACTGTTTGTCACACAGGACTTGAGAAATACAATGTGGCATCACTTCTTGTGGCAGAAGAAAGCCAGGTCAGGGGCAGGAGCCTTCACCGGCACCAAGCTGAGGTGTCTGGCTTTGCGCAGTGGTGGTGGAGAACTATTTATCTGTTCTGTTCGGTGCAGAGTGATACCCTCTGGAAGAGGGCAATAACCAACAAACAGCATTTAGTAACATATTCAGCCTCTCTCGTCGCTTGTCAAGCTAATATGAACCTACCTCCTCAGGTTTCCTTATGCTGCTCCATTTACCACATACCCATATGATCCCTATGTCCTGCTCCAGTTCTCAAGTCCAGACACTGACTTGTATTTAGGCTTCCACTACATGAACCAAATGTACCCCCAGTTATATCAGCCTTGAAAAACCGTTTTAAACATTTTCCTGTCTGGACATGGTGTGCTCTATTACTTTTCCACATTTTTTGTGGTAGTTTACGTGCCAGTCACCTCAGAGAAGTGATTAAAGACACCTACCAAGGCCAATACGCTACCCTGTGCCTGGAGCACACTGAAGGGAGATTGTTTTTTACAATGAAGCATGAGGAGCCTGAAAACAGTGTTAACATTTTGATGAAAATATTTTTCTAATGTTCTGGCCAATCTGAACAACACAGCGACACGCTACTCAGGATAGGTGTGTGGTTCCAGTCTGCACAGACATGGAGCAGATGTTGGGTAGCTGGCTCAGAGGCAGAACGCTTGCAGAAAAGACAGGCACAGGCACCCTCTGACTTACAGCCCAAGGACCTTTCTGTGGCAGCACGAGCTCATCTAAATCAGAGGTAGCTCCTAAATCCCACTGCAGCGTCCTCCCTGGCAGTGACAGTGTGACAGTTCAGGGCACTGAGCTGGTCAGGCTCCAGTCAGTCTCCTGCAGGGTTCATTTGCTGCTGACCCGCTAAATTGGAATCCAATTCCTTAGCAGCAGTGAAGATTCAGGATGACACAGGAACACTCACCTCCTGGCAGTACTGCAGAATCTCCTCCTTTCTCCCAAAGCAGCTCTTGGTCCCTGAGGTGTCAGGTTCCCATTTCCCAGTCTGGATGTTCACATGCATATTGAGCTTCCCGCAGAACATGGCAATCTGAGGCTCTGCCACCGCAAACCCTGTCCCAGCATTGGCTGCCAGCGCCTGGGAAGACAAACAGAAAACAAAACATGTTGATTGCTTTATCTGATGAAAAGCAGAACAACTCAAAGAACCAGAAACCCTCTGGCAACTTCCCTAAGAGCTCCGGCTTAATCCAGATACCAGTGGATTCTTGCAAACTGATTTCGCAACCGTATTTCTTCAAGCTGGGGAGCCCACAGCAAGTTTTTGCCAGCCAGGTGTTTTGTTTTTTCCAGATTGTTTTTATTATTGCAACAGCAGCTTACCAAAAATAAGAGTAACTCACACATAAAGGTTGCACCTGCAAAGGCTAAAAAAAGATGTTTGAAAAACTTAATTGATATTGGAAGATAAATAACAATTTTTGGCAGAAACACCTCTGTGAGGTTACAAAGCGGGTATTGCTACTAGTAGCAAAATAACTACTTCCCACTGTACTCAGAGTTTGAAGCCATGTGTTTCTCCCAAAATCTTGAAATATTTGAGATGGAAACACCTAAGCTCCTTGCCCAAACAGACAAGCAAGGCTGACTTCTGCTGAATCAGGAACACATTGCTCCTGCAGCCAACTCCTCGAAGCCTGCTGCCTCGTGTCCATGGATGTTTGTACTGCCTGGCTTCTGATGTGTATTCTGTGCACTTCCCACCCTCCAACAGCAGACAAAAACCCAACAACCCAGACCCACATTCGGGTCAAACTGCAGACTGATCAATGAAAACAAGGTCAGGTTCCCTTTCTGAAATCTTGCTGGCTGACCAACAGAAGAAAAAGGGGATTAAATTAAATTGCAGAGTTGGTTTTTTTCTGAAAAGACTGAGTGGATACTGGGAGCTGAACATCCTCTCCCTGCATAACTACTAGCTGTTGTAAAAGAAAAAAAAAAGAGGAGGTATGAGGCAAAAAACAGATGAACTCCTAAATCTAAAGCTCTTTAAGGCATTTAGGGGAATGAAATCCATTTCAACTACTTGAGACAAGGCAGATTAGAAGCAGCAATACACAGAGGCTTCAGGGCACCACTGGCCCTAAGCTGCTGCTTTTCCTGGCAGGCAGCACTACCCCAGGCCCCCAGTTCTGCCTTCCCATTTAACTTCCCGTGCACTCAAAAATGCATACATTACTGTTCACACCCTACTGCCTGCAGATCCCCATCAGCTCCTATCAGTATGTGCATGCTTAAAGCAAATAAAGGAGCCAAGAGAAGAATTCAACTGGACAAGCCCAGTATGCAGCTCCTAGTAGCTGGATATTGGAAAAAAAAAAATTAATTCCATTATACTTAGGTCAGTTCTCCCCCTTCTCATTTACACCCCAAACCACTGCCTGGAGATAAGACATTTCAATGTTAAGAGTCAAGGACTGCTCAGTGCTGAACACAGGGCTAGCGCTTGGGGGATTGGACCAAATAGAGGCACAAAAGCATAAACTCACATCTGAACTTGAGAAAAATCACCCCTTGAGTTTTAAGAACTATTCAACTGCACAGCGCGTAAGAGAAACAGCCTCAAACAAGTGGCTTCTATTTACTCTAATGTGTAGAGTTAGAGTAATGTCTACCCAACAGATGCTCATGTCAGCAAGTTTTAGCACAGACCACAAAGTAACGAAATACTGAACTATATCATACAGATACCAGTGTTCATGTCCCACCAACAAAATGCTTCCAAGTTCCTACATACTTTCAAGCCTAGTGTAAGTACATTTGGTGTACTCTGTCCTAATGGAGAGAGGCATTGCAGGTATAGGAGAACTTCTGATGGGTACACTGCAACTGGGTAACAGGATGCAATAAATGGGTTCTTCCAGAAATCAAACCATTGTTAAATGGTTTTAATGGTTTTAGATGTGTTTCTAACAAGTGCTGACTGATCCCACTCAGCAAAACCAGGACTCCTGCACTGCCTTTACCGTTTCAGGAGACAAAAGCAAACCTGGAATGATCCTTCATAACTCTATAATGGAAACTTTGTGAGAGGGTCTTTTTATCTCTCTCCAAACAAACACTCCTTCAGTACCAACAACCACTTTCCAAAGAGCACAAGACTCGACATGCTGAAAGAAACAATCCACAGCAGAGTTTTGTTTGGACAACACAAGAACTACATCCAAGATCCAAGCTGAACTCTGAGAAGAACAAAAACAAATGCAAGATCAAGTATGCACAAAGCATTAACCCTTGGAAGAATACAGTGCATGGAAAGAGAGTAAAATGTATGTATTAGGAATGGTTTAGAGAGCATTAGCTCTGCCTGTGCTTGACATCTGCTTTCTTCAAAGCAAACTTGACAAGTATGCAGCAGGACGAGGTAAGTGCATAGGCAGGAGAGGCAGAAACATCCATCAGAATGCATTCACAACAGCTCTTGCATGAGCACATCTCCTGTTCAAACACATACCAACCCCCTGAAATCATGGCCAGCCCCTATTTACATACTGATGTGAGCTGGTGTTTATTTTTGCCATCCCCCTGGCCTGACACCTCGGCACCCGTGGCAAAGGTACCGCTCCTCCTCCGGATTGCTCACATAGTTTGCATATCAGCAGAGTGCTGTTGCCCTGGCTACCAGAGCATGCTAAGCCCCAATTCACAGCTGAACAAACGAGACTAATTACTTGCTTGATTTCATCACTTTTAATCAAATGGAAGAAATCTTTTCTTGAATTGCACTGTTGAGTAAGTTAATGAACTTTGATAGGCACGAGTTGAATCTTCAACCCCATGGCCTGTGAGATGAGATTTCTGAGTAATGGGCTTCCAGTTTTCACACAATCCACTCTGGCCATCATTCCCATCAGGTATTTAATTCAGCATTTTAATGTCATTATACCTGTAAGGAGAGAATACAGCACAGTGACCTTCCTCTGAACCTTTAACGCTGCTACTCAAGTAGTGAAGAAGATCACCTACAAGAGTTATTTGGGACAAAGGCAGTTGCTGTTGCTCCCCACAATCACCTTTGGTGCACCAAAGCCAAAAGCAGCTCGCTCAGGCTGATGATGCCCAAGGTTAGTGAGCCCACACTTGAGCATCATTGTCCAAAAGGAGGGTTGGGGAACACAGAAGCCAGCACGAAGCTTGGGATAAAGCCACATCCTTAGTTAAGCTCCACAGCACTTCAGAGGAACTCACCCATTCCACATTGCAGAGGGATGAACAAACTGACAGCACGTTTTTCTTTGGGAATTTCCCAGCCATAAATGGAAGCAGCTGCCTCTCCAGTGCTGGGGAGCAACTATTCAATAACTTAAATAAGCAGACTGACAGCTCAGGAGGGGCAACAGACACGGAATGGAAGAGTTCAGCCAGTTGTGCACCTCCTCAGCGAACATTATTGTAGTAGCTATTATCCCATTAATGTATAGCCATAACATGAAAGCCAGATGAATATTATTTAGGAAAAGACTGTTTATAAACCATTACTTTCCTTGCTGGCGCTTGCATTTACAAGATGTTTCATGATAAATTCCACTCTGCCTTTTGGTATAATTCTGTAATCCAGTTTGCTTTCCAAGACCAAGTAAGTATTTGGCTCCATAAACACATAAATCTCCGGTCAGTTAATGTCAGTTGAATTCCTCACCCTGTCATGCAGTGCCTGATTTATGGTTCTGGAACACTGGAACTCAAACCTCTAAATCTTCTTCTTCTTCTTCTCTGATGGAAGTGTCTCTGCTCAAGTCTTTTATGTACTATCACCCTCTTCAACTTCTGACAGTGGGTTTGATCGCTGAGCTCTACCCAGGCAGAGGAATCACACCTCTTCTTCCTGCAAATATCTACAATTCCAAGGAGGGATGCAAGGCTGGAGAGACTATGGGCATCACACAGCACAATGGCATTCTTCAGGGAGGATTTTTTGTGATTTTAAGTCATCTCTGCTCTCTAGAGTGCCTCTGCTTCAATGCTGGGACCAACAACGTATAGGAATTCCTATCACCTAATATAAAATAAGGAATATTTCACATCTACCCCTGAAACGCATGCATTGCAGTTCTAGTTCAGGGAGACACAAAGACGAAAACCACACTGATGTTGTTCCTGGTCTTGTATTTCCAGGACCTGTTAAACCTGTACCTTATCGAGCACACTGCCTATTCTGCTCCCCATGGGATACTATTCAGGAAAGCCTTCTGGCACGCTGCTGGGGACTTCAGGATTGAAAGGCGATTGGAATTTCTCTTTTGTGAGGAGAAGCTCATCATTATATTTCACAGAAATGAGTTCCTGAGAGCTTTCCTCAACAGCACAAAGGTATCTGCAAAATGCCAAATTTAACTGCATTCCATGAGGTCAAACACTGCAGTCACCTTGCCCATCTGATGAGATTAGCCAGGCTACGAGTCTTTATTCCAGCAAAAGCAGAGCAGATGGGAGCTTAGCAGGAAAACTTAAGATTCCCTTTTCCTTGATGCATAGCATATTGCTGCTAGAGAAAACCTAGGAATGTGCATTATTGGAAATCACAGTTTGGTACAAACACATCAGCCACTGTTGCACAAGCACGAGGAGAGATGCTGGCCCCGATTCCAGGGCAGAGGGGCTGCAAGGCTTGAGAACTATCGAGAGTACTGCTCGTGCTTTCCATCAGGCTTCCTGCCTGGGTAAAACCACGCAAGATTAAATCCCTTCAAAACCCAAACTCCAGCCTCCAGAATTTATAAGCTGCTGAAAAAAGCCCCGGCTGTGAATGGCATTGACTCGGTGGGCAGAGAACACAGATTAATAGCTGCTGAGGGCATCCGCTGCCTCGAAAGAAAACACAGCCTTTTGCAGGATTGCCTCCAGGTCTCATCAGATTCCTGCTCAAATGCTCCACCACTATCTGCTGCTACGCTGACAAAAAATGCCAGGCAGTGCTTGGAAAGATTACTTGCACTGTTTGTGTTTAATTAAGCAAAGCCCCTCGAAAGTAACACTGCTTATTAAATCAGAATGCACTTG
Organism: Aegotheles bennettii; assembly: GCA_013398125.1. Lineage (NCBI taxonomy): Eukaryota > Metazoa > Chordata > Aves > Caprimulgiformes > Aegothelidae > Aegotheles > Aegotheles bennettii. The sequence goes on along the minus strand of VZRW01006992.1, from coordinate 182,319 downwards.
AACCACAACATGAGGGACTTCAGAACACGCTGTTCAGCTCAGTCCCTACCCAGTTAAATTGTGCTTCCCACCTTTACGTAAGAAAAAAAAGAAGAAAGGTGCTTTTCTGGATTATTTTTTTTTAAAGCATTTCCTATTCTATCTGGAGCACAACACAGGGGTGTCAGCACTGCAACTCTTCCCATGTTGGTGCAATACCCACAGATATGAGGTTATCAATTGATCTCTTTCAAGACCACTGAGGAATTCCAACAGTTCCTTTGCTACAAAAATGAGCCTTGTTATCTCATCAGCCTTCCTGTGAGCACAACCCTTGGCGTCTGCTGCTTTTGAACACGTGAGTATTCTAACTTTTCACCCTTGGCTGAAAAATTGGTGCACGCATTTGTGCAGGGATGTGACTGCTCTGAAGCCCAGCTGCAGACCCCACGTTACTGATGCCTACAGAACTGGAGTTGATGGGCATTTCTCCTCCCGTACGAGGCCAGTCCTTGGCAGAATAAAAAAATATCAAGAAAGGATGTTACAGCCACAAACTATCACAGCCATCTTAAGCGTTAGGCTGAAACTTCTGGAAGGAGAACAGGTTGAGTGGAACTGCAGAGCTGAGCTTTCCTGGGTCTTGATGAAGCCCTTAAAGTCATCGTACACCACCGTGAACCTCACCCAGGAATTATCGGTTTATGGCAAACCAGCATGCATGAAACCAACACCTCAATTAAGACAGTGAGGGAAGTTGGCAGAGGGACCTGACACACAAGAATTTCTGAACAGAATACTTAAAATTCCCCTGGTTTTGGGTTTCTGACTTATAAACATGAGCAGAGCTTTCAAATTGTGTTTCACGCTTTGTTTTCCTTAGCTCCTCTTCCTGCTTTTATTCAGCAGATAGGTGGCTTGAACCCAGGAAGGCTAATGAATGCCTGACACAGCAGGCAGTAAATCTACAGGCTAGCAGCTCATCCTAGCTTTATTGCTTCTTTTTTTTTTTTTAAATTGCTGATAATTACAATAATGCACATGGGCAGAGGTCCAAGACAGGAAGAATTATTGTCTGCAGGCAGATCTGGTGTGAGCTGATAATACCAGCCTGTGTTTGCTTTCGAATTTAAATGGCAGAAATCTCCGTAAAGCAGTCTTGGGCTTACTTTAACTTGCTGGAAGGGGTGGAGTTCTCATCTGCTCGTCCTTTATTGACTTTTGTGGTAGAGGGTTCTGCACCACCAGAAAACTGGAAGCCAATGCAGGAGCTGCAGCACTAGCTCGGGTGCAGTTTATATTTAGATCGCCGCTGTTTATGGCAGCCTCCGACACTGGGTTCAGTGCCAATAATCTATGTACTCTCCTATGTGCCGACAGCAAGCGTAGCAATCCAAAGAGCAAAGCACTGCTGAAGCCTGGAGCGTTCCTTACTGCTTTTGCACCTTCCTCTGCCTTTCTGCAGAGACATTTCCAAGTACCTGTAACTCACGGGCAGCCTTTTTGTCCTTGGAATTCGTACGAATGAGGCAGCAGATTATTTTCCCCTCCTCCTCTGTTTTTTCAGGCTCCATAAACCAAACCTACATGAGTCATTGGGCAGATAATCTGTCTGTCAGACATCTACACTGGGGAATTACCACGTCCAGATAGGGAAAGCAGGACTGCAGGCAGTCCTGGTGCACAGCGAGGCTCGGGGAGCAGCCACCAAACCCAGCAAAGCCACGATCCAGCACAGCCTCAGCTTCCTGAAGTTGTTTGTGCAACACGGTTGCCTTTGGCATGCCCTTTTCTACCCCTGGAGAGACAAAGTTCAGAGCAACTCAGCTGGAACATTCCCTGAACAAACGTTACTGTACCCAGAACCATGTCCTTTAATAAAGATTCAACTGATAGGCCTGAGGGTGTCCAAACTGAAGCTTGTGTGCAATGGCTGGGACTGGGACAACTCGCTGCCAGAGCCACCCTGACCATGCATGGGCAAGAGAAGAGACAACAGTGCCATCACACCATTGATAAGCCTTGCACAGGGCACAGGTAGGTCCAAACAGGCTGAATGACTCAGGCTGCCTTCCACCCCTCTGAGGGCACCAGAACAACTCTCGTGCAGAGAATTAGGGGGCTGCACCCAGGGCCATGTCCCTCCCTTTCTCAGCAAAACACCACCACGGGCTATTTAAAGTCCCTTTTTCTAAGTCGTATTACAGCACGGGGAGGCCAGACCTGTGTATTACTGGGCTAAAGTAAGGCACAAAGTCCAGTGACATACCTAAGGTCACCCAGCAGTGGGCTCAGCCCAGTTTAATCCTCAACCCCTCATCACTCCAATCTGTGTCCTCATCTTGTCCTGCACAGCAAGGCTAATTAATTACTGCTTTCCCACATGAATTATTAGGGCATCTGACCCACAGAGACTTAGATGTCTCATCAGCCAGCCAGCAAGGGAGAACTTCAGTGCAAGTTGATGTTCTGTGTACACCAAATGTCTACTGGAGAGAAAGGCCACGGGGCAACTTTGCCTTCCTGGACAATTGGAAGGGAGATCCTGAACACAACGCAGGAAAAGCAGTGATGATTTAGTAAAGGGAAAACATTTGGTTCTCCTCTCAGCTCTAGGTTTCTGAGCTTTAACACAAACCACCACTGCTCATAGCACAAAGGCTTCACTGACACCACCCCCTGTACGGGGGAGTATCAAGATGTGGTTCAATAACAAGCCCCTTCCATCTCAAGGCACTTTAGCTACACAGGAGTTAAGTTAATCACTGTGGTTACCAGGATACAGATTCCATAATACACAGGAAAGTACATCTACAAAATCTTTCATCACTTCAAAACAATTTGTTCGAAGCAAAAATAACTTCTGGCCTACAACTCGTCACAACTCACACACATCCACAACTCAACCCCCAGCCTCCCCGGGGGACAGAACTGGCAGAAAGGAGACCCAGAGAGTCATTTATGAATATCAAGCAAGCAAAACTCAAACCTTTACTATTGATTTAGCATTCCAGGAGGGAACAAAACAAAACAAAATGAAAACACCTGCCCCAAACCAGCACGGCTGTTTGGTTTAGAGATCTCGTGAAGCTCACTGGGAGCTTCACAAAGAAGCCTGCAGTGAAGGGACCACTGTAGGAACCTGTGGTTACTCAGTCTAACCATGCATCTAACCACGAGGATGGCTCGAGATAAAAAGGCTGCACAGATTGGCTTTTTATCTAACACGAAGCAAGCAGGAAACCGAAGGGTGGATTTTAACAGAGCATTAAGAATTTGAAGTGGCAAGGAGAAAACACCTGGTAGAAAAATGCAAGATCAAGGAAGGGTAACAAGGAATGCAGTCCGGTTTGGGTTTCAACCATTCGTGAGCTAAAGCATCCCTCCCTTTATAGATGTGTTTCAGTATTACAGATCAGCTATTTATGTGCACAGACTGCAATTGTTTTGGAACACAATAAAACACTCATCTGGTACCTTAAAGTCTACACAAAACTCCCTGATTACACATAGGAGTAACTCAACAGGCACTGCTCTAACCCTGCTGAAACTGAGGGTCATGCTGATGGCTTTCCACCCCCAAATTCACAAAATAAAAACCCAAGAAAAGCAGATTAATCGGTAATTCTGCCCTCCAAACAGCCCGGATGAAACTTCAAATCTGAAAAGGGATTTTAAGGTCTGGCTTAAAAAATCGTGAGGATTTTAAGCCCTGGCTTCCCAAACTAATGACCACCTTGTGAGAGTAGGAAACCCACAGCTGAAACACAGAGCTGTTTTCATCTTTGCTGCTGCCCTCCCGGAGCTTTGCCAAGTATACATATGCTGATCCAGACCAAAATTAGCATGTTTCCCCCAAAAAAATATGATGGAACAGCCTTGCTGTTTTCAGCATCCAAACTGAGGATGTGTTTACACTCACAACTTGTGAGGTTCTGTCAAAAGCACAGGTTAATTCTATAAATTACAGGTCTATGAAAATAGTCAGCAGCTAGTAGATTATTACTTAACTCCAGCTCTTATTAAATATATTTAGGAAATAACATGAATTGGGAATTTTAAACCAAAACCATCTCTCCACGCACCTTCCCACACACCTCCTCCTGTTATTTATTCTGAGAACTGCTCATGGTGGAGCATCCTTCAGGCAGCACCTTTCATCACATATGGAACAAAATCTTTTAAGAACCTTTAATGTCTATGGGTACAGAAATCAGTGCTTTAAAAAAGCCTTTGTATTTGCTGTTAAAAGATTCCCATAGTGATATTCTAAGTTCATTCAGCTACAGTAAATGATTTTTTTTCTTAAATAGAAGACTTCAATGTGAGCATCCCCCACGGAAGCCTTGTTTTCAGTGAAGCTGCTCATTAGGAGAAGTTCCTACCACTTATGGCTAAAAAAACAAATGCAAGAGAATTAACTTAGCAAAACCATCTCAAATTCTCACCAAAAAATGGTCGTTTTCCTGAGTGCAGCTACTTTTGATCCCAGCAAACAGCAATAAAACTGCAGACAGGCTGCCAGTTCCTTCCCACTAATGCTGGCACAACCTGGAGGTGAGCAAACAGGCAGGAGCAGGATGAAGAACACAAGCACTTCATACTTAAGCAGCCAAGAGGCTGAAGTGCAGGAAGATGGCTACAAGCAACACTTCTTACTTCCAAGAGTCAGAGAGTCTTATTTTTCTTCTTTTTAAGCTCTCACTCAACAGTCAAACATCTCCTGGGAGGATCCCTATTAGCAGAATTTAGGCTCCAATCTCATCACTTACTTCCTTCTTCCAAGGCAGAGGATAAAAGGTGGACTTCTACCTATACTCTACAGCTCAAACACCTGGATTTAGCAGTCTGACACAAGTGAGGTCAAACGACAAAGCCTTCTGAAGTACCCCTAAATTCTGACAGCAGCAGGGTCAGAGAGTGGAGGACCTCAGTAATGGCTTAATGGATTTCAACTTTTTACGCTTTAAAAGCAATCCTGCCTAATTTAGTAGCATTTTATTTCTGAGGCATTAATTTATCAGCCAGGGTTTAATAATCACAGCGTCATTCCATAGCTAGGCTAGCACACTGGAACCCTAATGGATGTATTAAACAGTTCCTTCAAGGGAAGCAACCGATCTCTATTTAGAATAACTGCTTAATGCTATTAGAAAATTAAGTGGTAGTTTATAGCACACACTGAAGCTGGCTAGGTTGAGATCCCCTCTACTGATTTTGCTGATCCATAAAGCAACAGTAGTTCAACAGAAGCTAGCCCAGAAACTCCAGGATTTCAGGGCTATCATTGCATAACATTTAAGCAGCTTTGTACATTTTATAAACACATGTGATTTTCATATGCAGAGTTTTGCAGCTCTTCAGGCTATCGAGCTGTATCAGATTGTGTAGCATCATAGGGACATAAAACAAAACAGGAGAGGTGATTTTTACCTTTGATAAAATGAGATCTCAACTTGTCAGCCATTTCTTGCTGTTTCAGTGGGAGGAATGAACTCCTTGTACACTGGTACCTATTTCCTTGAGGTTTCCTTAAGTATTTTCTGGAAATTGTCAAGGTAGGGGATTATAAACTATATATAAACTATAACTGAATGTTAGATTGATAAAAAAAAAAATCAGTCAGTTGCATACACCTGATGGGCAGTTCTTTAGGAGTTTTAACAAATGTGACATTTCAGTATGGGCTTGGAAGCACAAAACCATCACGAGCTGAAAGCTTTATTACAAAGACGGAAGCAGAAACTGCCTCTTCTGCAAGAGTCAGGGAAATTGCTCTTTGAGAAAGAGCAGGCAGAACAGCTTTAGACAATCTGGTTATGCCTTAAAGAGGCAGTATACACCAAGAACTTCCATCAGCTCGACAGAAATTCCTCTTCAAGGTCTCTGAAAGGTACTACCTTTTTTTTTAATCCCTTTGTCCAGGCTGTCCATCTTAGGGACAAAACTATTTTTTTTTCTTTGCATAAAGACTTTGTATTCTCCAGCTGGAGGAACAGTGAAGAAAAAACTTGAAGCTGTGTCATTTTGAATTCTATTTTGAAAACCGTATCACGTTGGATTCCAAACAATTCTTTATTTTCTGGTTTGGAAAAGGCGATGATCAGCCAGAAGAAGAGGGGGACTGTTTACTTTATCTCAGAGAAGCTTTTCTGCCTGCTCAGATGCTTTTGTCCAACGTGATACACACTGGAGTGAGAAAGAAAGAAATGGTCAGCCATCTCAAACAAGTTCTGCTTTCCCCTAGAAGCAGACATGGACAGCAACAGAAATGCTGACTTAAAATGTGAATCCAGTCACCAGGGCAGTGATGGGGGGTGGATCAATCTGTATCGATGCAATAGGCCACTCACCATTTTCCTAGCCATAGGCTGAGTGGTTTCAACAGAGCTTTCTCAAAGTCAAAGGATGAAAATGTTGCATAAAGTTCTAACCCTGGGGAGCGGTGGATTTTTCACCGGTTGGCTTCAGACATGGCCCACTAAGGAGGTGTTTTAATTCAGAAACATGGCTGTGGACACAGCTCAGCTGCAAATACTGACCTCACCAGGATCTGGCAACTCACTGGTGTGGATTAGCCCTATGGAATACATTCAGAAGTCTCACATCCTAACAGATCAGCATTTGAGAAAGCCATGTTGAAATCATAGCTTGATGATGCAATAGCATGAGACATATCCTTATTTTGGACATCTAAAAAAAAAGAGTAAAAATAAAGCATTAAGAGCCCAAATGAGCTCCTTAACAGACTGTGCCTTAATTATCTTTGAGGCTGCCTCTCCCTGCACGACTCCCAGCTCGCCTGGACAGCAGTGATACCAGACAGGGGCTCCAACATTTAGAATATTGCAGTGAGAATTTCTGTGTCTGATGGTTATCCCAGTTTGAGGAGGAGAACAGGTTGGGCAAGCAGCACAAAATGAATTCCTGTGTGTCCAGGCTGTATGGCAATTCTAAAGCCTGGGCAGCAAAGACAAATGGACTAACTATCCCATTGCACGATTCCATTAGAGGTTATGTTTTCACAGTTATACCTAGCAATAAAAGGGATGTCAATATTAGCCCAGAGAGGCAGCAATAAGAACAGTTCTCTGTTTTGGGACCACTATTTGGTCCCAAAGTTCATTCTCAACACTACAGGAGTATCCTAACAAATACTGCTGAGCACACGGCTACGTTCCACTCAGGAGCCAAGGTGTTGCAGAGGGGACCAACCATCCATCCCCACACAGTAGAGAAAATGGAAGCCAGAAAGTGTATCTAGAAAACAACAAGCTGAGTGCTTCCATATGCAAACTCAGCCCGTTAAAGACATGCACATCCCTGATGCACTGGTACCACTCCAGCATGTTCAGTCTGTCTCTAGGTTTATTTTTGACTTTACAGGACATGTGGTGTATTCCACAGCTTAATGACTATTTTAATCCTCTTCATCACTGAAAAACGTCATCCTGGCTGTGAGGTAGATACATCTCGTTAGGTGGATGCTGCTCAGAGATGTATTAGGAGAGATATTCCCAAGCACAGAAGTCATTCCAAGGCAAATATTACAAACCAAAAACCTCTGCTGTACTTGATCTGGAGCATTCAGGGTAAACAGAAAAAAATCTACGGGCCCTGTTACTGCATGAGAAGCAGCTTCAGGCAGGTCAGCAGCATCCTCTTAGAAAGAAATAAAAATAAATGAGTAACACTAAGTTGCAACCCATCTCCAAGTGAACACCAGGGAATAGCTGCTGCAAGCTCAGCTACAAGCAGCTGTGCACATTAAGCCCATCCGAGACAGTTAACTCTGCTGCCAGCTGTGGCTGAATGTTTGCTGCACCCTCAGTTATATGGTCAAAACAAATTTAATAATCACAGACTATTAAATAAAATAACAGGACAGTACCAGGCAAGCTATCAGCCACTTCCATAACTGGGAATAACGATTCAATTTTTTGCAAAAATCTTTAAAGATAGCGACAGGAAACACGAAAAGCTACATTAAAACCAAGGCAAATGAAGTCATCTTTGCTTCTGCCTGAAGCAAAAGGCCATTGAGCCTTAGAAAGCAGTGCTCCTCTTCTACAGCACAGATGAAGCTTGCAGCCCAAAGTTCCGTGGGTATCTTCATAATATTCCTCTCTGGAGCAACTGCTCAGCTGTTTGCATCCACACGACTGGCAAGTATGACACTGGCTGTTTCAGAACAGTGATGCTCTTGAAATACATCAGCATCTATTACAAAAGGACTACAACGATGCATTCTAGCCAGTGCCCTGCAATGAAAGAGGGAATTAACATGCTATAGATGCTCCGTGGAAAACCTCCCAGAGGGTTATGTTGGGAAAGTATTCTTCTCATCACGCTAATTCCCACGCGGAGCAAGTTGCAAAAGCTTGCTCAGGATAATGAAGCGCAACAAATCCATCCCAATCTAGGAATTCCAGCCCCAACTTCAAAGTGCTTTTTTGTCCACAGATTTGGAAATGGATTTCCTGCATCTTAAAGCCCTGCTAGGTCAGGAATCCAGCTCTTCTGCTTAGCCCTCCTTGGAACCACGCTGCTGAGTGAAGGACCTGGTTTTTCTGCCAAGAAGGCCCAGAAACTGGATAAACAGAACCAGCCACTTGATGAGTGTCATGGCCAATCCTTGGTGGTCTCTGCCCTGTTTCAGGGTGTGATAATGCTGCTCTTCCCCCACCATCACCCATTGGATGGATATAAGAGGCAGAGGCACATGCTCTGTGACTCTTGGGATGTCAAGTACAGGGACAGGAGTTAGACTTGATGATCCTGGAGGGTCCCTTCCAACTCAGCATGTTCTGTGATTCTGTGAAAAGGACTCCAAGGTGATCAGCTGGTTGATGTTTATTTCTTTCTCCCTTAACCTTAGAAACAAAGCCATTCAGAAGCAAGATGGCAGCATTTAAAACAAAGGATTCATTAAAAGACAGTACTGTGGATCCAAACGTACATAACAGATTTCAGCTCCTGGGATTAGTGTAAGGTCTTACTCACAACAACTCAAACACATCTTCTTCAGGCAGGCAACAAGAAGATGGATAGAAACAAAAGCATAAGCATGTAGGCAGGTGGTGAGGGACCTACACACATCACGAGTGGTGATTCAGACCAGAAAGGCAGTCAGGGACAAGGCAGGGACACAGCAGTGCAAAATATTGCATCGCATGGAGCCCTCACTCTGGCAGGGCATTCATCTCCTGCTCTGTTATTGGTAAATTGCTTCCGAGAAAGCAGCTCTTGCCCTAAACAGAACATCCACACAGTGACTCGCTTTGTTGCAGAGCAAGTCCTGATGCAACTGGAACAGGACAGCGTTTATCAGGAGCAACAGGAGAAGAAATGGGTTTTTTCCTGGTTTTAAAGCTGCCAGCGGGTCTCTTTTGCTGGGACATGATGCTCGGTCCCAGGCCCAGGCTTCACCCACCCAAACTCCATCCCGTGACCCCCATCGAGAATTCACTCAGCCCCTTCTGGTCTCTGGCTCTTGCCCAGGTAAGCCCACAGCAACGTGTACATTTGTGTCCCAAGGCTGAGGAACACACCCAGACATCACCAACACTAAAGCCCAACTTTTTTGGCTGGCTACCAAGAAAGAAACCGCCCCACTGCTTGACATTTCCAGGGCTGAGGCTACGAGGCTTTACTCAAGACTCTGGAAATGAAACAGTTATTTGAAACCCTGCAACTCAAACTACTTAGAGGCACTTAATCTTATTCCAGGAGTCCAAAGGGGAGCTGCGAGCATCCTGCTCCATTCAAGAGTAATAACCAGTTTCCACCATAATGTGCGCCCTCAACAATTTCTCAGTTTCCCTTTTTCCTGACAAGCAGCAATGTTTAAGCATCACCATCCCCTACACACTTGAGAAGCAGCCTCTGGATGAGGCTGTTACAGGCTAACATGCTCAGCTTGGATCCCGACACCGTTCCATTCTTGGGGGTTTTAAACACCTTTGTGATCTCGCTGCGTAAAAGTAACCAGGCATCAAATTGAATTTCTTCAGCAAGAGCTTTGATAAATTATGCAGAAAGACTCAGGCTGAAATGCCGATATACTCGCTGGGAACACAGGCTGCAGGTTTGAATCAACATTTTGCATTTCATCTTTCGAGAGGAATGCTCAGCAGATTAAAGGGAATCTGCCCCTCTCTATTTCAGGCCAACATTATTGTAAAACTACCAGTGTAAGGAGTCAGTACTCAGTGAATTATCCCAACTCATGCAGAATCCTCTAAGACCATCTTTGGCAAGTTCCTAGTCCCAATAAGAATGGGAAAAGATTAAATACCAATTAAAAAAAAAAACAAACCAACCTCTACAACCTCACTTATACCTTGCAACAGGTCACGCCGAGTCCAAAACCATGCAGAACTTGATGGTTAAAAGCTTTATGCTGGAGGTTACCACACATCTAAGCAGAGACCAGCTTCTGTTGTGCATACACAATCCAAATCTGCTTGCAATCCAACAGGAGTACGTGGTGTTTGTTGTAGCAGATGGTATCACCAAGGCTTCTCTTTTTGTTGCTGTCACTTCACACGACGCAATGACACCGTAACTAGTGGGATTCATCAACCCAAAATCCAAAACAAAAGGGACAAAGCTTTTGGCAGGGAGCTGAAGCTAAAAATAACAGAAGAGCTTTAAAAAAAACCCAAAACAGCCCAAATATTAAAAATAGAAATGTTAGGCTTTTCATTTAAACATTTTGGTACTGAAGTTATCACAGGGCAACTCCTGGAAAATACCAAGTAATTGACCAAAACTCTGTTTCATCTTTGCAACATCCAAATTTTGAGGTCTCCTGACTATTTTAGTGCTTTAAGGTGGCAAATTAAAGAACCCAAGCCCAGCAGCTGCGTGAGAAAACACAACCCCTGTTACAGTAGAGCATTAACACTCTTCCTACTGCAAGAATTAAAAAACCCAAACCAGTGGCCAACACCTCAGAACTTCTCAGACATTTGAAAATACAACCTAAGCAGCAAATGTTTGCTGGAAGACAATACCTAAATGAGTCAGAGAACTTTCAAGGTTAAACACTTTTATTTAAACATGAGGTCATCAGTAAGGAGATGCTAATTAGCTACTCTTAAATGGAAACTTAGCACTGAGTATCAACCCACTGTTACAGTAAGGAGGAACCACAGCCCAGCCATCTCTCCATGCTCCTGTGTGTGTGTCTCTGTCCTTGACCTCAATCAAAACACACTTCTGACTGTTGTAATTTTGTTAGAGAGAAGCTTGCTGTCTGAAATTACCTAAATGCATCCCTGTCACCGAGCCAAAGCCTGGAACCCGAGTGCTGAGGCACAGTTATCATCCACGCTGCACCTCTGCATGACACCACGGATTAGTCACATCGTAAATAGTCCAGGTGGACCATAACACTACTGATGACTCAGTGCCTTCCCCCGGAGCTAACACACATGAAGCTACACCAGGACAAGAAAGTCTGAGAAAGAAGAGTCAGCTCCTATCTTCTGTGGGGTTTTTTTCAGGCTGCATCTAAATTCTGCTGGCAATTTTTAAGCTCTTCATATTTGGTGACTTGAAAAGCTCGAGCTCAAAGTCATCATTTCATAATGATTTTCAGTTAGCCTCAAAATACACAAAAGTCATCCAAGCCAACCAATTATTGATCTTGTCTCCTCCGTAAACACCTCTCTGAAACTGAGGTCCTGCACAGCATAACAACCTCGGGCCCCATTCCATAAACCAAAGGGTTTGCCCTGCCCAACTCAGCTGTGAAGGAAATCCCACCCGGTGAAATAACAGGGGAAATGCTCAAAGGTTCAGAGGAAGAACCTCCACGAGGGCACCTACAAAGAGGTATTTAAACTTCTAAAGCAAGACGCTGCTCAGGAGGCTCCAAAGCAACAGCTTCCCCCAAACCATTGCTAGAAGATGCTGAAAGGCATAACATAGTCATCTTCAGCTCAGCACCAGCACCTCCCACAGACCATTGTGCCAGTTTGGCCAGGAAAGATCAAGTCTTGATCTCTGAAACAGCTGAAGAAACACACACAGCCACGTTGAGGACCCAGGTCTGCCCAGAACAGAAAACAAAAGACTTTCTGGACCATGCCTCATCCATCAGTCCTCTCTGTCATGAAACACAGGGAGCCAACACGTGGTTTGTGGCCAATGAGAATGGAAAGTGAAATAAAACCTCCAACGCCAGCAACATTTGACTCTGCACACGAGTTAGCAATGACTGGAGGCAGAAACCAAGATGAAGGTCTGCAGGGTACAAATTTATACAAGAACATGACCACGTCCGACAGCACAAAGTATGACAACAAAGTGTTATAACTCTATTTAAAATATTGATGGGTCGATCTCTCAAGAATAAAGAGCACGTTCTTTCCCCTACCAGCTACATACAGAACATCCACCATAGTACTTCCAAATGAAGTGTTGGTAAGCAGTTTTCTGGTCAGGTGGACACCCGATTACATAAAGCCACGCAGGCTCTGCTTCACTGCTAGAAAGATTACTTTGACACCATTTGCAGAACACAAGTATTTTGATGATTCATCTCAAGTCAGAACATAACCTTTTACAAACCAAATCGGACTGTGGAGCAAGCCTTACAACTTATCGACCATTTATAAGCCATGTTCGAAGTTGAATTTCACTTCTAGCTTGCTTTTGTACGTGGATTTTCCATGTTCTCACAGGAGGTAGTACAGCTTAGAGAACGTACAGTCAGAAATACACACTTCACGCCAACTGAGAAGGCAGATGGGGGTGAAGGTGGTAAATCTAGTGCTGAACAAGTTAAAAAAAGAGTGTTATCCACATGTAAGATCTATATGTGGAGTATATCCCTGCTTAGAGTTGCAGAGATTCATAAATTTAAGGAAGTGCAAATCTAACATTAAGAAATTACTCGGAAAAACCCAGCCAAACTATTTCTCCACTCACATCTTCCTTCTTAACTACTTTGTAAGTCACACTAGTAAGTGTACAATAAATACTTAAATATATATATGTATGGAAGAGCTGCTTCAAGGCAGTGTTCAACACTTTGCACAGTGTTTTCACTCCATTTCCTCTTCCCACAAAGCTGAGACTTATTGGCATCTACAGCAAAAGGCTTAATATGAAACTATTGGAATGGAAATGACAAAATGAATACAGTCAAAGTGCCCCAGGGACTTGTTTAAGGTGAGCAGTAAGGTAACACCCACAATAGGACATGCCATTTGCCCCTGAGAAACTCACTGCTAGTAGAGAATGCAAAGTATGTTCCTCAGGGGTGTAGACAATGCTTGTGGAGATAAAAAAAAAGGGGCAAATGTGCAAGTCCAAGTACAGTTTGGAATGAGCAGCCTTGCCAGAATGGTTTCTAGGCCATTGCAAGTATTTGAAGCATCCCAATTAAGAGCGAGCATCATCTTCAATTAACAAAATGCTTCAGAGGTGCTGACTGAGTGAACTAAAAATCAATGACACCAAGTTTTACTGCGCTTAAGGGCAAGCACCTGAAGGATTATGTCAATTTAGAAACCCCAAGCAGTTAACAAGGAGAGTCTGAAATGACCAACTGCCAAAGCAGAGCTAAAGCCTTTATTATTCTAACAAGACAGACATAGTTGGGGGCAGTGCATTTCTCCTGTATTTTCAGCTGAAGAACAAGGTTATGGTTTAAGTACATTTGTAGAAGCAAATGCTGCAGTCAAGATAACCTAGGGTTGGTTACAAGATTGAGTCCATACACCTCCAAAAGAGACACAGAGAGGCAAAAAGCAAGACCTAGAGAAAAGCCTGACTGGTCCACAGACCAGAGCCCATGCACTAATCCTTCCTTCACCACAAGGTGCTGGAGGAGGAGCAGTTATGCACTACTAAAGCTCACATCCAGCTAAAGCCACCTACAGAATGGGTTGTGAATAACCCCCAGGTGATGCCACAAACATGTTAGCAAAAAACCATTTAATCCCTGGTAGATAGGAATGCCAAAATAACATTTAAGAGCGGTCATAAATATTTCACGTGTGCAACGAGGAGAGCTGAAGCCTCCTCCAAGAGCAGAGCTTACCTCCATGTGGTATCCTACAACACAGGAACCCGGCAGTATCAGATGTCCATCTGATTTACTTTATTTCCTCACACGCATCTCTGCTTCAGAGGAGCTTTTGTTGAGGCTCAGAAGAGGCACCGCATACAACCACTTTCACATGATACTCTATTTCCTAACAGTGCAAGTGGAGTTTGAGGAACTGAAAGCAAACCAAAGGCCACAAGCTCAAGGCTGGAATTTTACTGAGCTGTTTCTACTCAGGACTTCTACACAGAAGTGGAAATTTCCCCTAGGTGGAGTTCTTTGTTCAATGCAGCAGGCAATTACAAGTCCCTAAGGTCTGCAGAAATGGCACAAGCCTGGTATTTTTGTCAGGGAGAATTTAAGAATACAAAATTAACACGAAATGCACAATTCTGCTGTAAAACAAAAAAACAACCCCAGATCCCGGTAATTTGAAACAGACAGGTAACAGATGGGATAGCTTTGGGAAAAGCCCACTAAAACCAAACGTGATTAAAAAAGGCAGCATCGAGTCTGCATCCCCTCGGATTTGATTACACAAAAAGGTCAAGCGATAAAAAAGAAACTTTTGCATCTTTCAAGGCCTCGAGGGCACAGCAGAAGCAGTTTATCAATGGAATACAGATCAAATTAGAATTGATCTATCTGCTTTACCCAGCTGGCCTCAGTGGCCAATTTGAAGTTCTCAGGGACTTCACAAGCAAAGCACGGCAGTCGCTGCCTTCAGCCACAACCCCAGGACACAACACCCCTATGGAAAAAACCCACATTAATGCTGGGTATTGATGATTCTTCTAAGTTATTCTGCCCAAATTCATTTGGAAGAGAGACTGTCAAAGGTTATCTGCCACCAACAGAAGATGATCTGGAAGGGAGACCGACTGTCACCGATGAGGAGCCCTTGGGAACGCCCTAATCAAAGGTCCACATGGTAATGACTTAGAAAGAAGATCTGCCACTCCCCCTCCCCTGTGCAGGGAAGCAAGAAAAACAAATTGTAGTCGGTAAGAAGATTACTGGGTGTTCTAGGGACAGGGACTGGTGGCTAAGATAATCAAGGAAAAGAAAATCCGCCTAATGGGACCGTGCCAATCCAACTAAACCAATAACTGCAGACGTTGCTATGCATTTCCTTAACTCTGATTCCTACCTTTTCTTACCTTATCAAGGTGATGTTTGAAAGTGTGTCAACCTCTTGCACGTTTTTAATCAAATTACCCAATAGCATCCAGTAACGACCACAGTACAAACTGCAAGAACAGCAAATATTTCACTTCCTAAGCTCTGCATCAAGGTAACGTTCTTGAAAAATTGTATTCTTGAAAAATGTGGCAGAAATAAAGAGCCCAGAGCTGTAGCCTCCCCCCCCTGAGACAAGACAATGGGAGAAGACACAGCAAAAATAAGAGTTAAAATGCGACAGTTGACATTTGGTGTCAGCAGATTAAGGTGGCTGTGGTATCTTCAGAGGACACAAATTCTGCTGCAGGAAGGGCTGAGCAGATTGCAGAGGCAGCGAGGAGAGCCTGGTGCACTGACATAACCCCACCTCGCACCCGGTCCTGCCGCGGGGACTGCACTGCCGCAGGCCAGGAGCCAACCACCAGCCCGTAAAACCAACCCCAGCATCATCCTCGGAAAGGAAAAGAGCTCAGCAAAGGCAGTTTCGTTTTAATCCTGTTCAAAGAGGTCAACGCCCCCTTGGCTCCGAGCTGCCAGTCCCTCCTGGGGTGCTCTGCGCCAGACCCTTGGCGACCGGCAAATCCCGATGGCCATCAGGCTCCGGAGTGAAATCACAGCCAGATCTGTTCTGCAGCTTGATGTTCCACAGCACGCGTCTGTGAGCAGCAGCAGCTTCCAGAAGGGATGTGCACGGCAGCTGGATGGGTCTCGGATGTGGCAGAGGAAGTGACCTACAACTGGAGGAGTTCCCAAACAGGTGCAGGAGCTCGGGTTTGACACGGCCAGGACAGTCCCCGACCACCCAGGCAATGCCAAGGAACCTGAGCTTGGTCCTCAGACCTTTAGAGCAGCCTTAAGTTGTCCCTACTCAAGCTTAAGTTGTCTTTCCTGCAAGGTAACAAGTTTCTCCAAAGACAATTACCACCACACTCCATCGATTTATAGACATTGAACAGAGGGGCTGGCACGGAGGAGGTGAAATCCCATTCCTCAAGAGCAGCTGAAGAAGCAAAGGTCATCGCCTAGATTAATTTCACAAGACACACATTAAAGAACCACACTGAGTGCCAGGCAGTAATCGTGGCCAGCTCAGGGCTCGGGGTTTTTGCACGGCCCTGGAGTGGGTGTTCTGCCCTGGGGTGGATGTTCTGCCCTGGGGTGGATGTTCTGCTTCACCGAGCTCGCCCAATTTCACTGCAAACTGCCAAGTGGAGCAGCCTGTTCCCCATCCACCCCCAAATACACCCACCTGAGCCCAAATAACCCATCCACCCCCAAATAATGCTGATGCTCTGCGTGCCCAAACACTCACACATGGATTCTCAAACCCGATTTACACACCATGCATGTGCTTGGCTCTTTCACAAACAGGTTGGAGTGGGAAGTTTTTAACTGACACGGTTTTTCCCCATCCATCTGGTTCAGAGACCCAGGTTATAACAAGTTTTTTACGTTCAGGGGGAGAGTTTATGGGGTAATCAGTTCCCTACAGAGATAGGAATGCAATAGAGATCCTCACACACACACACACGGGCTGCGGCACTTAAAATATTTGGATATCAATTCCCACCGGGCTGGAGCATCCCTGGAAAGGGGAAGGGACATTTCCAACCCCAAGGTTTCATTCGGGGTGCACCAGGAAGATGGGATTCGTTCCACCGAGGCTCTTCCCCACCAAACTGCCTTCTAACGCTCTCCCGAGCTCCCACACCGATCTCCAGCTCCCGCATTCCCGGGAATGCGGAGGTCGCTTCTCCATGAAATCACAACCCCGCAGCCGAGCTCAGCCGCGGAGCCGGGCGGTCCCCGGCCGGGCGAGACCCGCTGCGAGCTGATCCGAAAAGCAGGGGGCGAAGCACCGGCTCCTCACCGGAGCTCTCGGAGCTGCCGAGCCCCCGGGTGGCTCCAGCCGAGCGGTCCCGGCGCTCATCGCTGCCGGCTGCGGGCTCACCCCCGCGATAACGCGGCCCTGGCGGGGGCAGACAGCGAGGAAGCCCCGCCGCGGAGCCCGCTC
>VZRW01006992.1:148584-164640 GCA_013398125.1 Aegotheles bennettii | reverse complement strand
TTTATTTTGAGGCTGGTGTAGAAGGCGACTGCCCACACGAGACTCCTTACATGAAGGGGCGGTGCGGCCGGGGCTGTACGGGGGTCTGTGGACTCAAACCCCACCAGTTTCAGGCTTCTCCCCTGCCCTGAGGGGGTTCCTCGGGTCATTAAAGGAGAATTAAGCGGTTTCCCTAAATAAAAAGACAACAAAAAGGTTTCCCTTTCTAAAAAGAAACAATTTATCCCCAATTCCTTAAAACCCTTGACCTATGATGGAGCTACCAGGCAGCTCCAAGCCCTTCTTCTGGTCCTGCAATAAAACCCAACACAGTTCTGCTTTTTTCTGATTTATATATTTATTTTATTTAAAAGACAGTTATTGGATAATAATTTTAAGTTGCTTCAATCCTGCCACCAACACTGAGAATGGGCATGCTGACCCATGCCTGGAAGAGAAGGCGGCGCACAAGCTGCCAGCTTGTACACACAGCAAAGCTCCACATAAACCTTAATTAAACAGGCTCTGATCCCCGTGACACATCTTCATCACCTTCACACCCATCAGGGTGGAACAGCCACAGCACCAGGTTGCTCAGAGCAGATGTCCTGCCACAGCTGGTGCCTCTATTTCAGGACACAGTTCTGGCTCTAAAACCAATCGCACCCAATTTGCATTGATGCCGTTTTCATTTCACCACATCACTTATAAAGAAGTTTTGTTAAGAAAATCCAGCCCTTCAGGAACAAGCAGAGCTACCCAGCATCAGCATGAAACATTTATTAGTCCCTTTTTAGTATTTTCTTTGCCTTTCACAATGAGAATGTACTTCAACCAATTCAGGGATGACAAATTCCCACCTTGATGTGACCACTAAAGCTCCCACTGGTTTCAGGAGCAAGAACAGTTTTAGACATGACACCCTAAAAACCTGATAAAACTAATATATTTTGTACTTCAGGGGTTTTTTTAAAGCAGTAACAACCAATGAACCCATTAGAATTATGTCAGAACAGTAGTACCATATGGATTCTATACCTCCACCTTCATTTTTGTATGAAAATACGTAAGGTGCTCAACATACAGTGAAAAAAAAGATCTTTGTACAAAATGTTGCATAGTTATAAAACATTTCCACTCTCAACTTACACATTCTGTAGCATCCTTTACAAGTGCTATTTTCTGAAATGGTGGAAGGGAATATTGCTGAAGTGTTGTAGATGGGGGTAAATCTGTACAATAGATCAATAAGCAGCCCAGTTTTAATTAAAACAACTGACTGGTCCACTAGTTACTTATTATAGTCTTTTTTATAGTATTTGAAAACCCTTAAATCTCTTTTACTGCAGTCCTCTGGCATATATAATTTTCTTTTCAACTTGGCCAAATTCAGTTAGAAAATGGAGAGAACAAGTTTGGTTTTTGAAAATGGATACATTTCAAGTAAGATTTTATTGTGCAATATGAATACTGAGTAAATAACAGGATATTCAGAGTTAAGCTTCTCTTTTCTTAAAAAAGGAGGTATTTTTCTTTCTCCCCAGGCCAAAATGTACAAGCTCTTTATAAATCATTGGATAGGGGCCTTCATTCAAAGTTTAATTTATATAGCATTTAAAGTGCCATATAAATTAACACACTTTCAAAGCTTAGTATTTACATAGTGCTTGGTGAGTATTAATTCATGTTCACAACCCCTCTGTGAGCTAACACATTCTTCAGAGGATGATGAAAAAGCTGAAAAAACAAAAA
This sequence comes from Aegotheles bennettii, assembly GCA_013398125.1. Taxonomy (NCBI): domain Eukaryota; kingdom Metazoa; phylum Chordata; class Aves; order Caprimulgiformes; family Aegothelidae; genus Aegotheles; species Aegotheles bennettii. The sequence continues at coordinate 162,909 of VZRW01006992.1, read as the reverse complement.
AATGGGATTATTAATTTGGGGTACGTGAAGATTTGCTGTCTGGGGCAGAGCAGAAACTGAAGGAATTGGCTGAACATTCCCAAATAACCAAACACTTGATTCACTTTTGAGTATTTTTGTAATCAAGGCTGTCTCAGTAAAAGTGTTATCCTTGGGGTTGGGTTTTTTTTCAAAAAGCAGTTACAATCTGGTGACTTTTGGGGAAGTCTCACAGATAAACACAAGGTATGGCCTCAGCTGCATTCTCACCTCCACTAGGCACAGTCTGCTCCAAGCAGATACAACAGCTTGTAAGAGCCCAAGTCCTGCTGCAGGGCTACAATGCTCAGTTCACTACCTAAAAAACAAGAAAATAGAATTAAGAAAAACAGATTCCCCTTCATATAGAGATCAGTCCCACTCCAGGAAATGTCTCCAGGAAAAAAAAGTCTAAGCCACCAGATCTTGTTCTTTCCCTGGTGCTCATCAAGAGCTCTGAATACAACTGAATTGACATGGCTGCTGGGTGGCAGGGAGGTTGAGAGTCTCCAGCAAAATGCAAGGGTGACTCTAGTAGTTGGAAAAAATAAAACCCAAACACTTCCAGCAGGGAAAGGCTGTGGAGGTGACTGGAACAACATGGAAGGGCAGGTTACGCTACCTCAGGCATGTTGACACCCACATGGCCATGGTTAATTCACCATGTAGATATATTCCAGATGAGAACTGGTGATTATCTGTTGCCTGTGACAAGGGCACTGCTTGGGATGAATGCTGCAAGGCTGCAGAATTCCCTGGAACACCTTTCCCATTGTTAACCCTGTTAGGTGACAGCTATCCTCTTTCCAAGAATGCCGTTCCCCATGCTTAGTTGCAGGGCTTTTAGCACCCTTTTCCCAGCACATCTGTACTAATGAAGCACTGAGAATCTCATCCTCACCTTTGGCTGCTGCTGTTTATTCTGTAAGAAATGTAGGAGTGAACATCTCTGTCCATTATGCAAGACCACAGCTGTGGAAATGAAAAGAACGTATTTATGACTGCAAAAATGTGCCGTAAATGGGCAATGTTAAATTCTTGATAAAGAGGGCAAACACAAGTCAGCAAGGAATGTGTCTGGTACCACTGAAGTCACTGGGAGCAGCAGTTTTAGCAAACTGATGTGCTCAGATCTTGCCAGTACCTGGAGAATGAGTTCACAGAAGTGAGAAAGTCTTTGAACATTCTCACCATCCTCTTAGCCTCCACAAATTACAGCGTAAAATTGATCTAGCCTGTGAATAGCAATGTTATGCAGCTCTTTTAATTAAAATACTTGATTGAAAATTTAAATGGTGGATTGTATCATTTGTACCACCTCTACGTGACAGATACATTTGAGTTAGAGGCTGCAGAGGGAGAGCAGAGTCAGCCTTGGCTTTAGGACATAGAATGCAAACTGAATTTAGAAAATAACTACAGCATGTGGTGGGTTTGAGTACAGAGAACTCCTTACTCAGGCATAATTCTGCAATATGAGAAATACTAACTGGCAGTTCTAGAAAAAATATATCACCCAGCTTGCATGAATGACCTGCATTAACTGGCACAATTCAGCACAAGCCACACTGGTACCGTCTTTCTATGGAACACCTTGACCTCTCTGTATACCTTTTATCTTAAGAGGGCAACACAAAAGATGCAGAAACCTTCTAGGCCTTGAAAGATAATGCAAGGCAGAGAGGAGTTTAAAAAAAGTGCTGTTAATCTGCTTTTCACATAGTAGCTTTGTGCAGGTACTGAGATTTTTCTCTGGGGAGATTTAAACAGCAGTTTGTGCTATGTTGGTTTCAAACAGCAACCATCCTTTCCTGCAGCATGTAAGAGACTTAAGGAACCTACCATTAACACTCACTCTACCAGAACTACAAACTTCAAAATGCCCCCTCTTCTTTTAGGTTGAGAAATATCACTGCTTTGCTGAAGCACAGAAGAGTTGGCAATGCATTGGAAAATTAAAAATACATCAATTGAGGATGCTCGAGGCTAGCACAAGAGCATGGCTGCTAAGGGAAGCCACTGCTCCTTCAGCACTCTGCATATGGATCTTAGCATCCCAAAGATAGGCTAAGTACATGATCTCCTCATTTTCTAGATAGAGGAGAACATTCACAGTTAAGGTGAATTTAACTGGACAATTTGTTCTGAGGAGGAAGACTACCCAGACAAAAGTGTGTCTGAAGCACACAAGCAATCCTTCTCAGAACAGATTTGCACATCTGTAGGATTCACTATCCAGGAAAGGAAAATGCCTCTAATGTATAATTCAATAGAGTAATGAGCCCACACTCAGATTTAGGATCCCAAATGCAAGAATAGAAGAGAGCCTAACCACCTTTTTAGTTAATGATCAGTTTTCAGCATATACAGACTGGGTATTTATGCTGCTCATTTTCTCTCTCCAGATGGACCCGAGGCTTTGGGCATTGGCAGGATCTCAAGGCAGAACACTGCCTGAAGCTTTTTCAAAGAGCCATAGCTAATGCTTAACCCAATCCATGGAACTCAAAGGCAGGGAGTATAGAGGTCTAGAAATAAAGGCATAGTCAAGACACTGGGAGGAGAGAGGAATCACAGAAAATATTTAGTATATTCTCACCCTCTTGCATCGTAGCATTCCTACATCTGGTCATCTTTATCTCTTCTAGTCCACCTGTGAAGACAGAAGTCTGATCAAGGCAACCAAACCAATCTGACTTAAGCTGAGCGGCGCAGTTTGTGGTAGAGAAGCCATATGACAGCTTAAAGAGAAAAAACCCCACAATTAAAAAGAATCCACCAACAACTAAGCATATTTTCCACAGATATTGGCCGAGATTTCTCCTGTTGTCCTTGGCCCATGTTCCTTTCCTTTCCCCTCATCTGCTTGCCAGTCTCAGCCAGCCTCATTTCAGTGGTGTGAAAGGTTGTTCATTTTATAGAGGTCTTTCGTGAAAGATGAAAATTCAAATATGTTATAATTAGCTGCAGTTCCACATAAGTCAGTATTATTGCTGCTTTTATATTAGATCTGAATTTGTCCTACAAATGCGTGTGTCAAATATTACAGTAGAATGATTAATGGCATCACACAGAATGGAAGGATTAAGCATTGAGGCAGGAGGGTTGCTCGAGAGGAACAAATTTAACTTCTTTCCACTCATAATTTATTTTTGTCCTGTACTGTAAAAGAAACCTGAAATTTAAAATAAAAATGGCTTGTATTACTGGCAAGCAAAAGAGATCTGATTCATGGCTGGATTCTTCATTCAGTATTCATTGGTGGATTAAAGGCCAAATCATCTTAACAAATGGCACAGCAATGAACAACACCGAAAATAAAAACCTCAGGACTTGTCCTGCTGAATAAATGTAGAATCATTTGCAGCAGCTTTGAAGGTAAGTGCAGTTCAATAACAAAAAAACCCACCCCTCCCTCCAAAATCGGGTCTGATTCAGTGCCTGTTACATCAGGAATAACCTGTGCTAACAAGCTCTTTTGTGACACACTGAAGTCACCTTTTATTACCACCACCACCACTTGTTTGTGCAGTTACTCAGTTTGCAAGCACCAGGGTGTGTTAAGTAGTAACTCATGACACAGGAACAGACAATAAAGGATTTTCAAATGTCTAGAAGAAGTCTGTCTAGGAGACATGTCTGATACTGGGAACTGCTTTATTACTGGGAACTGTTGTTTTCCATCAGCCACATGGTACTTGCAAATGCTTATTTTCCTTCTGCACTTAAAAGCAAACTAACTCCACCAAAAATCCTCTCCTTACTCACTTTAATTTGACATCAGCATCGATGGCTGTGCTGGCATCATTCTATTTAAACAAGCATTAAGGTACATTTCCTGTTACAATCATCATTGGAAGCCTCATCGCTCCCAATCACCCAGTCATTCTTGTGTCAACACAGGAATATTTATTTTAGTTTCTTGAAATGCACACGCTGGAGAGAAGGGAGTTGTGCACCAGGTGCCTGCAGCTTTGCCACCAGACCACACTTGGGGAAGGTGCTGGAGGGTCTTGCACTGATTAGCAGTCCTCAATGCAATTAGGGGGAAATCAGTGGGATTTTGGAATTCCCAGGCACAGGAATCCATATTTGCAGACCTTGCTCTCCAACTTTTTTTTTAAATGCCCCAAATACAGACAGTGCTCTCCAGTACTATTTATAAGTTCATTTAACAGAGCAGCTTCATATTCTACACTGCCTTTTTTTAGAACCTTTGAAACACACAGTTCTTTGGAGGACCACAAGAAAATGAGAGGTAGCAGTACTTGTGCAGCTATCAAGACCCTAAGGCAGCAAAAAGTCAGAATATAGCTTCTCTTGGTGATGAGAATTAAAGAAATATGTGTATTTGAAGTCTGTTTCAGTTGAATAAAGGCATACAGCAAGACACACCTGAAAGGAACTGGGACATCTGAGTAGAAGATGAATCCCAGTGTCTCCAAGGGAAGGAGTGGCCCACCTACAACTTCCACCCACAAACCCATGGCCTGAGGGGGGAAACAGCCCCTGATTCCTCTCCTGAATCACTTCCACCGAAGCTGAGTCAGCTCCCAAGAGACCTTTGTTTTAACAAAAACCATGTTGTCGCTTCTGTAACTTCCCAATCCTCTTCTCCCACATCTTGCAAAGGGATGAATTAAAAGTTGTTCTTTTTATTTTACAACTTCTTTTAACTATGATTTTCCTCTCACACATGCACTACCCATCCTGGTTTGCCAAAGGCTGAAGGTCCTTTTTCCCCCCCTTAAGAGGCATTTCACAGGAGACCTTTGCACCAATACCAGCATATCCCACATTTTATGAAGCTACTTACAAAGCTTCTTCCAAGTCCAGGTTTTCCTGCCTTGTCTCTTGTCATTTGGTGGACTCCCTAAGGTCCCTACTGAGAGGTAGCTCATTGGCTAAGTTATATAAAAGGAGTCTTAAGTAGAGCACTCTATTGAGGTTTGAGTTTTCCCTTTAAAATGCAAATGGCTGGTAGTTAATTCCCTTTTGGGATTTAAGAGCTGAATTTAAAATGGGAAATGATGATACAAAAATATACTTCAGAAAGCATTGCAGTATGAGTAATGAAACATTCGCCACATGAATACAGATTTTCTGCTCTGCCAGACATCTTCATTTATCTGCATTTTAAGTTTTCCTCAAAACTGCTTTTGCCTAAATTTTTCCTCAACATATTACCTGGTACAGTCTCAGTGGACTACAATGAGGGCAAAATTTGACCACGTTTTCTATTTTTTAAAGTCTCATATATCAGCACATTTAAATGTATCAATATTCTGTCAGGTATTATAAGTATCTCCCTCTTTTCTATCCAATTTCAAGAGGATCGTCTTCCACCTTACTTTCTCTTTCATAATTACCAGTTTACTTTTAAGGAGGAGGGGAATAAGCATATATAATTATGTCCTTAGATCAGTCGATGCTTAAACACATATATATACATTCACACACACACTCCTGCATCCTTACACGGACCTGGTGGGTATAAAGTCCTCATACCCACATTTAAAAATCATAGTGCTCTACTCCTTGTATGATCATGCCTTAAGTAGGATCCCTTGTATTTGTTCTGTCTTCTGGAACATATACCTTTACATAACCCTTTACAAGAATTCATTTCCCTGCACACGAAATGGACACTGGCACAAACACAGATACCAGTTGTAATAAATCTTATACCAGCAAAGGTTGGAACAGTGTCCTGATATGAAACCCCCAGATCACGTGTCTGCAAGGGAACAGCAAAGTTTTGAAGGGCCTAACCTTGTGATGAAGAACTAGAACTTATTTGTACTTACTGTACTTACTCTGTATGTACACTTGCTTTAGCACATGGGTAGACCCCAACCCAGGTCCCCCCTCAGACAACACTACCTGCAGATCCAGCACCAACTGCAGCAGCCCAGGCACATGGGTAGATCCCTCAGCAGGCTCAGCAATTAAATACCTACACTCTCTAAAAACCTGAAAAATAAAATTACACAAGACTTACTTCAAGTTTTCCTTCTGCCTATGCAAGAAGAGACAAAATGTCAAATATTCAAGCTTTTCCTTTTTGCCCTTCTTTTGTTTCCACGTTTTTCTGCAGATTGCACACTGTCCAAGTTCCCCAGGCTCTGTTCTCTCTTTTTTGTTACAGACTGACTTCAATCAAACCCTAGATCTAAAAGTCCCCAAACAACCAACAAAGAATGTATTTCAGTACGTTAAATTTGAGAAGTCACAATAGGGGCTGTGGTCTAATACTGTGATATCACTCACAAAGGACTATTACTTCATTGTGAATGAGAACAGCTTCTGGCACAGGGCAGGAAATAATTTACCAAAAATGCATCCAAGAAGCACAGCAATGAAAAATAAGAATTAAATGAGTTTATGGCTGTTTAAGTTGCTCTCTTCTTAAAGGTTCTTACACTGTAAAAATGTTTCTTTCAGGTAAGAGAAGGAAAAATACCACACAAGTTAAGTCTTTTTTCTGCCTTCAACTCAATTGCTTGCCAACAGCTTTTCAACAATTGTGTGATTCATGCATGAGTGTTCCATGGTGAAAGAAGCCCGCGTTCTGTACAGTGGAGGGCTCTTTCATTCATTTTTAGTTTGTATTTGTTATCAACCAAAATGTCAGCTCTTAAAGACAACCTGGTGAAAGACTATGAAAGGAGATAAACCCCCAGCAGGTGTTACAGAAATACCAAATTGTCTTTTAGGCTTAATTACACCTTTGATGCAAGTTCGCTGCTGTGTCGCAGTTGCTCAATATTAAATGAAAGTGTTTTCCAAGTATTTTTCTCTACAGTTTCTGCAACCATTATAAGAGAGTGAATGGGTCAAAATAAAACAAAGGGCCAAACTCGGGAAGAAAAAAATAAAACCAGGCATCACCAGCAGGTTTCCTAGAAGTTCTGCAGGGAATTAGTGAGGAGAGGGCAGAGGAGAAGAGCCAGGCTCTAGAATTCATTAGAGAGATTAACACAGGAGACATTTCATTACAACCTTTTGCCTTTGAGGAGGACCACAAGGATGTGAAGTGGCTCATTCAGCTTCTTAGGGTAATCTTGGAAGAAAGAGGGAAATTAATTCAGCCTTAAACTGATCTGAGAAGCATAAAATGACCCAGGCATCTTCAGTGTATTCCTGTCCATTGCCATCCTAAATACCTCAGCAATTAAAACAATAGCTTTCAAGACAATCTTACCATGGGGGCAAAAGAGACATTTCAGTAGAAAAATTGGCTACTGATTGAAGAGGCCTGCAGCCAGCAAGTCTCTTAATCAAAACACCTCTAAATTGGCTTTTAAGAAATGCCCTTGCTATTACTGTGGCCCCAAGCAGCAAATCTCAGAGGATTTTGAAAATCAGCGGTCAAATTCCGAGATCCTTTGCTAGAACTTACAGCCTAGATCCTACCTGAGCTGCTGCCATAGTGTATTGACTTTAGAGACCCTCTTCCCAAGTAAATGGATTTTAGAGCACTGAGAAATATCAATTCTACTCTGACAGCAGAACTCTGGTACCAAATCTCCAGAAGAGACCCTGCAAAATGAAGGCAGAGCAAACCTAACGTGACGCAGGACACACAAACACTCTCAGTGGGAACTGCAGCAAATATTTTATTGTGAGCTGCAGCCTCATGCTCAGGCGAGCAAATCCTGAATTTTTCCACTCCATGCAGGTTGAGGTTACAAGAGTTCAAAGCAACAGTTGAATGATTCTGTAATAACAGAGAAATGCTAAATACCATCATAACTGTGTTTGAAAGAATGCTCTCACCTTACTGTGTGAAGCCACTGCTTTGAAGAAAACGCCTCTGTGTTGGTTGGAGCTGGCCAGGTGCCTGGGCACACCTGGAATACAGAACATTTGGGAACACCTGAATAACATCACATGAGCTTCAGCAATGAGGATTAATTCCTGCCAGGAAAAAAAAAATAAAAAAAAAATGAGACCAGCTCAAAATAATGGGGTTGTATTCTGTTCACAAGAGATTTTGGGGAAGCAGACTGACATGTTATTTCTTAGTAGCCCACAGTATCTGCATCCCTCCTCCAGCATCATTTGTCTGAAGCACAGTGGAGGATCTGCCAGAATTCCCTGGCTCTGTGCTTTCACTCTGAGTTGCAAATTTTCATGTTTTTCCTGTCTGTCTGGCAGCAGGAGCTTCTCATTTGTAGCCATCTGCACCAGGGCAGAGGCTGCAGCTTCAGCCTTCGTGACTGTCTCAGATGATCCCATTTTCTTTTTGTCAGCTTTACAGATAAGGCAGCACTGAGCTCACAGACAAATCTTGACACTTGTTAGATGTTTACTCCATTTGATGCCTACAGTTCTCTTAAGACACTTGTTTTCAAAGGTGCTCAAGTATCTGTCTGTAGTGTGGGTGGAATATACTTACCTTTCACACTCAGCTTAGCTTCAAAACATCCCCTTCTTTAAACTAATCACTCACTAAAGTAAACATTTCTCTTCTACCGAGACAGCCATCCTCTTGAAGGACACATCCAACTGCAAAGAACTCCTCTGCAAAAATATTTTGAATGCAATCCAAGGTGATGTCTGAATCAATACAGCCCCACACTGCTGCAGGGTCAGGTACTCTGAGAGGACACAGCAGTCTCTTGTGCCAGAGGTGTTGATAGCAATGCAACACCACCACCATTACAAATGTTGTTTTGCCTTACACTTAGCCACAAAATCCCAGAACCCTGCAGGCAAATTCTCTTTTCAAAGGTTTAGCTTTTTAATTGTGATAATGCAAGATTGAAGAAATACTTAAAAATATATTAAGACTTGAACCTCAGGAAAAAATATAAAGCACATAACCTCCTCCAAAATTGGAAGTTGTTTTTTAGAGCCAGACCTCTAAGGCTTTAATAAACAGAATAACAGTGTAAATATTACATTTTAAGCAGACTCTAAAGCAAAGCTTCTAGAAACAAAATAAGTTTTGCCTTAAACCAGAGCTGCTGCAGATACAGCCTCACACACAGCACCCAGGCAGTAGTAGAACACCCAATATGGGACCCAAGGCCACTTATAAACCTCACTGATCCAGAGCAGCTTCACCTGGGGCTTCCACCCACAGCCCCAGGAGCTCTATTTAAGCCAAGTCCCAGGACCTCATTCTGTATCTGAGGGGTTTAATTTAGGTATGGTTGTATCTGGTTGTGGGTTGACCACCTCATTTCTAAGCTCAATTTTGAGTCCATCTCATTGCTGTGGACTTGCTAAGCCATTAGATTTTTGTCTAATTCTGTTTGTTGTTACCATGCTGTATCATGACCTGCAGGTTTCAGTTTTATGTGAACCTCAGACCTTCCTCATCTCCCTGCACTTACCCAGTGCCCTGGATTCTTAAATAACTCTGATTAGAGTCTCTAGATAAGCAGTGCTTATCTTGTCTATGTACTGAAGGGTGAGACTGTAGCTGGTGAGTACTCTTATAAGCTTAGAGATGCAGAGTTTTGGAGAACTACAGACTTCCCAGGGGAAGGGGTTTTTTTTTACCCTTAGAAATTAATAAAGGTTTCTAAAGCTGTTTTGGAAAATGCATCATGTAAGGTAAAAGCTTTTAAAATGCCCTGTTTCCCTACTCCAGCAGAAGGGCTAGTAAGGCAGATGGGAGAATGAGGAATGTCTTACACAGGAGGAGATGAAAGAAAAGCAGCTTGCTTTGTCTGATAAAATAAACTTGAGGGGAGGCTATGGCTGCTGTCTATAAATACATTAGAAAAGTAAACACTGGGGGAAGAAAAAAGTCTCTTATTTGAAGTACATAAAAATGTTGGCACAAGAACAAATAAGTTGAAATAGGCTTTGGAAAAAAACCCTTGACTTCAGTGATGTTTCTAGTCTCTTCTTCAAGGCTACAAGAACAAAAGTCTCAGTCTTTTCCCTAAAAGAAAGCCTGCCCAGGTTATACTGTAGTGTCTGATGGAGAAGACTTAGTGGCTTGGAAACCCCTCACCAGAATCCGTGAGAAGGTAAGAGGTTTTTAATTTCTAAATTCTAGGGAAGGAAGAAGACTGCCTGGCAGATATAAATACCTTATCTTTATACATATTGAAAAACATGAGTTTTCCCAGCTAGGGGATTTATTTTTTGCTGTTCTGTAAAGCCTGGATAAACAGAGTATACGGCTGGCAGATGCTAATCAGATCATAAAATATCTCTTCAAAAAAATGTGGCTGCTGTTTAACCATCTACCATAAGTTATCTTTTTTTTTCCATGTTGTCTCTCTGTTATGTACTAAACGTATCCAGAAGCAGGAGGAATATCTCTGAAGATCCCTACATTCCAACAGAGGCTGGGTGAGACTGACTCTATCTCATGGCTTTTTTGAAAACAACTCTCAAAGGATGTGCATTAACAAGTCCTTTCTCTGTTCTGCAGACAGGGAACTTTCTAGAAAACTTAAAAATCCTTTAAATCCTGAAAATCTTTGATGGTTTTTAAAGACTTCATTATACTGCCTAGGTACAAAACTAATTTGATTAAAGGTTGAATAATCTCTATTAAACTTTCTAGCAAACTCAAATATCAAAAAGCATTGCTAATGGTTTTCTGAGGCATTCCAGCTTGCTCAGTGGAGAGGAAACCCAAACAGCCTCTGTGTTTACTTTGTCATTGAAGCACAAATTATTTCCTACTAATGACAGTGCTTCTCTGTAACCAAACTGGAGAGTGGTGACACCTGAACTTGAGTGAAAAATCAGCCAAGGAAGCTGATTTTGGGTACTTTTGGTTAAGTACTGTAAGGTTGAACATCTTATCCAACAAAGAAACACATGTACTAAATAAATGGTAATCCCAGATGAAGTGGTTGACCTGGATTTGAAGTTGAACTACATCTGTCCTCTGCAGATTTCTGGGAAATGCTCCAATAACTAGCAAGTCTTGCAGTGGAAAGCACAGCTCTGCTGCATGGGTGTTCCTGCAGTTGCCATACCTGTGAGCTGGGGCATTCACTGGTCTCACTCCCTCCATGGCTTGAGGGCCAGGACTCCCCAGCAGAAGCTGAGCACAAGAAGAATGAAGAATATTTTTCTTACTCTGGAAAAATCCTGCAAACAGGCAGTTTACATCAGAACTTGTGAAACTTTAAACTCCCCGAGTTGATTTCTCTTTCCCTAAACCCAGATATCTCAAGACACCATCAGAGGCAGCAGCAGCCTTAATAAATATTGTTATAATGGAGTCGGGGAGATATTTGTGTGCGAGTGGCAAAGTTATTTTCCCTGCAGGCACTTTTGCAGCCAGAACTTGCTTTTCCCATCCCTACACTGCAGCAGGGCTTTGCTTAAATTGGTTTTCACAGTGAATGGAAAAGCTCCGTTTTCTGAGGACTTGATGCACCTTTTGCCAAATGCACAATGAACATTTTTCCTTATTACTGTTGCCTGTGTTTCTTACTAATTATTTGGTGATAAATGCCAGTTGGGTGGGGACAGATCAGGCAAGAGGGTAGCCAATAGAGAATGTGTGATGAAATGCTTTCTCTAATATGTTTTTAATTTAGTTTTATGTCTTTAAGTAAAACCACTCGTAAAAATATTGACATGATTAGGTAGATGCTATTAAAACACAAATCCCCAAACTTCTTGGTCAAACCTTTCCTTGCAATATAAACAATTAATACAGCTTTTTTTTAAAAAAACCCCGAAACCTAGTTAAACTTTTATTTCTGGGGGGTTAATGACCCTGAGAACCAAAATGGGATAACTTTGTATGTGTTTTACATGAGGCCATCTTTAATTAAATTTATTCTGGCTTGCTCTAAATTAGTGAACTCATACCACTACCTTCAGTGTTTTGTATTCTCTGTGCAGGATGTTAAGTAATTATGTTTCAGTTGCATTACAACTGAGCAGGTTCTCAAAGAAACATGGAGAGAGCTGGAGTTTTTCCATCTTCTAGATTGGTGTTTTAAATCACAGCCAGCTGCTGACTTGCACAGGGGAAGTTAGTTGGGCACCACAATGTGCAGCCCAATTCCAGTTTAATTTGGAAATCGAGGCTCCAGCACCTACTTATCATGCACAGATGTAGTCCAGGAGGTCAACGGGGCCAGCAGGCATGAGTTTACAGCACTTGAGCATTTTTCTTTGTCATGTTTTAATCTACATGCTTCTCAAAATGGGATAATGTAATGAAGGAAATCAAATAACCCCAACAAAACCAGATACAAAGAGGTACGGGCAGGAAAGGAACAGGAAAGCTTTCTAGGAGGTCTGGAAGATGGAGCAGCTTTTAGGGGACTGTGGTCCAGGTGTGGGAGGTTTGTTTTGAAGGCAAAGACTTGTGATGGGGTTTTACCAGGTGAAGGGAATGGCTGAAGAGTTTCGAGTGAAAGAGGTCAAAAAAGATGCTTGCAAATCAATGGAGTGAGGCTGCAGTATGCTTCTCCAGCTGGAACCTGGAAGGAGGGAGAGAACAGCTCTTGCTGGGGGGATGTCAGCACAAACACTTGGATGTGGGAGATGGTGCCATGGTCTGGAAAAATGAGCCTTGTAGTGGCCACAGGGAAGAGACAAAACAGGCAAGACAGGACTCATGCAGTGGAGGCAGTGCTGAAACAGCAGGATACAAATGAGGCGATGCAGAGATGGAGATACAGATCTGATGACCCAGGAGATGATGGGGGGAAAGGAGGATTTGAGGGAGGGCTACAGCCAGACAATTCAGGCAAATGGGGAAATTATTTTATTATGTAGCTTATTTGAACTATGAATATTAAAAATAAACAACTTGATGTGAAGGCTTCTCTCTCTCTGACAGCATGAGGCTATTGGCAAAACAAAGCCTGAGCTGGAGCACCAGCAACAACACATTAAATGTGGGAAACACAATAGGCATGAGATCAGATTCCAGATCCTGCAGATGATGAATCAGACCAGGATGCGTTTGCTGCAGCTGGCAGCTTGGTGCATCCACTGTGCACTGAATCCATCTTTCCAAGCTAGGAAGGAAAAAAAACCCCAAACTTGTGGAATAACATGAGCCATGTAGTGGGAAAGGACAATTGTAAAATTACATGTTTGTATGAAAACATGGCACAATAGTGCAGTTGTGTCTGAGTCTTTAAAAGGTGGAAAATCCCAAATAAAAATACAACACTGAAAACACTTTTTTTTAAAGTAATATATATGATCTTGAAGGTCTCTTCCAACCTTAATGATTCTATATAGCTGCTAAGACTTACGGGAAATAAAGCAATGTTGTCTGGTCTTATGTATTTCCTCGTGCTATTTGTTATGCCAATGTTCCACCATGGTATAATGAAATCAAAACTGGTTTTATAGGAGAGAGGAATAAATTGACTCCATAACTCAGAATTCAAATGAAAAGAACATACCAGAGGAGTAAAAAAGTATTGTGGAGGGGGGAAAAAACCCCAGCAAAAGAACAAACTTCTAATTGGTAACTCATTTTGCTTAGTTCAGTTTTAAAATTCCTTCTCATCTCACATTTTAAGGTCAAGTTCCTGAGCACAAATTAGAAAATTTGCATTTTTTAAAACAATCTTGCTTATGGAAGGGATGGGTCAGTACAACAGAAGCAGCTCTTATAAAAGCAGTGATGCATCTTTAACCAAAATTTATCCTTCCTCTAATACTGGTTTTGGGTCACTTAATGACCCATGGCAGGTTCTGTAGCTGCCCACGCTCCAGTGAAACGGTGTTGGATTATCCACGTGCATACATGCAGTTCATTAAGCCATTTGGAATGAACTTAAAAGGTACTAAACACAGATATTGGCTGATTTAAGAAATATTTACTGACCTACCAGATCCAACAGCTTTCTGAGCGTATGCTAATGGCAAGTAAGGAATAAGAAGAGCAGTATTTTTCCATGCCACCATAATACAAACACCTCTTTAAGAAGAACAGCCACAACAGTATGGCCATAACCCCACTGGAATGACCAATTAGTTAAATTTCTGAACAATAGTAATTATTATCCTTCTCTGAGCTGACATTTAGGACGCATAGGCAATGAGAAAAAAGAGATGCCAGCGCCAGTCTGGGTCCCTTGGGACAGAAGGAGCCCTTTTGGGGGCATTTCCTCATGGCCTGACCCTCAACAGATATTAATAGCTTTTCATTTATAAGTAAAATTACAGCAAAACCCATGGGACTGCTATTTTTGATACAATTTCAGGGAATTATACCCTGAGGGGTTGCCAGAGGGGGTAGAAGGGGCCACTGGGCATCGCGGCTGGGAGCTCAGGAGGGATTTTGGGGAGGAGGAGACGGACCTGGCCCTCCCTGCCCCGTAAAAGTGGGGACGCAGCCGCCCC
>VZRW01006992.1:107129-147431 GCA_013398125.1 Aegotheles bennettii | reverse complement strand
TATAAGGGTGGAGCGTGTGGGGAGGCCGTGGAGTGCGGCCTGAGGGGAGGAGCGCTGTGGGCACCTCAGCCCTTGGGGCCTTCACCTGCCCTGGGGTGGTGCTGGGCAGCCCTTTGCGTGCCCGTGTTGGCCCCAGTGCGGAAAGGCTGTGGTTGGGGTGGCCCTGGGGCTCAGATCAGAGGCAAGACCAGCCCTTTCTCCACCACCTTGAGGTGCCAGGATGGAGCTGGTGTGGATGGGCTCATCCAAGGGCCCAGCAGGACCAGGCTGGGGGCTTCTGGCTGACTCCTGCCATGGGTGGTGGTCCCTGAAGGAAAGGGCAAGGCCTCTGTGAGCAGAAGCAGCAAGTAGAAATGGCTGCCCCTCTCTGGCAATGTTCAAGGCCAGGTTGGATGGGGCTTGGAGCACCCTGGGCTGGTGGGAGGTGTCCCTGCCCATCATAGGGGACTTGGGACTGGATGAGCTTTAAAGTCCCTTCCAACCCAAACCATTCAGTGACTCTGTGAAGCTGTGGTGTTTGCCACTGCTCTGCTAGAGTTGGTCATTGTGGTGGTGGTTGCCTCTGATCTGAGACATGATTCCACCATGTGCCTGTTTGATCCTGGGGGCCTCTTGCTACCTAGGTTTTGGTGCTGAGTTGCCACTTCCTCCTCTTGTGCTACAGTTGCATTAAAAAACTCTCAATGGGAGCTTGTTAAGTTGGAATGGAAGAATGAGGTTCTGGTGCTCTTGTCTTTCAGAGCTACTCATCCTAAAGGCACAACTCACCCTTTGTAGGGTTAGTTTCCCTGTATGAGACACATCATGCTATGAATGGTTGCCTCTTGCCTCTCAACTCATTGCAGAAGGGGTTTTGCAAGGGTCTGTAGATCAGTTAAAGACCTGGTTTAGACTGATCCTCGTAGTCCTGAGAGTGAAATGGATGGTCCATGTTTGCCATGTGCTTCTTGCTATCTGTGCACCAGCCTGCCAGGTGCATCAATGATACATTCATGGTTCTTCTAGGCCTTCAAAGAATGAACATGCACAAAGCTGGGTGTCTATAAGATGTGTGGCAATGTCTCAGAGTTCAAATAGGAACAGAGACTGTACTGAACCTCAGCTTTCCTGTCACTTTTTCAGTGATTGAATTTTCTTTCTGTTGGTTAAATTAGAAGATGAAATGCTAATGAATCACCAGCTGATTTTCCAAGAGGGTTCTCTGTGTCTTTTGTGGAAATAAATGGAATAATTGGCAGTGCCAACCCTCCCAATGCCTTAGTTTCTAGGAAAAAAAAACTACAAGAGGGTTTATTTCTCTAGTCAGTCCTTAAATGAAGAACTTGCCTCCTGGGTTGGGGTGGCTTTTGGCACTTTGCTGTGTGTTAGGGCTTTAAATGGAAACCAACTTTGGTTATAGGATGAGATATGGATGTAATTGTTGTTATTATCTGATGGAATAATTGATGATTTGTTTGTAGAGAGCAAACGGGTGTGTGGTGTGGCTTGCTCTGCTGGCATCCTCCCTGCTAACCTGGAGAGAAAACCCTTGGAGGAGCTCTCGTTGGTAATTGCTCTGCAGTCAGCAGCTACTCCCAGCGTGTTCCTGGCCACCTGCAGCTGCTGTCGGATGTGCAGACTGAGTCTTAATCGACTCCTAAGTGTAGCTAATTACAGAGGCTGTCTTATTATGGTGAATTTTGTTTTGACTTAAACACGAGAGCGGGTCTATTTGTCGGTTTTGTTTCATGCCAGTAAAAGGCACAGAGATACAGTTGTGTTGCAGCCCTGAGCTGGCACTGGGTGTTAAGTCCCAGCCTGGTTTAATGTGCAGACAGCCTGGTTTGGTCTCCGTGGTCTGTAGTGCTTCAGAGAAATCTCTGAAAGAGACAAACTGGGGCTTTTTTAATGTGCAGAAACAAGTTAGTTGTGCCTTTTTGAATTTTAAGAGCTTAAAGTAGAGGGGTGATTCAATACAGACGGGTGGGAAGGAGCAGCACCATCAG
Organism: Aegotheles bennettii; assembly: GCA_013398125.1. Classification (NCBI taxonomy): domain Eukaryota; kingdom Metazoa; phylum Chordata; class Aves; order Caprimulgiformes; family Aegothelidae; genus Aegotheles; species Aegotheles bennettii. The sequence goes on along the minus strand of VZRW01006992.1, from coordinate 145,446 downwards.
CCTGCAGGAAGGGGAGCAGTTTTTGATACAGAGCTTATTTTACATTTTTGTACTTTGAAAATGTTGTTTTCCCTGTTTTCTTGCTTTATCAGGCTTCTCCCTCTCTCATTTATAAACCAGATCAATTAAGTAGACAGTCACTGCCTGGAATAGCTGGAGCCTGAGAATCACAGGGTGTGATGGTTACAGGGGTGATATCACAGGGGCCTCAGGATATGAAATATTTGGAAGAAGACAACGTAAGGAATGGTCACACATTCAGGAAGCTGAGGATGGGAGGAAGAAATCATCTGCTGGAGGAAATAAGTAGACGTTGAGCAAATAGGAAGAGAGGTGACTTAGGAAGAGCACGTGCATACACGGACATGTAATTAACTCTTCCCTTTGCCCACTCAGAGGGTGCAGGATGGGTCCTGTGAGAAACACTTGGCTGTAGGAGGATTAGGACTAAACAGAGTAGCAGGGGACTGGCCTTGAAGATCTGAGAGACCTCTTGCAGCTCACTGTTGCTTTGCTGATGGATGTGCTGTAAGGATATAGATGGATCGATTCATTATGCACAATTTGAGTAAAGAGCGAGTTTGTGTTTGGCTGAGCTCTTCTCTTTATTATACAACTAAAGAAATTACAGCTGTTTTTCCTTCTGTGGGAATAAATAACCTTTGCTGCCCCAGCCCCGGGTATGAATTCCATTTTGAACTCACCAGTAAAACATAAATATTGTGGTTATGTGTTACCTGATTATTAACATTCAGCCAAAATGCACCAGAGCCAGGGTTCCTTGAAACAATATGTGCTTTTGATGGATGGGAATGCAGAGGAGGAGACGCTGGCAGTCGTGACTCAGTCCTCAATGAGGTTAGAAACCGTCTTGCTGCAATGAAAGCTCCTTCTTGCCAAGGGATCTCAGGAAATGCACCCAGACTGCCTTCTAGTCAAGCAGGGGTAATTAACTTAAGTGTGGGATGGAGCTTTTTGCAGACACATGTGATGTTCCTTTTGAGCATAATAAATCATTTTCGTATTAAAAGCTGGAGGAAGACCCGTCATCGTAAAAACCCCCGTTTGTAACAATTCCTGCTGTCCTTGCAAATGGTTGGCGGTGAAAAAGAGTGGTCAGTGAGCTCACTACTCAAAGGATTAAGCTAATAGCCCCTGCTATTACTGCTGCAGGGAACCCCCCATCTCTGTGCGAGTCTCTTTTACGCTGGGGAGTAAATCACATTAGCTGTTTTATGCACCATTATTGTAAAGTGGATTCTCATTTGAGATACTGCAGTGGCTTTATGGCTCCCTGAGCAGGGAGGTGGACATTTCCCCTTGCCCAGCTTTAATATTCCCCCGTTCTTCTCGTCCCAGAGGAGGGACAGAAAGGGATATATGTGTGGCTCGGATGCTTTCTCAGCAGAATGTCCTTAATTAGACTTAGAGGGGCTGCTGCAGATGAAATCCCTGGAGTTTCTGTCTGTGTCTTCTTGTGAAGTGCCAGCAATGCCAGGAATTGTCATTCCTTAATAGCAGGTATGCCAAGGAAACGTGGATGCTGTTGGGTTTTTTGGTGGTGCTTTTCTCCAGATTTCAAAGCTGAGCTTTCCTCAGAGCACTGTGTGAGTTCACTGCACTCAACTCGTGTCAAAAATGCTCACGGGGCAAATACAAAATGACTGAGACTTTGCTGTTATTGAAGGTTTACTCTTAAAGCACCCTTGGCTCCCGTTCCCTGCGTGTTAGGGGTCACAGGGTGTTCAAGGAGGAAGGTAAATGTGAATGGCATACTGACACAAACCCGTCTTGAAGAGGTGGTGGATTTATGTGTGTTACCTGATGAAGCAGGCAGATGGGTGTTATGGGTGCATGGATGTGCAGGAGAACTCGTTCTGCCCTGCCTGGCTGCTGACCACACTCCAGCTCTAAATCAGGTGCTGTCTGGCTGTGGTTACAATGAGCTTATCTTCCACTGAGCAGATGCTTTGTGTGCCAGGATGTGCACTGGAATTTGGGGTAACAGCAGTGTTGAATTTGGATGTGCCTTTCATTTAAAATAACAGGAGTTTTGTGTGTTCTTGGTTCACACTGGTCTGAAATCTTGTTCTGGTTATGTCTGACACGCCGCGTCCTGCTGCTGAGGAACTGGAGTGATACTGGGTTGTGTTTATATCTATTACCATTTCAACTTGTCACGCAGCATGGACTGGGTGAGGCATGCCTGCTATTTAGGAATGGAAAACACTGTCTTCACCAGCAGAATTCTGGTTGTGGTGATGGAATTACAGTTGATATATCAGGTGATAGGTCTCATAACATGTATGTGTCCCTCAGGTGCTGCAGAACTTCCCGTTGAGGTGCTTGCTATGGCATTTAGCTTGTCTGAAATTGTCTGGTAAGTGAGACACGGGAAGGAAAACCAACAATTGCAAAGGATAATCCATGGGCAAACAGTGCAGAGAGCAAGCAGTGACAAGCAGAGTGTTCCCTTGCACGCCAGCTGCTTGGCAATGCTGATGCCCAAAGTTTCATATTTATTTCTGCTAAAAAAAAAAACTCAACAAAGCTTCCAACCAGACCCTTTGAGAGAATTGATTTTTGTTTTTTTTTTTACCAATATCTCCCAAACTGATATTGCTAACAGGCTCAGTGTAGAGGCCACGTGCCCTAATGTGCTCATCAGGATTCTTCTGCAGATGATTTGAGAATATATTGTGGTGATGGGCAGGGCTGGACATCAGCTGCTTCCTCGTGCAGTGAGAGAAGACCACAGGGAAACTGTTGGAAGTCTTGAGGCTCTGTGGCTGTCAGTGCCACAGCTGAGATGGATATTGAGAGGGGGATTTAGAGGAGAAAAGAAGATCATGCAGGATTAATGAGGGAGAGCATCCTGTGAAGGACCTCCGGGACGTGGCCCGTCTGCTCTTGCGTGGACTTCTCCCTCAGCACATCCACCTTCCCAGGGAAATGTGCTTTGCTGTGTATTCTGGTGATGATTGAAGTGATGAGAATTCACAAAGGTTCAGCCTTTGGGAGGAATGCATACCAGAGCGGCAGATCCTAGGGTGTATTTTGAAGTGTAGAAGTTGAAAGCATCAGCAAATCCTGCAGCTCCTAATATTGTCTGATTGTTACTGCTACACAATTGGCTGGGCTGAGCAGTATATTTTTTTCATTCCTCTGAAGAACAGCAATAACAGTACCATTTATAGGAACTGCGCCACTGAATTTGGCTCAGTCTTGCTTTTTCCCTGAGATTTGAGATTAGTAATAACCTTAAAACCATGGCAAACCTTGAAATTATTGTCTTCTGCTTTTTTTCCCCAACTTTTTGCTACTTTTTTTTTTGGCAGATATGAATCTTAATGCCCAGTTTTGTCTATGAAAGACCTGTCTGAACCCTTCAGTCTCCTTTGCACTCAAGTTGTAAGTTATTTGTGCCAAAATGAGCCTGCAGGAGTGAGTCAGCATCTTCCTTCAGACCTTCAATATCTGCTTGTAGGGAAGGTCAGCCAAAAATTCTCCTACTTGTTGCACCACGTGGAGTTAGCCAGAACTGTGCCTTTCTCTTAATTTAGTCACTGGTTCATTTAATTGCATTATTGCTAACAGGATAATTATATTTTTAAAAAACCCAAACCACCCAAACTTGAAACCTCTAGCGTTTGTTTTTGCTTTTTCTAAGCAATTAGGTAATTGATTAAACTACTGGCTATTGTTAGTGCAATTACCTGAATTGGCTCTTGAATTAATAATGACAGTCAAGAAAAAGAGCTGTTTAGGATAAACCAGCCAAAGAATACCAACAGGATGGGTGTTTAATTTTATGCAAAATCTGTTGTTCGCTAAATGTTACTGACATAAATCCTGTCACTTTTCACTTGAGCAGTTCTGGACTCTTTTGGTGGTTGTGTACCTGATAAAATGAGCGATGGAGTTCAGTGAAAGTGGGATTATGCATGAGAAAATCCCTTAATTAATCCTAAATAACATAACAAGTAACTTTGAGATAGCTGGATGAAAGGTACTGTGTCGGGATGGATGATATTTGTGTATCAGAGCTTGGTGTGCTGTAGTATATATAAATAATACTTACTTGTAACTGACTTATCAATATTAATACTTATTTGTAACCTGGTTTTCAACACTTGGTGAACAAGGCTGGTGTTTATCAGCCCTCATCCTGCTTTGCTGCACTTCATTTTTCCACCCTAATGAGATCCCCTAGCTAAAGCGTACATCTCTTTCTTTTCTCCTTTTCTCCTCAGTGCTTTTTCTGGATGTTTGGCATCCAATAATATCAATGCAGGTAGGATTCCTGGTCCTTTCTCCCAGAATCTGAGGATGTGTGGGTCGGATAGGAAGTCAGAGCAGCCATCGTGCTGCTCCTCAGTCTCTGCTTGTGTGTGGGACCGTGTTGCTCGGCATGAGACAGCAAATGCCAGGCTCTAGTCACCAATAATGGCATGACTTACTGTCTAGCGATGCCCAGAAATATCTTTCTCACAGTTTTTCTTTGTATATGTGGAAGTAAAATGTTTTTTCCTCACCATGCAGTTCAGTGACGTTCGCCTGAGACTTCTCCGCGCTCTTGATTTGCACGTCCTGGGCAGGACCCGTGGTACAGTCAGTGCTGGGCTCTGCAAAGCTTTATTTGTTGCTGGCAAAATTAGCAGAAGGCAGAAAATGTCTGCTGCGTTTTTCCCTCCCCTCCTTATCTTATTTTAGTTTGTCAATGACAAGCCAACTGCTAGCATTTATGGGAATAAATTATGACTAAAATAATGTGCGGTTAAAATGCAAATGAATGAAAGCGTCAGCAAGGAGCCTTCTGCTTTCTTCCTGGTGCACAGACTGGTACTGGCATTGGATCAGCCTGGTGAGGCACTCAGCATAAAATAAAGTTAATTGGTCTAGGTGAAAAATTAAATGGGCTCAGCCTCATGCTAATTCCGGGGCCCATGATTTAATATGACATTAGAGACGAAGGATTGGGAAGGTGCTGAACCACTGACTAAACCAATCACCAGAGCTGTAAATTACACTTCTGAGGTTCCCAGTGGCAGATTGAGAAGCCCCAATAAAATTGAAAGAGGTGAATAAAACCTGCCTTGGAAGCAATTTGTCAGGATCTTCGGGCTCGCGTGAATTAGAGTTGAAGTTTCATTGTTCTTTTTCTGAAAGTTGTCTGTTGTAACACTGCCTGAATACCAACTGGGACTGCCGTTCTGTACAAGGTGAGAGCTGCCTGGAGATGTACAGCCAGTTGGTTCTTGAACAAAAACTGGTGCTGCATCTCTGAACGTGGTGTTTTCTTCTTGGTAGCTTAAGGTTCATTTTTTGCATTATTTATTGGTTTCTGGGCCTGTAGGTGCCAGAAGGACAAAGTGAAGAATATTTTGTGGGCTGCCTGTGGCCAAGGAAAGAAGGGCAGGAGGGATTTGGTACAATCTTTTGGCATTCGGTATAATTCTTCAGTGCAATTGTAGCAATGCTTGATTTGTTTCCTCCTTAAGGGGACATGGGAAGTATTACATAGCAGAACTTGAGCATGGTACACGAGAATGCACGTGTTGGTAAACCCTTTATTTTGGAGTGTCTTTCCTGTAGTGCAGTAGCTGATGAAAACACATCACGCCTCTGTCCTGTGTGTCACACTTGTTTTAATATCTCCATCCTCCTCTTTTTTTTATAGCCATGTTACTGAAGATCACCTTGTCTTCTGGAAGTAGAAACACCGTGAACAGATGAACCTATTCAACCAGACATTCCACCAGTAGATCTTCCTCCTCATGGAGCACCACAGCAGGGAGGAGATGGACTCTAAAGAGGAGAGTCCTCAGGTGTGGGCTGACTCTGCTGAGCAGGAACAGAATACTGCTCAGGTGACTACTGCCTTCCAGAGCTCTCAGTTTCTGCTCAGAGAGAAAATTCATTCAAAAACAAATTGGGTTTGGTGTGCAGTGGCTTAGCAACCAGAGGTTCTCATCTGACCATTTCTTTTAGTTTGGAAACTCAGCTTTCATTTGAGAAGAAACACAAACATGTCTGTGGTGATTTCGGATTAAAGCTTTAGAAAGTGAGCTATGCAAACCACAGCAGGGAATACAGAGACATCTGAAATGAGCTGAACGAAACTATAGAAGTATCAGTGTCCAAATATACATACAACCATGTGGGAAAGTGAAAGGGTATTCAAATTAATGAGTATTAACAAAATCTGAGCTCTGTGGCGACCTGCTTTGATGGCATCAGTCGAATCAGTTGGAAGTGTGGGTGGACCTTGGGGGAAGTCATATGAATATTTTTTTCCAGTCAGACATCTGGGTAGCAGGGAAGGGAGAAATGTTAATTGTCAGTGACTAATGCAGCCAGATTCGGATGGATGCAGCTAGTCCAGATGAGAATTTCTAGAAGACTGTAAACTGATTCTTTTGAATATGTTACGAAGAGGGAATATCATTTGACTCACAAGCTGAGAATTGTTGACTCTCCTGGTAATTTCCAGCTTTGAAATTTGCAAAGAAATGCATTTTTCAGTGGCCTGTGTCCTGTTATCTATACAGTGGGATACCCATGCTGCTGTTTGCACGTGGAGTTGTAAGGCTTAATTAGTGCTCTCCAAATGTGAAACACAGCATGCATCCTTACTGTAGTGTTTGCGTGTGGATTTATTGTACTGAATCAGCACTCAGCATCCACAGGGAGTACCAGGTGTCTTCTGAAACAGAAGCTGGAAGGTGAAAAAAAGTAAATAAAACATGTAACTGTGACATCATTTTACGTGAAAACATTTTATGTGAATATGAATGCTAAAACTGGGTTTCCTGCTGATTGCCCTATTTTTTCCCATGTGCTGAAAATGGTTTTCAGTGTGTAAAGGGTGTCAAAAGGCAAACATATCCCTGTTGTCACCAGAATTAAGTGTTCTAGCTTGTTTAAGGTAGGCTGCTAATCATTTACGATCATAGTGTCCTGTCAAAATCAACTCGTTTGGATTTTAACTGCTGCCCTAGCTATAACTTGTTCCAGTAGTCCTTGGAATCATTGCTTAATGCTTTCAATTATATGTTTCTCTGTTTAAATAGCATGGACATACTACAGACAAGCAGTCAAACGTACACCGCTGCTTCCTCATGATGGGTGCAATACTATTCCTTGTAGCAGTATCAAAATCAATAGGTTCTGTGGTTTCCCATAGGCATACGTTTCCGTTTCAGTGTGGGATCTGTTGTTTTTCTTCCAGGTGCACTTTGTCCCTGAGGGGGGGACAGTGGCACAGATCGTGTACAGCGATGAGCAGGACCGTCCCTCGCAGCAGGTGGTCTACACAGCAGATGGCACCTCCTACACCTCCGTGGACACCTCGGAGCACACACTCGTTTACATCCATCCCGTGGAAGCTACGCAGGCATGTGTGGTTCTGAGCCCATCCCATTTTGGCACCCAGAAAACAAAACAATCTCGTTTGAGAGTAAAGCCAGTTACCAGCCAAGTGATAGCACTGGAAAATTGCAGGCAGTTGCTCCTAACACTTTTATCTACCCATTGCTTAAGAGGGACTTCATGCTGTTCACTTGTCTGATGTGCAAATGTGGTAATCAAAGGATGTTGAGGCTTTGAATTGTGAAATGCTGCTTATTTCACTGAAGGTGGATGAGATTATAATTAAGTCAAGGGTTTTTTTCCAATCTCTCCAGAAATCCTGCCTTCTTTTGAATTCCATAAAATGCTCAGAGTGATCTATGTGTCTTCTGGAAGAGTGCTTGTTTTGCAAAGTACTGTTCCCATAATTGATAGTTGCAATAACAGTCAGGTCTTTCTGCACAGGATCTCAGTGTATCCAATGTAATTTTGTAGTCTCTCTTCAAAGAAATTGCTGATTTTATACACCTAGCTTCTTTTTCTTCATGATTATATGAAATAGCTTTTATTCTCTGACAGCATTTATATAGGGTTAATATAGTATGCATCTATACCTCTGTGTGGACAGATAAACAAAGAGGAACAGGCACACTTTGTCAAGAATGTTTTATATTGTCTTTGCTGACAGGGCAGAATGGAATTTATATTATGCCATGATTTATTTTATTGGAGCCAGACTGCTACAAACTCAGGTATTTCAAGTTTTGGCAAAGCAAGCAAGGCTGATCTCAGTCAACACTCAGTTTTAATCTGAGTCTTGCTTTTCCTAGGGGGAAGCCCTCCCATCAGGGCTGTTTTTGCAGGCTACTGTCAGAATATTGGAGTTGGCATTGGCACATCTGTGAAGTTAAAAGATCAACATCCAGGCCATATCAGATTCATACGTAGGGTATGCTTTTGAGGAACTCTTGTGACTTTGCAGGAAGATAAAGTTAACAGTAATCTTCTGCCCTGCCCTCAAGTATTACTTAGCTTTCATACAACTGTTGAATTGCATTCTGTAGAATTCATCAAACCAAGCAGCTGACAAAGTGATTTCTGTATTTAAAAAATAATCCTGTGAAGCACTTAAAGTATATAGGTGTAAGGTGCCACCTAAATATGATATTATTATAATATTTTATGGAGCACTACCTAATTTTAGTTTAATCTCCATGCATGTAGGTTCACCTGGGTAAGTTGAATGTGACAATAGGCATGTTAGAAGTTGGCGAAGGAGCAAATGTGCATCATTTCTTGGTGGCAGGGTAACTTTGGTGTGAGATGGAGCAAATAACCCCCAGGCCGGTTTGATAAGCCTTTTTCACTTTGTCTAGACTCTGTTTACAGATCCGTCCCAAGTGGCTTACGTCCAACAGGATGCCACCACCCAGCAGGTAAGAAAGAGACATTCTTCTTTTCCTTTGGCCTGAAGCTGTAAGGAAACTCCGACCGAAGGGAAAGAGACATTGCTGTGGTGCTGGAACATAAGCAGCTTATCTCTGAATTTGTCACGTGGCAGTCTTCAGTCATGTGCTGTCATCCCAGTGATCAGGGGCAAAAAGCTTATGATAACAAGCCACTATTATCTCAGCTACTTTGCGCATGAATGACAATAATAAGTTCAGAGTTTGAGAGGGTTTTTTATTCGTGTTCAACAAAAGTACTCATTTACTGCCCCAGTTACAATGAAAAATCTTTTAATGGTGTCCCTTTAAATAAGTCAGCAAGCTGCTGTGGCTGACGTTATTTTAATGTCATCCTGGAAAGACTCTGATCCATTCTGCAGATTTGGATCCAAATGCCTTTAAATTCATAAAAAGGCTCTCAAGGGATGGAAATTTTGGATCAGATTCTAGATTTACTAGAAACTTCACAGGAAATTAATTGTAAAACCTGAAGAAGTTCAATTACTGGCTCCCTTACCTTCCCAGGCATCCCAGGGCTGATGTGCTTGCCAGCGTGAAACGGGCAAGAAACAGAACAAATCTGGGCCCTGTGGTTATAAAGTTTTAATGACTTTTTTAATCTGTCATGGATGTGAAGGCTTTGTTGTTAACTTCTACTTGGTATCTTTGGGGACTGCGTTGTGGTAATCAGGTATAGGTGCTTTCACATCTAGATCTCTAGTTTAAATTCTCTGCTTGTCATAGAGGCTTAAAATCATTACTGCTCAGTGAATCTTTAATGGCAGGTGTGAATTGACGTGTTAGATCTGAATCATTACTAATGCCATCATTAAAATGCATATTTATTGACAGTCTTGGGGCAGAGCGAAGGGCTGAATGTGCACTGAAAATAAATTTTCTTCCTGCTAAAAGACCTTCAAAGGTGTCGAGGCGCAGGCAGGAACTGATAATGAGTGACAGCAAAGGTTACCTGTTTTCCCCCAGCTCTTTGGGGGCTATTTGGAGCATCATTCTGGATTTTTTTTTTTAATTAAGAAGCCAGAAAAATCTACTTAATTGTCTTAAAGCTCATTTAGCAAATATATATATGAGCTAATTAAAAGTTGAGATTGCTTATATGTGCAGTGCAGGCTCTGCAGGCTCTGACAGCAGAGGTGGTGTGCTGTTCTCATCTCATGTTTAATATCAAGGACACCAGCACTTGTCTGTGTGTCCTCAGCCCGTCCTCCCTCCCAGCGCTGTCTGACAGCAGTCCCAGCAGAGATGTTCCTTTGCCTGTGAGCAGTTAGTCCTTCCTTACAGCAGCTCCTGCCTTTGCAGGTGTTTTTACATCAGCATTTCACGTGGGACATCCCTGAACTGACAACAAATGTTAAAGCAATAATTAAAGCTCCTCTTGTCTTTCAAAAGAAACTGATCTTGAAAGAAATTGAAAGATTCTTAAAAATAGTGCCTGTTCCTTGCAGTGTCTCATGCGGAAGGGAAAGTAGGGATGTGTTTGAAGTGTGATTAGTAGTAGGAAATGCTAATATGTGGTACAAATAGACACAAGCATTTGTGAACCTCTCGTTGCTGGCAGACCTGGAGGTGTGCCACTGAATAATGATGCCTTCTCTGTTGCCACTTGGCGTCAGAAATGTCAATACCCAACAGCTTGGTTCAGCTGTTGTCTTGGCGGTTTCCTCCTCACTGTCACACAGTTCCCTGATGTCTTTTTACTGTAGTTTTCAAGCAGTTTCATAAATTACTCTTAATTTAAACAAAACAATGAGATTTGAAGTTTGAAGGCTGTCTGTCTGCTTATGTTATGGATTTCCCTGTCTGCTTTTTCACTGTTGGCACAATTGGCTGTTCTCAATTTTATCTGGTATTTATTAAACACTTTGTAGAGGAGCAGGAGGTTGAATCTTAGCATAAAAGCTGTTTAACAGTCAGAGGCACCAACTAGAAGCCACATGATGTCAGCTGTAGAGGAGGATGAAAAATCGTGCAGGATAAGAGTGCAAATTCCTGCATGGATAAGCAGGAAACAAAAGACAGGAAAGGTGATTCCTAGGATCTGAATTCTGCTGTGTTTTATCACTGAATGGATGGTGATATCAGTATGAAAACAACCAAAAATGTGTAGTGGGACCAAATAATGTAAAGAAAAAAGAATTGTTGGAATCTTCTCATTTGAGTACTTGATCTTCCAACGAGGTCAATACACCATCTTGTTTTTATAATGGATCTCGGTTGGCTTGAGACAAAGAAAGATAGGCAGAAAGAGGAGATGCTGCTTTTTCCTTCTTTACCTTTTCCTTTAAAACAAAAACTAAATTTGGAGATAGAAGAGAGAGAGACCCCAAGTCACTGGTTTTACCCAGAGCTAAAGAGCTCCTCACATCTGTTTTTAGTGCCGTTTGAACCCTGCCTAGATAGGACCTTAATTTAAAGCTTCATGGGGGAGATAGGAAAATCAAAAGCTGGATCTGCAGGCTTTGTCCAAGTCCATCATCCCTACTAAACAAAAAATATCATTAAAATGCTGCAGTTTTTGACCTAGTGTAGGGCTCGAGGGAGCTTTGCATGCAGGGCACTGCCCGTATGTTAGTGACTGATGGAAATGACGCAGTGCTAAAATGAGTGCCTATAATTTTAGGTAACTGTGCTCTTGCCTGCTGCTGCTCAGAGCATGAACCCCACCAACCTGTCCGTGCTCGGCAACGTTGCCGAATCCCCCCAGCAAATGGCTCTGGAGCAGGGTCCACAAGCAGATAGAGTAAGTTGCCAGGCACCCTTTTCTTTTAAATGTACGAGTACACCAATTTCATCGCTCCATTGTCTCAGGTGGTGAAACATGTCTGAGTGATTCGGGAGGAGATGTGAGAAAGCTGCAGCGCAGATTTGTTCTGTCTTTCATAGTCTCACCATGGCATGTGTGGGGTTTTTTTAGGAAGAGATCATATATTTAATATACAGAGAAACCTGTTCCGCAGATTGTTCTGTCTTGAGCAGCCACATTAAAATACTTCCCAGCTTTGAAAAGGGAAGTTAACAGAAGGTGTAAGGCTGACTGTCACATAGGACCAACATCCAGTGGTCTCTTTGCCAGTCTTCTAAGACAGCTTTACTGTGTGTAGTATTTCTTGTTCTCGACCTGAGAACCTGGTGTGGGTGATGGAATGTTCTGTGCAGTGTGCTTCAATTAATTTTTGCTTTTCTTGTAGGGAAAGAAAGGGATAAACTTTAAAATTAGTGAGAGAATACAATGCCCTTAAGTGTCCTCCATGTCCCATAGTATATATCTAGTCCCTGTGTTGTCTCATCCCTTATTGATCTCTACGTGTGTGCTCCTGGGATTGTTCTTGTTTGATTGTGTGATAGGAGAGGAAAGATCATGTGTCAAAGTGCAGGATCCTCTCTCCTGTACAGAAGATGGTAAAATACAGCTTTAAGCTCTAGGTAATTTCCACAGAGCCTGGACTTTGTTTCGGACCTTCTGCAAGGGTCCAGAAGTTCTGTGACTTCTGTTTCTTCTCCTGAGCAGTCAGTCTGACAGGGCAGAGTGAGGTGGTGGCACAGAGCTGTCCTGAGCAAGCCTGTCAGCAGCAGCAGTGTGAAACATCCCTCAGCAATTGTTTATCATGTCACTTCACTTTCCCTCGTCCTTCTTTCCATGACCAAAGAAAGCAGAAGGGCTAGTCTAGCAAGAACCCTCATTGCTCGTCTTTGTAAGGCTATTTTCCCCCGTGAATCAGTTTTGATTTTGCTGTGAATTCTCTCCTCAGGCATCATTACCGGTGCATAACCAGGTGTTGCCTCCTATGGAGGCAGTGGATGGTTCTGACCCTTTAGCACCTCTGCAGAATCAAATGGGAAGGATGGAAACGAAAGAGGAAGATGATGAGGATGAAGATGAGGAGGAAGATGGGGAAGACACTGACATGGATGAATGGGATCCAGATCCACCTCGACCCTTTGATCCCAATGATTTGTGTAAGTATATGAAGTAGTATGTAGCTTATTAGCTGCCCTCCCCTTTTCCCCTCCATCAGCCCTCTTGTAAATGGAATTGAAAACCATTCAGATTTTAGCAGTAGTAAGTAAACCCCTTTATGAAATGTAGACTCATATGGGGCTGCCTCACTGAAAAGACAGGATTCTGTCTTAGGTGGAGTCTCTGAGCTGTTTGTCCTTCATTTTGCAGGAGGCCACCCTCTCTAATATCTCGAAATGTAGACAGATTATTGGAATAAACATTCCCACAGCTGAGCCAAAGATGTTTAGAGAGAGATAAGGCTGTCTCTTCTGAGCTGGTGCGTGAGTGTCTGCCTGACAGTCATGTCCTCTTTGACTTTGTGTTGTAGGGTGTGAAGAGTGTAACAATGCACATCCCTCCGTGTGTCCAAAACATGGACCTTTGCATCCAATCCCAAACCGGCCTGTGCTGACCAGGGCGAGAGCCAGCCTCCCCTTGGTGCTCTATATAGACAGGTTTTTGGGAGGTGTCTTCTCCAAAAGGCGTATCCCAAAACGCACACAGTTTGGACCTGTGGAAGGACCCCTGGTTAGACAAACTGAACTCAAAGACTGCTACATCCATTTGAAGGTAAGGGGCAGAGGGGGAGCTGTGCGAGAGAAGCAGAGGGATCAATTTGTGCTTAAGCTTTGATTTTTTCATGAGTTTGTTGCTCTGCCTCGATCAGTTACTTCACTGGAGATGTTCTTTTGATACTTCCATCTCTGCATGTAACTCAGAAATACCCAGATCGGTTTGGCTTGAAATCTACTGTTCTTCAGGGAGAGAAAATAATCATGGTGATATTATTCTGGCATTATGGTGTTATGATGTATAGGAGCCATAACATGGGGTGCTGTGAATCGCTCTCACATGGGCTGAAGCAGCATCTGGACTTAAAAATAGCAGCCACCCCATCTGAGGATGTTTTGTTGTTTTGTTTATTTTTTTTGTTGGGGCTGCAGGTGTCCCTTGATAAGGGTGACAGAAAAGACAGAGATTTGCAAGAGGACCTGTGGTTTGAACTTTCCAGCGAGGCTCTTTGTAATTGGATGATGTTTGTGCGTCCAGCTCAAAACCATTTGGAGCAGAACCTGGTAGCGTATCAGTACGGCCACCATATTTATTACACCACCATTAAAAACGTGGAACCCAAGCAGGAACTCAAGGTATGGCATTGCTCGTGTTTCGTGACTCATTTTGCTACTGATGAAATCAAGTCATAGAGTTGCTACCTAATAAGTGCATCTCCAAGTGGCAGAAATAATCACTGTAAATAGTTTCAGGGCTTTTTTTCACTGATAAAGCACATGATGGCCTGAATTGAATGTCACTGAAGTCAGTTAAGTAGCTAGCCACCAACTTAATGGATTTTAAATGAGCTTTGACTCTGGTATAAAATGAGGAAGTTGAAAATAAGTGTATGTAAATGATTTGTCTGTCGCTGTCATGCTTTACACTGCATATATTTTGCTGATGCAATCTGATTTTTATTGCAGCAGTCTTATTCTTTTTAGTTCTGGATGCCCTTTCCAGTTAGTCCTGTGTGCCCTTGCCTTGTTTTCTGGTGCCTTAAGTGAATATGGTCTCTCATTTTACCTGGCTTTCCTGGAACTTTTGAAACTTTGCATGTGGAAAATGATAAAGGATATTATGACTTCCCTGTGAGTTACTTTTTGTTCCCTCTAAAAATGTATTGATTACTTTGAGCTCAAAGCAGCGTGGCTGGCTGAGATGGCCTTGTGTTTTCAACAGCTTTTGGGGAACTGGGGACAACCAAAAAACTTTTATACCAGGAAATTAATTGTTCTTCAAATTTCTTCTTGCACGTGAATTTCAACCATTTAATAAAAAACAGTTTTAACCACACGAAACCAGGGCAAAAGCCTGCTTATACACCTGTTGCTGATTTTTAAAGATAGCGTTCTTGGTTTTCATTAATTTAAACTGAATCACTAGAAACTTAGTTAATCCATTTTAAGTGTATCCAAACATCACTTTCCTCAGCAGTTTTTAAATCAATTTGAAATTAGACTTAATTAAATCTGTACAGACCTGCCTGTAGATGCACCATTTTTCTTGCTTCTTATGTTAGTAGTGTCTTTTGGGGTAAAATTGGTTTGATAATTGCATTACTTAGGCTCCATAATGAGTTTTCCTCCCCAGGTGGATGTAGGGCATTCATATAAATTTTTTTCCAAAGATAGAACTAGGAGCATCGGTCAGTTAAAAGTTGAGAACTTCTGTATGGCATGAGGTGAGTGGTCTAGAGGCTTCAGGCTTTCTTCTTTGCCCAGCTAGTGGGATGCCTGCAAAGTAACACGTTCCTGCTAGTGAGTCTTCGAAGGGGTTGGAACTTGGGACCCACTACAAGTTGAAGCTTGCTCAGATTTTTCATGCTGAAAATCTTCTTATGCCTTCTTTGAGAAATCTCTTCTAAAACTGAACCTTTTTAATCAAGCAGTAAGATAAAATGAGAAGAAATGCAAGAATTCTTAGTGAAATGTGAGCATCAGATTTTAGGCTCTAATAAACTTTGTCTTTCTGCCTCCTGAGGTTCTCTCTGCTGAAGGCTCCCGTAATCCCTTGCATAATGAAAGTGGGTCTGGCGTGCTGCAGCCTGGCAGTGCTTTGTTTTGGGAAGCAGGACCATATTGCTTGAATCCTTCAGAAGTTCAGAAACATTTGAAATGAGTCTCTGTGGATGGTGCTGCCTACTGACTATGTACAGAGTGCAGGAGAGAAATGGGCAATCCCCCGAGTTAAAAACTTTTCCATTCCTCTTGGTCCCACAGGTAGCAGCACTCTGCTGACATCCATCCTTTAGTATCATACAGTTGGGTCTAAAGAGATTCATCTTATTTCCTTTAGAGCTGCTGGTAGCCATGTGTGAGATTAACATTCATATTAGGTGGCTATACCTTAAAATTAAATGGATATGCTTTCTGAGCAAAGCTTTTATTCCTCAGTGGAGACATATTGATCTCAACAGGCTTTATTATTGAGGCTGAAAGGAGCAATAAGAGTTAGTGGTTGAGGCAAGTGAAGTAAATGTATTGCTTAAAAGCCATTTTCAAATGAATTCCCCTTAGTTCGGGTTCCATTTAAGTGTCCTGTTGCCTTGTGTTCCTGATGCAGGTGTGGTACGCTGCCTCTTATGCAGAGTTTGTGAACCAGAAGATCCACGACATATCTGAGGAGGAAAGGAAGGGTAACTTGGCCTCTTCTGCTCTCAGTTTTTGCAGTGTGATGGTGGCTGGGTGTTGTATTCCTTAATTTTAAGTTTATGGCCTGTGTAGTGCTCCCAGATTTCTGCTAGGTTAAGAAAAGTTGGAGCAGATCTAGATTGTGTTACTGGGACTTATTTCTGTTAACTTTTCTCGTGCTAATATTAAAATAATTTAACCTTCAGCCTCAGTTCCTGGGAAGCATTAGGTTGCTGCTGGAAGGAGGTATGTTTCTGTACTCAATGTCCAGTGTTGATTCTGTGTAATAAACCCATGTGCTATTGCTTTAGATTGAGGAATTCTCTTGACCTCCCCTAATTTATGCCAGAGACACAACCCTGTAGGTGCTCTTCCATGCAAGGGTGCATTTCAGAATCTCTCTGAATTTCACACAGTGCATAGTCCATGTGAATTGTCCCCAGCAACCTTCTTTGTCTCTCTGTGATGAGCTGTGGTCATGCCACAGTGCAGAGGGGATAAAAGCAAAGCTAAATGGAGCAGTGCTGGGTATTCTGCAGTCTGTCTAACCTTCAGGGGAGAAATACGGCCCACAGAGGTCAGAAAAGCTTGGAGAGGGGGGAAATGAGATGTTTAATTGGTGGTGACTGAAATGCTGTTGTTGCCATTTCCAATTGAACGTAGTTCTCAGAGAGCAAGAGAAGAACTGGCCATGTTATGAGTGCAATCGTCGCTTCATGAGCTCCGAGCAACTCCAGCAGCACCTCAACTCCCACGATGAGAAGCTGGACTTCTTCAGCAGGTACAAAAAGCTCTGGCTTCGACTGTGTATCACTGTGGTGCTTCCCCAAACTTGCAAAAAGGAGGGTCTTGGCCCTACAGATCTCACTGACCAACTTGGGTGTCTGTGAGAGAACAGCTGGGCACCAGAAGGTAAGAATGTGGTACCGGGGAGCTGAGTGGTGCAAGAGACTTTGCAGAAGAAGTAGCTTGAGGGAAATCAATGCCCCCTTGAAACTGGTGAGATGTTTTTGGTTTGCTTTTGGGTTTTTTGCTGATAACTATAAAAAAATCACGATATTTCAGTACCACAATATTGGAATAATGATGCTTCTCAGAGGTTCGCAGATACAGAGCTTGGAGAACAAGACTTCCTAGAGCTTTGGCACCTCCCTCGCTGGCAAGGTGGTTTATCCTGACCTCTTAAAAGCTGAACCTACAAGCATCAGAGAGCAAAAGACACTGGTGCCACATTTTTCATGAAACTTACCAAGTGGCTTCATCTTGTTTTATTTATATTTTTGGCACAGAAAATTGCTCCCCTCAGTTTACAGCCTGACACCAATGGCTGAGTGCCTTTTTAGGGAGGGATGTTATGGCTTCAGGTTTTAAATTTGTTTCCATGTGTGCTTGTTACATCTAGCTGCAAATGCTTTCCAGCACACCGTACACTGGGGTGTTTGAAGTAGGAGAGTTGCCATAGCAGAGGACTTGTTAGAAGCCAGTAGTCCTCTTGGTCCCATGATTACTGAAATAAATTTTAATGTGTTCTGGACTTTGATTTCTCATGGATACCAGCCAGTACCCTATTTTTTTTTGCTGCCAGGATTTCTTCAGGTTTTATTATTTACTGCAGGCTGTTGTTACTGGATTGAATGGGTGAACAGTGATGCTGAAAAAGAATGCATAAATTCAGTGGAGATTCCAAATCCATCTTGTTTGTCTCTAACCTGGAGCACTGTGTATTCTGCAGAGCCAGAGGCCGAGGTCGTGGGCGAGGAAAGAGGAGGTTTGGACCAGGCAGACGCCCAGGGCGCCCTCCAAAATTCATACGTATGGAAGTAACCAGTGAAAATGGGGAAAAGGGTGAAGAAGGGACGCAGGTATATTTTTGGGGATGAGGAGGAGGGAAAAAAATACCAGGTGGGAGGTAAACTCATGGCTAAAAATATTTGGGGCATTGGCGCAAATTGAGAGCGTGCTTTGGATTTATACCCAAGTAATTCTTGGTTGTCTAGCTGTGTTTCTCTTCCAGGGAAGCACACTGCTTTCCTTCTATAAAAACTCTAAAATCACTTGCATTTCTACAGCAACTTCCATCCCAAAGCACTTAGCAGTGAGATAGGTTATTGCGACAGTTGAGCAGCATCACAAAAGTAATTTAGACAGTAAAACTGTAATGGGAATTTAGGTTCACATTTGTCCTTTCTGGAACCTGAGGTCAGAGCCTGCTCTTATAACTGTTGCTGGTAGAATTAAATCAGTTTGAGCTATGGTTCTTTATGATGTTTTAATATTAACAAAAGGGCCTCCTGTAGGCATTCTTATTGCAAAATGTTCTTTTGCTTGTGGCTGTTGGTTATATTCTGTAGGGAACTGATGTGATGCATTTATCTGAGTAAAATGCTAAATTCTCTCTGCTGACCATGGAAGGGTGTCACAAGGGATCAGTGGCTCTGTTTTAGCTGAAAGCTGATATCTGGAGTGATAATTTTCCTCTGACATCTCGCTGGGTCACGATTCAGTGCTGACTCAGAGGGGGGAACGTGTGTGCTGCCTGTGAGTGCCTGCTGCTTGTTTTCTGAGCTTGCAGAATTGCCCTAAATGTTGCTTTAAGCGCAGACAGTTGCGAGATCACACTCTCTGCAAGCTGACATGACACGAGCCAGCTCTGTTTAGACAAGTAAGCCTATTGCTGTTCCCAAGTGTTTAACTCTGGAGAGATGGAGCTTACTGGGTGCAGTCCCACGCTACCGTGTCTGAGCAGCCTCTGGACTGGAGGTGGCTCATGTCCTGCCAGCCTGGAGCTGATGGACGTTTGGCACTCTGCTCCCTAGCTCGTGCTTTGAAGTTCCCTAAGTTGCATTAAGTGCTGTCAAGGAAGGATCTATGTGTTTTCTCTCCTAATACAAGAGGATTCCATCCCAGAGGGGTTATTGGGATTTATATGGAAAGAATGTAGATTTTTGGCATCTTATTCCTAACACCCTTCCTCTTCCTTTATGCTAATGCAAAAAAGGAGGAGTGCAGCTGGGTAGATGAGAGTATGCAGAGCTTGGAAACTGGATAGCAAAACACCCAGTGCACAGTGTAACGATCTCATTTGTCACTCTCCAGCACTCCAGGTAGTTTGTGGAAAGGAGAAGACACTGCATAATGATACATGATAATGTTTTAAAGTGACAGCAATTTGAAGAAGGCAGAAACTCTCTGCTTTCCCTGGTCTGTGCTAGTCACTTTGGCTGTAAAGTTTCTCACAGGTCAGCCTAAGTCATCTCTGGTTAAAGCAGTAACAGGCACAAGTGCAGAAGAACTTGCTTGGGTCATTTGAATTGTCTGTCTCCCATCAGACAGTACAATGGCCCAGAGTCACCTACCTGCAGCACTTCCCTGCTGCTCTGAATGCTGCTGTAGGTGGAGGTGATGTGCTGAGAGCCTCAATGGAACGCAGTAAGAGGGTGTTAGTGTAGATACATTTTGTTTATGGCTTGAGATTAAGTATGTAGGAATCTGGTTGTCTGCTGAGTGTTATCAAAGCATTTTTCAGTGGGTGGGGGGAATAATCACTGGTTGTATGATTTGCGATTTCAGGACTTGCTGCATTTTTCCAGCAAGGGGCAGTTTGATGAGGCCGGACAAGCCACACTGAATGGGCTGGAGCAGCAGGAACAGACTCCAGTGCCATCAGAGACTCAGTCGGCACTGGAGCAGCAGTCAGAAAACAACAACCCACTGCAGATCCAGCCGCAGCACGATGAGAGCACAGTGCTCACACAGAGCACCATGACAGCAGATGACATGAGGCGAGCAAAGCGCATCAGGGTAAGCGAAGGGGACGGTGGCTCACACCTTCTGTCACCCTTTCCATTTGCTGTCATCCAGAGGATGCAGGACCTGGCTGCCAGGACCAGCCAGTCTTTCTCCCACTGTCGTATCCATTTCCAAATCCTGAGTAAAGCATCTCATTCCTAGCAATTTTCTTTGCATGGAGAGGAAGACAAATCTCATGTAAAGAACCAGTATCTCATGAGATTCTGGTGAGAACTGGTCACCAGTTGGAGTGGATTCAATTCCAGCACAGTAAATCTTTCATAGGAACAAGGTCTCTCCAAGCTGGCAAGCAGGGTTGCTGCAAACAGCCGGCTGAATCATGGTGCTGTGGCACAGACTAATGGCTTGTTCACGGCACCATCTGTGTCCCTCAGAACTCTTCTCTTGCAAATGGTTGCCAGAAAGGAACTACGACCTCAGTTTCGATTCACTTAGTTGGCGATGATGATATTTAGTGATAAAATCCTTCCTTGGGGTAGAAAACCTGCCTGTCTTTGGGATAGAAAACCTGTGCTAAGAGCTTTCTGTACTGACAGCAAACGCTTTGAGCCTGAGCTTTGTGTCAACGGGGTGAGCTGGTTTTTTTTCTATGTGTGGGAGGGAAATGATTCAAGCAAATAATCCTTCAAGCAAATAATCCTTCAAGCTGTGTAACCGTGAGATTGGTTTATTTAGCCTAAAATCTTTTTTCTTTTTATTCCATGTGTAAAATTTTGATTACAGAAAGGAACAGCTGCAGCTGGGGTAAGACTTCATTTTTAGGGAATGATAAAGGATTAGAGGAGAGTTGAGTAACTCTTCTTTATAGAAAGATACTGAGCTGAATTTTGTTCTTTGCTTATAGCAATATATATGCGAGACCAGTGGTGGTGTTACCCCATAAATTCAGTGGCATATCTTGAAGGAAGAATTTGGCTCGGGCACATTAAGACTGCACAAGTTTTAACCATATAAAATGCTTGCACTCTCTGAATGACAAGTTTCTACCAGTAATTTGATTTTCATATGTTAAAAGCTTGGGGGATTTTTACTGAATGTGTTAAGTGGATAACAGAGTACAAAGGTAGATGCTGAGTTTCTGATGATAAAGAGCGTGGGTATTTACTGCTTATGATCCACCACAGCTTCCTCAGCAGAAAGCAGAGGCCTGGGTATGAAGGGAAGAGAAAGTGTTGCCTTTTTCCCTGAACTTTTGAACCCAGGATGTGGGCTTAAGATATTCTTGAACAGAGAATGTGGGGAGAAAGAGACAAAAATTCTGAAATTACTTCCCTGTCTTGTGGCTTAGCTTTTGTTTCCTGGAAATTCATGACAAATAGATGACAACGAAGAGGAGTACAGTGGTGGTTTAGTCCTTAGCAATGTGTTTGTATCTCCAGATCTCCCTCACTTCCAATACATCTGGCAGCTTGTGTTCAGCAGAGTCCTGGAGATGTTTCAAGATGGGGGCACTGGCAGAATGGCAGATGGATGGTTGCACAGCACCTTTCCATACTGCGTCAGACTGTGAGCAATGAGAATTTGAGATAAGAGTAAACCAGCAAGCATTTATATTTTTTTAAGCATGGAAAAATCACAGCAAGCTCTAGCACCCTGTGAGCAGTCATTTGATTCAACTATTCACAGCACCTTCTTACAATAACAAGCACTTAACATTACAGGCAGGCAAACATTTGGTCTTAAGATGTGTAGTGCATCTTTCACTTCCAAAGAACAGGTAGAATGTCTCGACTCATGATTATGATCTGGTGATGTGTGTAGTTCTTGTTCCTTACTACTCACACAGGATTTAATTAAAAATAATTCCTTGTGAATTATTTGAACCTTGGCAGTGATGCAATGAGAGTGCTTTCATTCTAGCTGGGGTGCTGATCTTTGGTGCCCCAGGGTTCAAGTTTTCAAACGATAGGTTCACTTTTCAGCATTTGCTTTAGAGCCTGTGGAGTTTCCTTGGGGATCAGACCTTAAATATGGCAGTCATGTCCTTAGTGTTGAGAAGACACACCCATCCTTCAAGATACTCTTGTAATAAGTTAGAGGGACACTGTGGTCCACAGCCGAAGTGAATATTTGATTTTAATTCAGTTCTAGGCAGTGTCTAGAGTGTTTATGGGCTGATTCCAGAAACATCTAGATTTCCAAATTGCCTTTTTTTTCATATACAGACCTGGTCCTAAAATGTCCTTTGTGTAGTTAACTGCTTTACTCAGAGAGAGGAACTGGCAGGCATAGGGATATGATTTGGAAGGCACAGTCACTTCCTTTGTGCTGAAAGAAAAGCAACCGGTTGTATAACGAAGACTACAAACAGTAAGATGAGGTTAAAAAAAAATCTCCTTAACTTTATCACTCTTCTAATTCTTACCTTGTTGTCATCCTGCCCTAATTATTCCCTGCTGCTAAAAGCATTTCATTCTCACTGTGGCTCTGCAGTACACATTACATCATTATTAATCAACTCTGAGAAAACATAAAAGGTCACAAAACACCTTCAAGATTATCTGTGGTTTTTATCTTTGCCCTTTAACTCCCATTGGGCAGTTATTAACTACAGGGTAAACCTTGAAGATCTACTTAGTGTTTCCTGAGGCAAAAACCTCAAAGGAGTTTTGCCTAAGTAAAGAGTAAACTCAAGCTGGAAGAGCTGGCCCTCATAGTGACCCGCAGAAGTCAAGGCTTCTGTTTTAAAGTCCATTGCATAACATAAGTATTTTTCTCTCCCTCAATGCTGCCTGCTCAGCTGGAGCTGCAGGTAGGTTTGGGTTTTTGTTTCATTGGGGTTTTGCTGTATCTAATCAAATGGTACGTAACAACATCGCTTTCCATGTTGTTTTGTCCAACTTCTGTTTGGTGTTTCCTGACTGACCCTGCATTGTAAATTGCCATATTTGTTCTTCTTTAAACAACCAATGTCCAGAACTAAGTGTTATCTGAATAACATTCTTGTAGTTCTTTTCATACTAATTAATTGCAAATTTAAGATGAATATTATAGGAACAAACTGCTCAGGTGAAATACTATAATATTCATCTTAAAGCTTTGGAGGATTTGTTTATGCAATTGTTTGCATTGGATCAATGTTATCAGTTAATGAGACAACACTTAGTTCTTGTTTTCTGTTTTTATAGTTGATAGTTTATCAGTTTATCTAACCAAAGAGCAGTAAAACATTTCACCCTTCCATAATCTTGGAGATAGCAACAGGACTATGTTGATTTACGTAGTGTAGAACACTGACCTGTTATGTGGCCTGTCAGGTTGTTGGGGGTTACAAACAGCAAAGTACAAGAACAGTGGAGTTAAGAACTTGAAGTGCATCTCTTCAGCTATGGTTGTGGTATTAGCATATCCCTGGTGATAAGGGGAAAATTATCTACTTCTGACTCCAAGCAACTCATTATTTTTACACAGCATGTGTCTGTCTTTCCAACTCATGGTGTACAGCAGATCCGTGCACCTCCCATTGTCTCCACTTCTCCACTTGTAAAATGGAGAATGGAGATGATGACAGTTCATGGCATGGCTCATTTGGGGCTCCTCTATGAAACTGTTAGCTTTTTTTTATAGCAAAACAGTTGCTCTCATGTTTCTTTTTCTGGAAGGAAAGTATAGGCTTCCCTCTGCAGTTCAGATGGTGAAAAGGATCAGTCAGGTTCACTGGCATCATCTCCAGCACAGCATTTCATAATATCCCCAAACTGTTCCCTCATTCCAGCAGAAGAGCTCCTAACTTTACTTTCTCAGAGTCAGCTGTTGCCACACACTGAAGGGACACAGCAAATGTCAGACCAGACATTCCCATGAGAAAAGGAGAGAGGAAAACAGGGAAATCTGTCTGCAGAAGTCTTGAATGTATCTCAGAGAAGTAGCATTGAACATGTGCAAGCAGAAGTGCCAGCAATGTTCTAGTGATGTTTCTTTAACAATCACGATGTAGATTCTGTGTGTAACATCTGAAAAGAGAAAACAACAGTAAATGATGGTGAACAGATCTTATTTTGGAGAAGAGTAAATATTCCTTAGACTTCTTGCAGAGGAATGGCAGCATTGCAGTGTGCTTCCAGTCTCTTGCAATACGAAGAAAAGCACTTTCAAGTTTGACTGTGTGTAATCAATTTCCCTTTAAGCAGACAACAGAATCAATTAGATTTCCTCTGATTTGGCACTAGTGTGTTCATCTTTCATCTTTCTTCTTCATTTTCAGGCTCTCGCACATGTTATATGGTAAATGGCAAAGACAGGCTGATTGCTCACAAGTTCTTACCTGTTGCTTGTAAACCTGCCATTCTGCTTCTGCTGTGATGTTTTGGAACTCTCTTTTTCTTTTTGATAATAACAAAAAGGTTTAGGCCAACATCTCCTGAACGTATGTTCCACCAGAAGTCTTCCAGGCAATGCTAAACCACTGCTGCACGTCTCTGTGGTGATCTTTGGTGTGGAAGCTGAATTTGTAAAGGGCTGTGGAATTCCTTAAGCCCTGCTCCTGCGTGACAGGCAGGGTTCTAGAGAGGACTTAGTTCTGAGGTTTTACAGAAAAATGCCATGCTGAAGACAAAAATTAGCTCAGTCAGCAGAAAACAGGGACTGGAGAGGAAATGCCTGCCTTGTGTTCTCCTAACTCAGTGTGTAACTGCAGGTGTATCTCAGCTTCTGTCTGCCACAGCCTCCCCTCCTGTAAAATGGAGACAGTATCTATAATGCAAAAGCATTTTTAGAAGTCTAGCACTTAATCTTGTAAATGTTTGGATGTGGACTCTCTAAGTAATAGTAAAAGCTAAAGGTCTCTTGGATTTTTATTTCAGAATGCAGCTCTCCAGCACCTGTTCATACGGAAATCCTTTCGCCCCTTCAAATGTCTCCAGTGTGGGAAGGCCTTCCGTGAGAAGGACAAACTGGATCAGCATCTGCGGTTCCACGGCCGGGAAGGGAATTGCCCCTTGACTTGTGACATCTGCAACAAGGGCTTCATCAACAGCGGTGCTCTTGAGAGCCACATGAAGTTCCACATGGACCAGAAAACATATTCCTGCATTTTCTGCCCCGAGTCCTTTGATCGCTTGGATCTGCTTAAAGATCATGTGGCCATCCATGTCAACGATGGCTATTTCACCTGCCCTACCTGCAAAAAACGCTTCCCAGACTTTATCCAGGTGAGGTGCCGTGCTGATTTGAAGCACTGCCTTCTGGGTCTCTTGCAAACACTCCCTTCATTAATTTCTCAGTACTGTTCTTGTGCAGTGCTGCATATGAGTTCCTTCTCACAAGATCACATCGGTCAGAAGTTAAAAAGGGAGAGTGACCAAGCATTGTTAGATGTTGTCTTACGCCATTGAAATGCTCTTTCCACTGAGCCATCAGATGTGGTTCTTCAATCTGGCATTACAAGGCACTGTACTGTGTGAGGGGGGGTCCCTTGTCCCCAGAAAAGGTCTAAAGCAGAGGTCCCGACTGGTTTTGGTCAGTACAGGTCCACGGCACAAAAAGGAATTGTCTTTTGCTGTATGCAGCTTGTACTGAATACAACTTGTCCTTTGTCGTTAAAACTCTGGACCAAAAAAAGCAAATTGTGGTTTTACGTGATACAAACGTCTTTTAATCCCTTGACTGTTTTTGTCAGGGTAATTAATTTCAACACCTTGCAGAAATGCCATATCGGATCAGGATCCTCTGCTTCCTTACTCCCCCCTGGGCTTCAGCTGGGTACTTTATCCCTCTCTCCTCTGCACGCTGCTTAGGAGAGGTTGCACTGGAGTCATGAGTGGTGTAACTGGAGTCATGAGTAGTGTAACTATGTAGTGTGCAGACCCATTGGAGAAGATGGTTAATTTAAGGATGCTATTTTGATGTTCAGTAAGAAAAAACTGAGATGTACCCATGTATGTATTTGTTTCCTTGCTACATCTTGCTGAGCTGTGTGACTTAAATTGAAACATAATAATCCAGTTTGTGTCAAGTAATAGGAACTGACAGAGTATCCAATAGGCTAAAGAGGAAAGGATGGGGGAAATTAATTACTAATATAATTCCATCCCAGCAAAAACCTTATCTTCTGTAAATGTTGAACAAGGAAAAACGTTGATGACTCAGAAATGCTGTACTGCAAGCTAATTCCCCAGAAACTTTGCTGTGAAGCTGAGCCCATCAGAAGAAGTTTCTACAGCTGCTTCCAGCTATCCAGCTCTATTTTTGAATTTAAAGATGATTTTTTAATTTGGTGCTATGTAAATAATTAAGTCAGTACTTTTATGTGGAACAGATAAAGTCGGACCAAGTTGTTCCATGTATAATTACAAGATGGTAAAGAATTAGAGATCCATTTTTTTTTGAGTAGTGCTTGAATTTCAAATGTCAGAGCTCATTAGTTACTTTATTGGGGGAAAAAAAATCCCACTAGAAGCTTGAAGAGGTCAAGGATAGTCCCAAAGTATGCAAAAGTAATTGCCATTCAGGAATGGCATGCAAATGCTTTCTTGTCTTAAGTTATTTTTGTTTGGGTTGTTTTGCCAATTGTAATTGCAAGCTCATTCTCTCTGATGGAAAGTAATTTGTGCTTGTCTTTAGATCTCATAAATGAAGTAAAGGTAATGAAGCTCAGATAAACATGTTAACTCAAGGACGATTCAGTAGAACTGGTACATCACGGACTTTTGCTGTCCATTAAGTCGTCAACTGTGCAATAGCTGATGAATCAGTCTTGAGGAATCAGTCATGAGGAAATCAAACTGTCCATCCAGATGGATCACAAAGGTGTTGCGGCTTTATAGAAGCTATTGCCCAGATATCAACTGTTCTGATAAAATACTTCTTAAGCCCAAGCAGAGAAGTCTTAAAACCTTTTTCCTGTTTTGTTTATTTTTTCCCTTTTGGCTAAGAGTTTCCTAGGCTGCTTTACCACACACTCTTTTGAATAAATTCCGTTTTCTATCATCTGCAATTCTAGGTCAAGAAACACGTTCGCAGTTTTCATTCAGAAAAGATTTACCAGTGTACAGAATGTGACAAGGCTTTCTGCCGTCCCGACAAGCTGCGGCTCCACATGCTGCGACACTCGGACCGCAAAGACTTCCTCTGCTCCACTTGTGGCAAGCAGTTCAAGGTGAGATGACTCTTGACTGGGGTATTCCTGATGCAGATGGGGAACACCATTCTTTACCCTCCCTAAAGTAGACAAGCTGATGTTCACTTAGTTTCTTATGAGATACTGGGGGTCTGAATACTTTTGGGTGAAGAAGCACGTTCTAGACAGTGTGCGGAGAGGCTGGATTGCATCTGGGCAGTAGGTTCAGTGCAGTTGTAGGACATGAAGTCAACAATCAACAGCATTATCTGATGCAAGTTTCCAGCCATACAGAGTTGACCACTAATATTTTGGATAAGTTCAAAGAAGTGGAGGGGTTCTTTCTCACTGAGACAACTAAACTAGCATTAGTTTGGCTCTTGCTTCTGTGGGTGAGCAACCAAAAGCCAGGAAAAGCCAAAGAGATCTCTGAACACCTTCCATTGTGGCTCTTCCTTGTAACAGGTAGTAAGGTAGTAAGGTCTCTTCTCCCAGATTGCTAATGACAGGACGAGAGGAAATGGCCTCAAGTTCCATCAGGGGAAGTTTAGGTTGGATATTAGGAAGAAGTTCTTTACTGGGAGGGTGGTTGGGCACTGGAATGGGCTGCCCAGGGAGGTGGTGGAGTCACCGTCCCTGGGGGCGTTCAGAAAATGGGTTGATGAGGCAGTTGAGGCCATGGTCTGATGGTCTGATGGTCAGGAATATGATGGGATAAAGGTTGGACTTGATGACCCTGGAGGTCCCTTCCAACCATTATGATTCTATGATTCTAAGGCAGTAAGTGGAGCTGATATTTTTCTCCCTGATTGTTCTTTCCCTAGAGGAAGGACAAACTGCGAGAGCACATGCAGAGGATGCACAACCCCGAGAGGGAGGCCAAGAAGGCTGATCGAATCAGCCGCTCAAAAACCTTCAAGCCTCGCATAGCATCCACCGACTACGAAAGCTTCATGTTCAAGTGCCGACTCTGCATGATGGGCTTCCGCCGGAGGGGCATGCTGGTGAGTGTCTGTGCTCTACCTTCTCTTACAACTTCTGTACTCAGTTTTGATGAATAATTAAGGAATAAAGGTGGAATTCCAATGGCTGGAACACAAGGATGCTGTGAAACTGGGAGAATTTTGTTGCTGAGTTGAGTTTATGTATCTTTTTCTTAAAGCTGTGTGTCTCTTCTCTTCAGCAGATATGTGCCTGTGTGTATTTGACTGCCTGTGTTGTATGTCTGCTTGTCACACCCTCTACAACTCCCTAAAGGGAGGTTGTAGTGAGGCTGGTGTTGGTCTCTTCTCCCCAGTTGCTGATGACAGGACAAGAGGAAATGGCCTCAAGTTCCATCAGGGGAAGTTTATGTTTGAATATTAGGAAGAAGTTCTTTACTGGGAGGGTGGTTGGGCACTGGAATGGGCTGCCCAGGGAGGTGGTGAAGTCACCATCTCTGGGGGTGTTCAAAAAATGGGTTGTTGAGGCACTTGAGGCCATGGTCTGATGGTCCAATGGTCAGGAATCTGATGGGATAAAGGTTGGATTTGATGACCCTGGAGGTCCCTTCCAACCATAATGATTCTATGATTCTACCATATCTCAATGCCAGTGCTGATTGATGTGTAACGTAATTAGCAGAACATGGGATTAGTTTTCCTGCTCAGTTTTTCTGACTGTCTTTCCTATTTTGTTGTTTCTCTGCCTTCTTGAGGGGCCTCTCCTGGCCATGCCCTGTAACTGCCACTGCCTAAAGGCGATTATGCGGCAAGAGATCTTATTTGCAAATATTTCATGAGTGTTGTGATCTCTGCTAGCAAAGGCCTCCCTGGGCAGGGGTCCTTTACATTACCTGCAAGAATTCTGGCAAGCTATTTTAACCCTTCCCATCTTCCTAGGTCTCCTTTACAGTTTCTCTAATCAAAGTAAGACCACGTTTACCTTCAGCAGCTTACTGTGAATGCACAGTAACCCTTGCAGCAGCAGATGCTCTCAGTGCTGCTGGCTGCTGTTGTTACAGTTTTGGTTTGGCTGTTGTCCATGTCTAGGAAAAGCAATTGCTTGACTTCCATCTGTAATATGCTCTTGTGTTCTCCTTGTTTCTTTCTCCTAAGGTAAATCATTTATCAAAGAGACATCCAGACATGAAAATAGAAGAGGTGCCAGAGCTCACGTTGCCCATCATCAAACCCAACAGAGATTACTTCTGTCAGTACTGTGATAAGGTAGGTAAGGAATTCACCCCTCGGAGGGTAGCTCAGTCCTAGACCTGTTTGCAACCAGTTTGTTTCTGCATAGAAACATCTGGCAGGGTCTGTAGCTTTCCTGAGGTGCTTGCCAGCAACATTTCTGCAGTGCTGTCCAGAAGAAATTAAGACAAAATTCACTTAGGCCAGGGCACCTGAATGCTAATTGAAAACTGCAGTTCTTTTCTGCTGTCTCTGGAGTTGGTCAAACATAAATACCATGATCCAGTATGCAGTCACCCTCCCAGTCCTGAATCACTTTTTGCAACCCAGGACTCAGTATCCTATCTATCTATAATTCCTGGTTTCTGTATCACTTCTAGAAGTTAGTTGTTAGCTCCTTTTATGTTAAGCTGCTTACTTGGTCACATGCCAGTAATTCCCAGCGTTCAATGGAGCCTGAAGCTTCTTCTGCACTGCCTTTGGGTTCCAGTTCTTACTCCCTGGCTTCTGTTTTTTATGCATGCAGGCCTTTATTTACCAGGGAATAAATTTTGACTGACTGTTCTTATCCTCAGTATGTTCTTCCATGATGCCTCCATACTTTTGTTTAAAGGAGGGGAAAAAAGGATGGTTTTAAATAATATTGCAGAATATTTTTGATGTGCCTAAAAAGAGTTTTAAAATATGATGATCACTGAAGGCTGTTAAAACCATTTGATGCTTTGTGTGAATGGAGGCATCAACCCTTACAACAAGTTAACACGGGACGAATTACAACATTTGTGATCAGTAGCTTCTCTGACACTTGAGCTTCAGGTATCAGGAAAAAAAAGTTTTCCTCTTAACCTTTCTTTCCTGCTTTGCTTTGTTGTGGCACACAGCTTGTTCTCAAATAGCTTCTGCATGCTACACAAAGGGGTTGCTTTCACAGGTTGATTAATTGCTGGAAGGTGTATGTATAATCATGCATTATGGTGTAATTGTTTGGGGATTTAACTAAAGCAACACACAGACCTTCCAGATAAAGAAACCTGGTAGCTGTTTTCTGTGCAGACAGCAGGATTACACCATTTTCATCCCAGATCTTTACCCTGCAGGTGTACAAGAGTGCCAGTAAGCGCAAAGCACACATCCTGAAGAACCATCCTGGTGCTGAGCTACCTCCAAGCATCCGGAAACTGCGCCCTGCAGGCCCAGGAGAGCCAGATCCCATGCTGAGCACCCACACTCAGCTGACAGGCACCATAGCCACCCCTCCAGTCTGCTGTCCTCACTGTTCCAAGCAGTACAGCAGCAAGGTACGGGGGTTCTTTGGTAGCCTCAGGAGATAGCATCACCAGAGGTGCTTTTTCACCGTAGTTGCTGTCATCTGTCAGTCCATGGGCAGATCTCTTTTATTCTGAGTCAGAGCACTGGTTTCACGCTGTGTGCTGACAATACAGGCACAGCCTGCTCGTTTTCTGGCAAAAAGGTTCCCTAAATAGAGGGCATGAGGCTTGAAAGAAGAAATTGAAATGTTATCAGAGTGTGGTCACAAACGGAAAAGCGTGGAAACTGCTCACTGGCAGTGACAAGGGAGAGCAGTAGGGAAACAAAATGCAGACAAGGTGCCCTCTGTGTCAGAGTAAAAAGCTTATGGGCTGTGGCATTTGGGGCAATATTTTAGCATCAGATAGCTCTAATCAGCAGCAACTTTGTGATCTTTGCTTTCCTCGTGCTGACCAGAGCATCCTATAGTGTGAATCTTGATGCTGAGGGAACCCTGAAAGCTGCAGTCTGCAGGGCTGTTTGATTCCATTTGGCCCAAAGCAGAGTTATGACCGCCTTTCTAATGCTGTTTTGCATCTCTCTGTAGACAAAGATGGTACAACACATTCGCAAGAAGCACCCAGAGTTTGCTCAGCTCCCAAACACAATCCATGCTCCACTGGCAACAGCTGTCATCAGTTCCACTCCTGCTGTTCTAACCACCGACAGCACTACTGGAGAGACTGTTGTGGTAAGGATCTGAGATGCTAGATCAGGCCAACAGAGCGAAACAAACAGAACAGAAGCCCTCTGGTAGAGTAGTCTTAGTGTTTATTTGGCAGACATCATTTTAAAGCGTGTGTTAGGGTATTATTTGAGATCACTTCTGTTCCTGAATCTGTGTTGTAGTTTTGCTCTGCCAGGAACTACATATTTCTTGGAGCTCTAAGGATTTGTCTTTTTTCCCTACTCCATTCCCTCCTTTCATTCATGCCCATATGCTACTGACTCCACATAATACTTCCACGCAGGCCTAATTAACTCAGGGATACACATCTCGTGGATTTTCACTGGGACTGTTCTTTTGAGATGCTTGCAGTCCTTGGGATTGAGAGGACATGTTTAACGATGACTGGGGACTGGATCAAACTGTTCAGATGAGCCTAAATCTTTCTGTAATCCTTCAGACAGTGCAGAACTGAGAGTTATGAACCTCCAGTGGCTGATCTCTCCACTGTTAATACCTCAGCTGATACAGAAGTGAAAGCTGAGAGTATGAAATCAGCCTTGTGTCCTTTAGTGGTGCTGGGATGCTGCATAGTTTAAAAACTGTTAATAACCACAGTTTAAAACTTCCTGTTTGAAGACTGAAACTGGATAAAAGACTGAAAATGGGCAGATTGAACCAGGATGCTGCTACCTTCATAAACCTAATTAGTTAGGTGCTAAATGTCTTTACATGCTTTAGAAATACAGTTGTCAAGAAAAGTATTGCTCTGGCAGGTGAGAAGGAAAGGTAGAATATATCCAAGAAGCACTTTTTGATTTGGAAACTAAGTCAGGTCTTTACAAATGCAGGATTTTTGTTGTCTAATAGAATGCTGCTAAGTCAGAAGATGAAAATTTTATTATTCTTGTATGTTAAGTTAGCCCTTAATGGTTCTGACTAGCATTTAGACAGAAGAGAGCAATCCCAGTGGGTGACCTCTGGTGGCTGCTTGTGACCCCATCCTGTGTACACATTAAGCTCTTGTAAATAAATGACTTGGCCCACTGGTGTAAGTGGAGATTCAGAGTGATGAAAGAACTGCAGCCCTGCAAAAGTATTCAAAGCAGTAGATAATATGTGATGATGGTCTGTCTCTCTCTTTCTACCTGCTCAGACAACAGATTTACTGACACAAGCCATGACGGAGATCTCCCAGACCCTCACGACAGACTATCGAACTCCCCAGGGGGATTACCAGAGAATCCAGTACATCCCCGTGTCTCAGTCCACAACTGGCTTGCAGCAGCCTCAGCACATACAGCTGCAGGTTGTTCAAGTGGCCCAGGTGAGTAACCTGGACTTGAAATGCTTGTGACCCCCTCCACTTCAAGCCTTTGTGTTCTCAGGGCTGTAGTGCTCGGAATTCTGTTAAGGAATAGTTACAAAAAGTGCTGCAGATTATTTTTAGAGATAAATTGATTGATAATGCTTAGGATTCCCATTGTGAGCATCACGTACTGGGCATAAATAGTCCTGCTAGTCTTGATCAGCTTGTTTGAGACATATCAACACAGTCCTAATTTAGTTCTGCCCATCTGGGCACCTTCGCTTGAGTCTGCTCTAGGAAGGTTTTCAAGCAACTGGAAAAGTGGGTCAGTGGGTGACCCATTTTTGCAGTTGAGAAGATGAATTTGTACTTCCTGGTTCTCAGTGAGCCAAAGCCAAAATTTGGAAGTGCAGAAAGAGCTTGCTTTTTCCCTTCGTATCATCTATTAGAATATTCATTCTGTATATTACACTTACCAGCCTCCTAAAAATAAAACCAGAGTGTAACTGGAGTAACTGAGGTGAGGAAAATAAATCGGGTAGCTGTAAGAAATTCCTGTAGCCTTCAAATCCATTATCCAGTAGGAGATGAGAGATATGAGTTAACACGGGCTTGAACAGGAGCACTCCATGGCCTCAGTAAGGCTCACACCTCATTGTTCCAGACCTTGTATCACAGAAGAGGTTTACATGGTTACTTCTGCAAAGAATTGGAAGTATATGCCTTTGCTTTGATATTTATTTTTTTTCCAGGCTACCTCACCTCACCAGTCCCAGCACTCCACAGTGGACGTTGGGCAGCTTCATGACCCCCAGACATACACCCAGCACGCCATCCAGGTGCAGCACATCCAGGTCACAGAGCCATCGCCAGCAACTCAGTCGTCATCACAGGTATTCCACTGCTCTTGCAGAAATATTTTCCCTACTGGTCTACTCAGCTGCCATGTTACACGTGGTGATGCAGGAGAGAGTCTTTTCTGTGTCATTTAAAGGACCACACATGAAATGACTCCCACATGAACATCCCTGGGGTTGTCAGGTAGTTCCCTGATGTTCCTACATGGGGAGTTTTTGTTGTGGTTTATTTTTCTGTCTATACAAGGGAGAGAGAAATAGCTGGGGACAAATTTGCAGCTTAAAAAAACCTAGCCAGTTGAAAGATTGG
This sequence comes from Aegotheles bennettii, assembly GCA_013398125.1. Taxonomy (NCBI): domain Eukaryota; kingdom Metazoa; phylum Chordata; class Aves; order Caprimulgiformes; family Aegothelidae; genus Aegotheles; species Aegotheles bennettii. Next base: position 111,953 of record VZRW01006992.1, on the reverse strand, counting down.
CTCAATGGAAACTGGCATGCCTCAAATATGTGGAATTCAGCTCTTCATGCTGTTGGGTAGTTCTTAGCCTCTCATCTCAGTTCTCTGCCAGACTGGCTATGTGACCTTTGGCAAGCAGTGCCTCTATTTCAGTTTCCTGATCTCTGATTACTAACCACAGTGAAGCAAGTTGGGGGAAAAGGGGGAGAGCTTTGCAGTTCTTGCGCTCGATGTGCTACAGAAACTCCCTGTGTGTTCCCTTAAAGAAAAGTAGCAGTACAGAGGTATGCAATCCTCAGTACCCTGAGAATACTTACACCTTTTTTATTTCTAGGTTGGGGGTCAGCCTTTAAGTCCCTCCTCACAACAATCTCAGCAGGAACTCAGCCCCTCACAGATGCAGACTACTACATCTACACCAAACCAAGCCCTCCAGCAGCAGCAAGGATCTTCAGTCCAGCACACATATCTTCCCAGCACATGGAACTCATTTCGGAGCTATTGTAAGTGTCAGCAGTAGCTCATTAAGCTTCATGATTAATATTCATAGGGATCTAAGAAGACAGTTTTAGACAAATGAAAATGGTTGTACTAGCTTCTTGACCATAGGTCTGTAATTATCTGTTCCATGATTTGGGCAGGCAGAGTGGGCTCCTTTGTTCCAACAAACTTGCATTCAGCAAGTATTCATGTGTTGGGTAGCAGCTTGTTCAAATTCGGATGGATGCTTGAAAGAATAATACAAAAGATGAGGGTGACATGACATGATTACTCATGTCCTCTGTGCAACTCTGGATGGTAATTCTATGATTTCTTGGGCGAGAACAGGATGTGTTGTTTGTGCATGAATTGCCAAATCTGCAGCTGATGTTATTAGCATAATTCTCTTTACGTCTGTAGAGTTCACCTGAATTTCTACTCAACAGCCACTGTTTCAGGCTTGAAATGTTAGTGACACGAGACATTATCTTTCAAGGTGGTCTTTGAGTTTGACTGAAGGTCTTGATTCTCCAATTTCCATATTTTAGCATCTGAGATTCAGATGATGACCATTCCCCAAGGCCAGTATGTGATCACAGAGACCGCTGTTGGTACACCCGTCACCACTGTCAACACAGGACAAGTGAAAGCAGTTACTCAGGTATGGAAAACAATCATGGCCATTTTTTTTATCCAGAATAACTTATCAGGCTTAAAGCCTTCCGTTTGGATGTTAAATGAGTGCCAAAAGGATGTTTGGAGCACAGAGTAGAGAATAATGGTGTATATAAAGAGGACTGTATAGTCCGAAAGGGTGTTAATATTGGACACTGGAAATGCAACTTCTGTAGAACATGTAGAAAACAGAAAAAACTTCCAGAATAGTTTTATTTAAAAATTGCTATTTTAATCTGTAGTGATGGGCTAATTGTGTAATTAGTTTAAACTATTTGTAAGTGAACCAAATGTACTTCAAAACAAAGGATAAGGGTTATGTTGATCTCGTATTCATTTAAATGAAATACAACTTAGTTTCAAAATTCCTTGTTCGTACCAAAACGTCTTGCAGCACAGCAACAGGAAAGTTACAGACTATTAGAACAAAAAAAGTTACAGAAGTTGGAATGATTATTACTTATTGTATTCCCCCCTGCAGACTCACTATGTGATATCTGAAGGTCAGCCTGATCTGGATGTCAAACAAAACTCTTCGCTCTCCAGCGAGGTCCAGGTTGGTGTTTCCCAGCCCCCTGCCCACACGGATCCCTTGGAATCACAAACGAGTGGTCAGCAGCCAACCACCCAGTACATAATCACTACAGCCACCAACGGGAACGGTGGCAGTGAAGTGCACATCGCTAAACCCAGAACTTTCTCAGCAGAGCACGAATGAAGAAGCCTCACGGTGTCACTTGCTTGTACTTGTCACCTCCCCTGAAAGCCCAGATGTATGGGTATCCTGGAGCTCAGTATGTTTTATTAAAGTATGCGCTCACTTAACTTCAACTCGGAGCTCTTTTTAATGCTTTAAGAGGGTTTAAGTCCCCGGTGACCATGAAGAAGTACCCTCAAAATCCTTCTGGGATGCCATTTTATGCAGCTTTTAACAAAAAAGGACAAGAGGAGAAGTGAAACCTCTGCTTGCTCTGGACTTTATTTTTAGCATGTCTGCTGACCCTTATTTTTCCTTTCTGGAAGTGTCTCCAGTAAATAATGTTTTATTTCAATTGTATGGGGAAAAGCTTGCCTAACTGAAGGCTAACTAGCAGATGATGTATGTCTATTTTTAATGGGAGGACATGGTGTAAATAGCCAGGGTATGGCAGAACTGCTTCCCGTGTCTTTGTTTCAGCAGCCGAGGTGAGAAGGAACAGACCAGCTCCATGGGAGCAGACTGCCTGGAGAGAAAAAAAAGCAGCACCAAAGCGGTGGCTCCTTGCATACATGTGCAGGGTTGGATGTAACAATGAAGCTGTGAAGATGTGCTGAAGCAGTCCGTTAAATTATTCTTATTTTTCCAACCCTCCAGAACTGTTTACATGCTGCCTGCCCTGCCCTGTTTTCCCAAGCAGTTCCAGAAAGATGGGAAAGTGCAGTCTTAACCCCGTGCCCTGCGGAACAAACTGATTGAAGTCGTAGTAGCAGATAAGGGTAGTATGGTGTCACTTTTTGCTCTTACCCCCTCCATTATTTGCAGGGAAAAGTTGTGCTTTTTTCCTGTAATTAAAAAGGCTTAGCTGAGCCTGTGTAGCAGCTTCTGCTGGGACCTGAAGGTAGTTGTGTCAGGAGAAAATGAGGGTCCAGGAGCACGCTCTGTCAAGACAAAGGGTAGCTGTTTGTTGCCACTTCTCAATGGACATATTTTTTCCCCTTGAAGACTGGATGGAGAGTTGGTTACTCTGATTTTTCCAAATAACTTTGTTGATGATGCACTGTAATTGCTTTGAACAATTCCAGAAAATGACCAGCCCTGGACTCAGGGAAGGGATGAGAAACATGCTAGTGGACCATCATGTACAGGACACAGAAAGCCATTTGTGAGGGTTGCCTGCTCTGGTAGACCTTGTCTGTGTACAGAATTTGTTACATTTAGGGACCAGGAGAAAGGGAAAGGAAAGGTTTATCTTTTAAGGCAGTGTATTATATTTTTTTTTTACATAATTCTCCTTCACAGATCTTGTTGGTCGGTTATTTAACGCGTTCTGGTATATTTATATATGACTACAACTCCCCTGATTCCTGATGGGATGTACTGTGTGTGTTTAAACCTCCTTTCACTGCCTGAGAACTCATCCCAGAATGTCTGTGCGTAACAAGATACGTTAATTTATAAATCAGAAGGATGTTTTGTCTTAATGGCCCTTGAGACTGAGCAACGGAGAGGATTTTTTTCATTTGTTTTCTCTTGTGCTGCACTGAGAGTGAATCCAGGACTCTTCCATATGTACCTCCCCAGATTTAAATGAGGATTACCCCATGTGTAAGTGCTACGGATGTTTACAGCTTGTGGTATCAGACCTTACACAGATAAAGCTTTTAGATGTGAGAGAACCTCACACTCAGGCTGGACAAGAGGAGGCAAAGCCTCATAGCAGGTATTGCTTTGGTAATTAACATTATCTGTTAATATGACATGGAAATAGTCACTGTGCACGGTAAGATAAATCTGATTGAAAATACTGACCAGCTCAGAACTGTTCTGAGGCAGCTTTGAACTGACTTGCCAAAATGTGGATTAATCAATGCCTGGGATTCAGCTTCTCTTGCTGTACCACCATACTGGGGCATTAATGAGGTTGGTGGAGTTAATGAAGGACCAGAGCTCCTGTTTAGTCAGGCACAGTGATGAGTGTCCTGCAATGCAGTGGACTTGGGAGCCCATCAGCTTCAGCCCTTGGAGCTGTGTTGCTGAGGGCTTCTGAATCCTGATGGTGGTGGTGTGGGGGAAAGGAGGCTCTGTCTTGGCTTTCTTCAGGCTGCGAGATTATTTAATAAAGGGTCAAAAATGGTGTGAATAATAGGAAAACGGGCGACTTGGAAATGGGTTCTTTTAGGTGCATACTGCCCTACAGGAACAATTTTAAAGTTTTATAAGGTCTGTGTAGATAAACATCAACCTTCTTCCCCTGAATGATATTGTAGATGGGAGGATTGTGCTTTGTTCACCGTTGTTGGGAAGGGTAATGGATCAGGGACACTTGTACCAGTTATTTAAAGCTGAAACCTGCGCGGTGTTCCAGAAAACAATGTTTAAAAAGCCTCTTTGGATTCAAACCTTCCTTCTCAGAGTTTCTGCTGTGTCCCACAGTGATGGCAGTGTGCGATTCAGTGTCCCGTGTTTAAGGAATGTGAGAGAATCATCCCTGGAAATCCGCAGTATCCCGGACTTCCCTTCCCACACAAGGAACCAGTGATCACACAGATGGCAGGGGCCTGCTTTTAGAGAGCCAACAACACAAAACAACAGTTTGCATGGATTTTTTATTCCCCAATTTCTGCAGTGCAGAAGCCATAGGATTTATTATTTTTAAACCCAGAGCTGTCACATCCCACATGAGCTCATCTCCGCACTCCTCCCGGTTCTGCTCGAACATGGGCATTGCTGCAGGCTCCCCTGAGGCCTGATGCTGTTCCTTGTAGGCGTTTTGGGTCCAATTCTGTATTTTCCTGGTGGAAAATAAAGCAAAACTCGCCCTGACCTTGCACCCCTGGGCCTGCTCAGGCTCTTGTGCTCTGCCCTTTATTTAACGGTGTGTGTTTGTTGTACATTCAGTGACTGTTATCGTGTCCATAGTCTTGTGCGACCTGGCTGGTGTAAAACAAAAAGCAAAACAAAAAAAAAAGAGAATTAATAAATCTTTTCCT
>VZRW01006992.1:83227-106853 GCA_013398125.1 Aegotheles bennettii | reverse complement strand
CCCCGTACCCCCGGGGGGGGCCCGGGGCGCCTTTCCCCCAGGTGGTCTGGACGCCGGTGTCAGCGCGGAGCCGGTAGGAAATACGCTCATTTTTATTCATTTCACTGTATTTTCATACAGCCCGACCCTTCTTTAAGGGCATATTTTGCTTTCTGTTAACTCGGCGCGGTTCGTGCGTTCTCCCCTCAGCTGCCCCGCAGGCGCCTCGGGGGAGCGGGGCCCTGGGCCCGGCTGCGGGTTCGGCCTGGGGGAGCCCCACCTCGGCTCTGCACCCTGCAGGCGCTGTCAGGCTGGAGATGTGGTTTCCATGGCGTTTAGCTCCAGTGGGAAGCAAGAGGCCTGTCACCTGTACCCTCCAGTTCACCCATACCCTCCAGTTCACCCATACTGGGTCTGGCATCCCATACTGGGGTAGCGTTCCCCTGTGGAGCAGCTCCCCTTGCAATCAAACAGTGAACCGACCCTGTAACATCAAATATATCTCACAGCCCCATTCTGTAGCTCCTGTTTGAACAACTTCATCCAACACAGCTTCTCTCGGTCGTTCCCCAGCTGGGGATGGATATCCCCGTGTTTGGGATTTGGGGTTGCTGAGGGTTTTGTTGCCCCAGGAGCAGGAGAGGCTGAAGGATGGACTCTCTGGATCACATGCTGACAGACCCCCTGGAGCTGGGGCCCTGTGGGGACAGCAGTAGCACGCGCATCATGGAGGACTGCATGCTGGGGACCACCAGGGTCAGTCTGCCCGAGGACCTGCTGGAGGACGTGAGTCCTGCTCGGATACTTTACCTTTTCAGAGCCTCGCTAGTCACTGTGTTTAACTTTAGAACCTGTTTAACTCCCTCTGTGGGGCTCACTGGGCAAACTGGAAAGAGCAGAAATGTTTCTGACTGTCCTGAAGAAGATGTCAAAAACGGCTTTGATTAATCGCAGGAAAATGTCTTTTAAAATTGTTCTGCTACAGTTTTTTTTACTCTTGTTTTAAAAACGCCTTTAAGAAAGCTTTGTTTGTTACAAGTTTGGAATTTATCTAATAGTATCGTTAATTTCCTCACCTTTCCTCTTTCTGCTGTGTTGTTTTGTGCTTTTGGTGTGGGGCAGTCTCCTGTATTGTGTTATTTAACCACAAAAAGCAAGACTAGAGGACTAGAAGGACTTTCAAGAACTAGAAAATTGTTGAGGACGCGGCTGCATTTTCTTCACCGTTGTTTCTTTCTTCCTTTAGCCCGAGATCTTCTTTGAAGTCGTCAGCTTGTCTACATGGCAGGAGGTGCTGACAGATGCGCAGCAAGACCACCTGAAAAAATTCCTGCCTCACTTTCCTGAAAACAACCGAGAGCATCAGAACAAACTCATCTCTGCGCTGTTCAGTGGCGAAAACTTCCGCTTTGGGAATCCACTGCACATCGCCCAGAAGCTTTTCCGGGGTCCGTGAGCGGAATAAACCTCCCTGTGTATTTTCAGGGTTTAGTTCTCAACTAGCAGCTGATGAAAACTCAAGTGTTTTTTACCTCTTTCTTGCAGATGGACACTTTAATCCTGAGGTTGTGAAATACCGGCAGCTCTGCTTGAAGTCCCAGTACAAGCGGTACCTGAGCTCCCAGCAGCAGTACTTCTACCGGCTGCTCAAGCAGATCCTCGCTTCCCGCAACGTGAGTGCCTTGGGGCAGTGTTCTGCAATGAGCAGGTCTTGGTATTTGCACATTCACCATTCTCAAAGGTCTTTCCTTTAATGAGTGCTGCGTTTCTGGTTTTCCAGTGCCCCTCTACTCCTCGCTGTCCTATTAACAAGTTATTCTGCCTTCATTTTCTACCATTTCTGTCACTGTGAAACAAGTCGGGTCACTAAATATGTAGTTATGTGAATTCCCCAGTTTTTCTGACTGCTGTAGAGTAGATTCAAACTCTGATGCCTGTAAATCCCTGACAAAGGCTTCCCCTATGGATGCTGTTGTCAGCTAATTGCTGCCATCTGAAATGCATTTGTTGTAGGTACTCACTTACTTGCTCGTTGCACTTCAATATTGAAACATACGGGATGTATAAGTGAAGATGAAAGTCTGTCTTTAAAAAATGCCCCACAGTGATATGTGAAAAATAATACAGAAGTGTGTAGGAAGTTATTTCCTTTGTAGCCATAGGGGATAAAATGTTTTCTTCACAAGAGAGAGTGTTCCACGTCTGAGTTTTGTGTTTGACCTGGAAACTGCACTGGTGGATCTCAGACCAGTGGTTAGGTCCTTCTCAACAGTCCACATAAAATGACAGTGAGGTATTATTGTGTGTGCAGTGAAGGTGCAGAAATTTCATCTTGCTTTTTTCCCCTTAAAACACTGGTTTTAAAATCTTGTATGCATCAGATACTGATGCTTTTTAAGGGTTATCCCACAGAGAACTGAGGTGCTCACTGCACCAACTCGTATCTGTTGTAGCTTAAACTGTCATAGCTGTGATAGTTCATGTCATGTGTATCTCATCTTCCAGCACTTGCTGGAATTGGCTCGGAAAGGAGGCCCTGATATGGCCCGTCGGAGAAAGCACTTCCCACCGACCTACGACGCAGAAGAACGAGACAGACGGACACATCGGCGCTACTTGAAGATTCTGAGGGAAGTGAAAGAAGAGTGTGGAGATACCACCTTGTCTTCTGATGAAGAAGGTAATGCCCTGGATTGAACTAAAGGCTGGAGGAGTGAAGGGAGAAAGGCAAATTTTTGGTGTGAGGACAGCGTCTTTGGTAGAAGAATGGAAACTGGACTCTGCAGTTCTACTGAGTGGGGAATAGAATTATGTAGATTGGTGCTAGGTCTTGCAGAAATAAATTTATTTCTTGATTTGTTGTAGATCTAAGCTCCTGGCCTCCAAGTTCTCCAGCACGTTGTCCAAGTCCACCAGTTCCCCTGCGAGTGATCCCCACGCTGTCAACCTCGGACATGAAAACAGCAGGTGAGAACCAGACTGGGGGTTGGCATGGATTTAGGGGTGAGAATTACTCTGAGACCCTGCAAGAGAAGAATTTGGGAATGCGTTGTTTTATGGGAAATCCTGTAATGCTCCATTTTTGCAGTTTCCAAAACAGTTGGCACTTCTCCCAGTTCATGTAATGTTTTTCTTCTTGGAAGGTTAGTATTTTAACACAAGGATCTACAGTTTGTGTAACACTGCTTATTTCTCTCTTATATTTTGCCTTTAACCGTTGAAGCGTTAGCATAGTTTAATATATTTTGGTGTATGTGCCAGGGGAATCCCTTCTGAGATTGCTGTGATCAAGTCTGCCAACCCTCTGTGTGGCACGGCTGATTCTCACTTCTTTTCACTTCCATACTTGCATCAACACTGAATTCTGATGACCCGAGGAAGAAAGTACTGAAAATAAATGGGTTGATGAAAAGAATGAAATTTAAATAAGCAAAATCTAGTTATTGACATTTGGAGGTTGTTGGGAATGGACAGTGAATGGCATTCTAAGAAGTCTGTAAAGTAATAATAATGGAAAACTGTACAAATAATCTCTGAATATTTTTTTCATTGCAGACAAGATAGAACTTGGGGAAAGTGATTTGAAGATGATGTTGAAGAAGCACCATGAGAAACGAAAACGTCAGCCGGTGAGATGTCACGAAGTCTGGGGGAGTGGGACTGTGTTTTATTTATTAGTCTTTTCTCTGTTAGCCATAAAGTTCAGGGCACTCCTGGCTGACAAAATGATTGCTCCTTTTTTGAGTGCAACCACCCTTCAACCCTTTATTGTAACCTGTGTTTAATTGTCAGCATATATATGTAACTCCCGTTTATGCTCATCTGTTTAGAAGGATTTTGTAATTTCAGTGATGTGTTTTGGAGAGACAGAACTTGGGATTTTGGCGTTTGAACCCTTCCCAACTTTTATTGCAGTGAATAACTATAAGCTGATCCCAAATAAGTTTGGGACATGTCAGTACTTGGTTATCTTCTGTACCCTTGTTGCTATCTTAACACTTCGTCCTTTCCCAATTTTAATTTCTATCCCATCATCCTGTGTAGGACCACCCTGATCTCGTGACGACAGACCTGACTCTGGAGGACATTATGACCCGAGTAAATGCTGGCAGGAAAGGTTCCTTAGCAGGTCAGTGGGTTGGACACAGTATTTGTGCAATGTGTGAGTATCGTGTGTGTGTGAAAAGCTACGGGTGAAGGCGATCTTCAACCAGTCTGGTGCTGTGACTCGTTCCAGTTCAGTTGCTCACAGACAACTCCGGTTTCCACTGAAGGTGCTTCCAGCTGTTTGATGAAATTGAATTTGTACATCTGCTCTAAGCAGTTCCCCTTGCCTTTCTAATTTCATATATGTTGATTTAAAAACTAGAGGTTTTCTGTTAGAGGGGAAGAATAAAGATTCGTGGAAATGACTGGGAAGACAGGATGCATGATGTGTGAATGAGTGCGCACTACATACATTTCTGAATGTATATTTAAATATACAGGATGCTTCAAAAAGATGGACCCAATTTGAAATTGAAAATATAAATGGAATTGGGTCTGTCTTTTTGAAACACTGTAGAGTTAATGACTGTTGAAATACAGTAAGAAGTTTTCTAATTACTCTTCTTACCTTTTATTGTATCTAAAGCCTTATTCGACCTTGCAACCCTCAAGAAAAAGGTGAAGGAAAAAGAAGATAAGAAGAAAAAAAGGCTGAAGAGTATTAAATCTGAGGTGGAAGATTTGGCTGACTCTCTTAGCAATGCAGATGGAATCCCACCAATGTCTCAGGACCCTTCCCCCATCCCTCTGTCATCTGTCAAAGAGGAGTAAGTCCTTCCAGGGGCCCTGAATGCCTTGCATGGATGGAGAGAGCGAGAGATGTTGCAGCTCAGATTTTTGTGGGACTTTCGCAGACTTTGGCTTTGTGTAGCTGGGGATGTGGGAAACGTGTAGTGTTCTTTGTATATGAAGGTGAACTTACTCTGCTTGTGTTCTCTTTCATTTGAAGACCTCTGGAAGACATGAAGCCATGCCTTGGAATAAATGAAATATCTTCCAGCTTCTTTTTCCTTCTTTTGGAGATACTGTTCCTGGAAGGACCTGCTACTCTCTCTGTGGTAAGGAATGACCCACTTATCTAGGAATCTTTGCAGAAAGTGAAATTGGGGCATAGAGGGTGTTACAGCTGTGTAATAGTGGTTTTTCTTCAGAGTTGTCCTGCTGTAAATGGTATTATGATGTAGATTACATATGAAAGAAATGAAAGCCCTTCGGAGTGCATACTGCATTCTGGTTTGAACATGTTTCATAAATTAAGTCAGTTGAATCTGTAAGTCATCCCACACCCATTCTTTAGATCATGGTTAGATACATTAAGGGCAGAGGTGGTGGGGAAGTTTTTGCCCCATTATGGTGTCTGTTATGGTTACCCTGTAAATACCCTGTTATGGTTACTTGAAAAAGTTGGGTGATTTTATCAAATACATAAAAATCCTTTTGTCCTCTCGATTTGTTTATCTTCTATTAAAACAGTCATAGTTTAAAGTGTGAGATTTTTTAATGGAGTATTTCTTTTTCCTTTTTAGCTTGAAGATAAAGTTCTAGATTGGCAATCTTCTCCTGCCAGTGCACTAAATAACTGGTTCTCTTTTGCCCCTAACTGGTCTGAACTGGTTTTATCTGCATTGCAGTACCTGACAGGTGACAGCAGAGGTAAGAATGGCTGTTGAAACTACTAATGATGCTTGTTATCTCAGTTCTAATCAGTGCTGGTTTATATTACAGCTCAAATCAACTTCTGGTTCATCACTACAATAAATCCTTGTATTGTTGACAGCATTTCTATGATAGGCTTTACAGCTCACATTTCTTGATTGTGGTGGACTAATTTTGCATGTGGATAGTAGATAAGGTCCAGCTTGAGAAAATGTGTGTGAAATTGTGTGTAGACAGATGGTTTCTCGTGTTCAGATCATGTGCTTCAGGCAGGGTGTTTGAAGCAGGAAGAAATTAGTCTCTTCCCAGGATGAAGATGTTGTGGTTGTCTTCAGAGTTAATGAAAAATAAAGTAGATGATGCCTTCAGCAATCCACTGGAAACATAAAGTTGGCCCGGCTTTGACCTGGGGTTTGGACCAGCTAAGCTTCAGGCATTCCTTCCAGAATATTCAAAAGAAAATATTCAGTGGTTCTCATCTGCTTAGTGAGGAGTTTTAAAGGGAGAGACAGTGTAGATTGTAGTGGCCCTTGCAGTGTGGATACTTCATGTTTTCCATAATGCTGGTGAATTCTGTAAATCCTGAGTTCACTTCCTATGAGCCCAGGAGTAGTCATCATACAGGAGCAGTTCTGGTGCCTCACAGCATGAACAGGATCTCATCTGACAGCCTGTAGATGAAAGGCTCATCATCCTGTTCTGTTCTTTTCCTGTGCTTGCACTGTTAGTCCGAGGTGCTTACCTTCCCTTTGGGCAAGTATAAATTTAGAGATGCACTTACATAATCACTTAAAACGCTTTATCTGCTGTTACGAGTCTAACTCAACAGCTTGCATTGCAACAGGAGGAGTTTGGGGTTTGGACAGTTGTGTGATGTCTCTGACGTGCACGTTTTTTGTTGTAGATGCACCTTCCAGCTTCTCACCTTTTGTTGAGTTCAAGGAAAAATCTCAGCAGTGGAAATTGCTTGGTGAGTGTCTTGTGCTCTTCTGTGTTTTCTACCATAGTGAAGGTTGTTTGTTATCTCCAGGACTTGACTTTTCAACTTGCTGCAGCTCAGAGAAAGATGAGCAGAGCTGTTAATTCATTGTTTAGGCCTTTAAAAAGATGCCTATTTCTTATTTTTCCTGTTTTTTGGACTAGGTTCTTGCCAAGATCATGAGAAGGAACTGGCAGCGCTATTTCAGCTCTGGTTGGAGACCAAAGACCAGACTTTTTTCAAAGTGAGTCAGAAAAAATCACCTTCTAGCAGTGCAAACCCTGACTGAGTTATAGCCAACGTTGAAACATCTCTGTTTTTTGACAGGAAAATGAAGACAGCTCAGATGCCACAACACCAATTCCCAGAGTGTAAGTGTTTAGTGCTGCTTGAAAGCTTTTGCAGTGTATGCTAAAGCTGTGAAGCTGGGTCCTTGTGCCTCTGCATCTGACTGGCTGGTTGCTTAAAATAAAAGTATTTTAAATTATGGCTCAGGAGGGAATTTGATAGTCTGATTTTTCCCCAAGTTGTGTCCTGATAACTGGATTATTTACAGTCCTTGCTTACCTTCATGTAAAGCATATTTTAAGATCTCTGCAGGCCTTATTGATATTATCATAAATACATTCAGAATTTGTTCGGAAGAGTTTGCAGGAAGGGTGAGCTGACTAATCCTCTGGGGAGTTCTTTGGGATTGTTGTGGGCTTGTTGTTGCTCAGAACTGATGGTGACCTTTGTTTCAGAAGGACTGACTACGTAGTCCGACCTAGCACTGGAGAGGAGAAACGTGTGTTTCAGGAGCAGGTAAGGGGAGAATCTTTCTCTAGAGAATGATAATAACTGAACTTATAAACATAGCACAAGCTTTAAGACTTTGCTCTCTAAGTTTCCTGCTAAATTCAATCCTCTTGTTTCCAAATGCAGGAACGTCACCGTTACAGCCAGCCCCACAAAGCTTTCACTTTCCGTATGCACGGCTTTGAGTCAGTGGTTGGTCCTGTGAAGGGAGTGTTTGACAAGGAAACCTCCTTAAACAAGGCCCGGGAGCATTCCCTCCTGCGCTCCGACAGACCAGCCTATGTCACCATCTTGTCCCTAGGTAAGGTGAAGGGCTGGATTGTAGTGAGCAAGTAGGCACTGTGAGGGTGGGGATAAGTGAGCAATACAGATACGTGTCTGCTGAAGTATTTTAATAGAGCTGCCTAGTTACGGGTGGAAGTTTATGCTCTGATTTTGGATTTCAGTTCGTGATGCTGCTGCTCGCCTTCCTAATGGAGAAGGAACTCGTGCTGAAATCTGTGAGCTGCTTAAGGATTCCCAGTTCCTAGCTCCTGATGTCACAAGTGCTCAAGTAAGTTGGATGTCACATCTGGCCTCGAACAGGTTCTCCTAAGAGTAGATTGCGCAGACCTGGGCAATAGTCAGTGGCTGAGGCCAAATAATTTTTTATGCTGCTTTGACTAGAAAGTGAGAGCTATGTTCTACTCTGGTGAGGTGCTGCAAGTCTGCACCAAACTCTGAAAAAAACAGCTGGAAAAGCCAGAGAATTAGCACTGTGTCATATATCTACTCACATTTTAGATTCAGAAACAGTCAATTTTCAGAGTTCTCTATTTAGCTCCATTTAGTGCAAGGCAAACAGCATCCGGTGCTGCAGCAGCTGCTCTCACTCAGTCCTTACTCAAATGAAGTTTCCTAGCAGCTTACTCAAGTTTTACGCCAAATAGAATTACTTTTCTAGCCCAGCCAGGGACATCTTGTAATTCTGTGACTTCTGAACTTTCAGGTTAATACTGTTGTTAGCGGTGCTTTGGATCGATTGCATTATGAGAAAGATCCCTGTGTGAAATACGACATTGGACGCAAGTTGTGGATCTACCTGCACCGGGACAGGAGCGAGGAGGAGTTTGGTAAGCCTTGGTGATACCTTAAGAACTGAAAATGTTGCTTGTGTTCATGAACTCTAATGATTAATTTGCATTTGCAGAACGGATCCACCAGGCTCAAGCTGCTGCAGCAAAGGCCAAGAAAGCTCTTCAGCAGAAGCCAAAACCTCCAGCTAAAATGGTAAATTTCTTTGCACGGGTTTGCACAGATGCTTTTGGGATTGGAAAGGAGATACGGGTTGAATTTAATCCATAAGTTCTGCATCCATAGCAGTTGATGAAAATATTTGAGTTATCATAGAATCATAGAATCATTATGGTTGGAAGGGACCTCCAGGGTCATCAAGTCCAACCTTTATCCCATCATATTCCTAACCATTAGACCATGGCCTATCATTTCATTATGGAACAGGTCTGCTGCTCTCCCCCCTGCTGTGCTGAAGCTGTAGGGCTTTAGATATCTTTTTTTTTGTTGTTATTGATATCAGATATCTCCAAAGTAGTTTCTGTTGGCAAATTAACCAAGGTGGAAATCTGCATGTTATGAATGTTTGTCACTGCTGAGATGCACTTTTTTCCCTGGGAACAGGAACAGCCAAATGCACCAGCCCACTTAGGGCTGCAGTTGAGGAAGGCAGACAGTCGTCTGTGATTTCAGGATTTGGCACAGGGGCATTGCTCATAACCATACAGAACTCAGCTTGAAGTGCTCAGCCCACTCTAGAGCGCAACAGTCAAAGCCGTTTTCTGTAAAGACCCTCATGGTTCATGTGATTTCTTTGCAGAAGTCTGGTAGCAAGGAGAGCTCTGTGAAAGCACTCCCCAGCAGCACGTCAGAGCCCAGCCAGCTAAGCCTGAGTGACTCCAGCATGCCACCAACTCCCGTGACTCCCGTGACGCCGACTGCACCAGCATTACCAGCAATGCCCATCTCACCCCCGCCAGTGTCTGTAGTTAGCAAGAGCGTATCTAGTGCTGGATCAGAGCCAGCGAAACCCAGCCAAAGGTGGTACTTCTGTCTCTTACATGGCTTGTGAATGTTACTGGTTCATTCTCAGTCATTTCCTACATCTATGCTGACCTCCTGGGTTTTTCTTTTCTGTAGTGTTCTTCTGGTATCATCCCCTACCATGCCGCAGCTCGGGACGTTGCTTTCCACAGCCCAGAGTTCACAGGCGCAGCCGGGGCCCCAGCCACCTCCCCCCCGGGTGGTCAGTCACACCACCTCCTCTGGACTGCCACAGGTCCGGGTGGTCACTGCCCAGTCCAGTCTCCCTGCTGTGTCCCAGCAAGCCCCAGTGGTCACTCAGCAGCAGCAGCCTACGTCGGTGCCTCAGATCCGTGTTCCAGCTACGGCCACGCAAACCAAAGTGCTCCCTCAGGTGAGATGGGCTGTGTGGAGGTGGTGGAGTAGCTCTGACTTCTAATTGGAGTTCTTGTGGTATTTCTGTGTAGTGCACAGGGATTACTGGCTCACTTGAAATGTGCAGTAAGTGCAGAGCAAGAGCATAGAAACAGTTGTGTGTAAATAATAATGTTCAGCTCTCCTTTTCTGCCTATTTATGTGGCACAATTAAACTGTGCATTGTTGTAAGAAGTCCATAGAACTATTGTCCTAAGGCACTAGACAAAGGAGTCTGTTAGTATTGTGTTGGTCTACTCATGGGCTGCTTCTGTGTCTTTCTGCAGGCTGTGATGACTCTGCCAGTGAAAGCTCAGACCAGCCCAGTGCAGGTACAAAGACCAGGAAGCTCCGTGACGGGACAGACGGGCATCACTGTGACAGGTCTGTCTGCAGCACCCAGTCCTGCTGTGAAGCCAGTAACCAGCTCTCCGGGCAGTTCTGCTACAAGCACCTCCTCTACCACTGTCATCCAGAATGTGGCTGGCCAGAATATCATCAAGCAGGTGAGACACAAGGAACTGGGCTCCATGGCCCCGTTGTTTCCTGTTTGTTGTGGCAGACATGATATGCAGGTGTGAAAAGATAGTGAAAATGGTCATGAGCCATAATGCTGTGTGAGTTATTGACTGTACAGATGTAGGCAGTTGCTGGTTTGGTGTGTTTGAGCCCCATTTTCATGTACAGGTAAAAGATGTGTTAGTGCAGGTTCTTTAATTAATGATATTGATCGTGTTTTCATTCATCTTGTTTGAAAAAGCAGCTCTGCAGTATTTCATGTTCTGTAATGCTTTGGGAATGCCACCTGATGAGCAAGCAAACCTGTTTTAAGTAGTGTACGGAGTGGCACTTGACTTCTGATGGGGACTTACTTTTGGCTGTGCCTCAGTCTGTGTCCTGGTTTGATACGTGCATTTCTCTGATCTCTTCCAGGTGGCCATTACAGGGCAGCTTGGCATGAAGACCCAGCCTGGAAGCAGCATCCCGCTCACAGCGACCAATTTCCGGATCCAAGGAAAGGACGTGTTGCGCCTACCCCCATCCTCTATCACCACGGACGCCAAGGGGCAGACGGTGCTGCGGATCACCCCGGATATGATGGCCACCTTAGCCAAATCTCAAGTCACTACGGTCAAACTGACTCAGGACCTCTTCACAGCAGCTGCAGGAAGCAGTGCTGGTGGGAAAGGCATCTCTGCAACATTGCACGTGACATCCAATCCTGTCCAGAGCGCTGATTCTCCAGCCAAGACCAGCACGGCCACTTCTGCTTCTTCCAGCCCAGCTGGAAGCACTGTGGTTAAAGTGACTCCTGACTTAAAGACTGCAGAGCCAACAAGCTCCGCTTTCCGACTGATGCCTGCTCTGGGCATGACTGTGGCAGATCAGAAGAGCAAAGCCGTGACTACAGTGGCATCCACTGAGGCCAAGCCAGCTGCTACGATCAGAATCGTGCAGGGGCTGGGGGTGATGCCTCCCAAAGCAGGGCAGACTATCACAGTAGCTACTCACACTAAGCAAGTGCCCTCTTCCTCAGCAGTGAGCGTGCCTGGCACGGTCCATACCTCAGCTGTCTCTTTACCAACAGTGAGTGCCACGGTGTCGAAAGCGGTCGCTGTGGCCTCAGGAGCTGCTGGGACTCCCATAACCATAGGCACAGGAGCCACTGCTGTGCGGCAGGTACCCGTCAGCACCACGGTAGTATCTACGTCCCAGGCAGTAAGTAATTGCTAACCTTTTTCAGGAGGTGGGTGAGGAAGGGGGATGCTGAAATGTTCTGATGATTTATGTCTGAAAACTAATCCATGAAAGCTCAAATTACTGTAGAATGTGGGTCTGCATCTAATTCCGTGGTGTTGGAATTGTAGCCAAATGCTGAATAAGCAGAAAACAGTCAGATATGTCTTCCCTTACCTCCTGTCATGAGTGAATGAAATAAACTTTGCTTATCTGAGGTCCAACCTTGTGCAGCTCAGCCTCTTGCCCCACACATCTGAAATCTCCCTTGGAATATTGTCAGAAGCAGAAGCGCTTGTTACCTATTAACTTTTTAATGGAATTCCCTGTTTAATGCCATTTTAATTCCCAGAGTGGAAGGCACCATTAACTGTGGTGTGAAAGCTGAGTAGGCCAATTAACATTACCATAGCTTTCTAAGGATGAAAATCCTGGATTGATGCAGTGATCCTTCCTGGAGAAATACTGTGGTGCAAAGGCGATGCGGGTTTTCAGGGCTCAGTGAAATGGAGGTGAATTGTAATGAAATGGAGCACAGATTTCACCAGCAGAGCTGCTCCCAGGACTCTTAAAAACGAGCTGAGTGGTAATTGCCTGTTGTCAAGCAGTTTCTCTGCTGAACTCCCCACAGCTCCTCATGTCTTCTTCAACTTCTGCAGGGTAAACTACCAGCGCGGATAACAGTGCCTCTGTCAGTGATCAGCCAGCCCGTGAAAGGCAAGAGCGTGGTGACTGCCCCCATCATCAAGGGCAACCTCGGGGCCAAGTGAGTACTTTGCATCTGGTAGTTCTGCTTTAGAAATAGGCTGAGGAAGGTCTGTGTCAGTGCATTCCTGGGGACCTGGCAAGCAGAGGGTGGAACAGACTTGCAGTCCATTAATAGGTCCATTAGCTGCAAGAAACTGAATGGATGTGGTGTCTGGCAATGAGAATATAATCTTTGTTTAGGTGCCCTGAGGTTTAGGTTCTGGCAAATAACTGAAGAAAAAATGTTCTGTGCCTTGAAACCAGCTATTAAGATTAATTCTCAGCATTTGAGCAAGAATTAACCTGGTGGCATACCTTAGAAATATGTGTAATGTGAGGCCATCTCTCCATTAAAGAAACTAGGGAAGTGTTAACTGCCTCAGTGCAAATTCCTCTGGCGTTCAGGTATTGGAGTCTTTTTGTTTATTCTTCCATGAATTCTGCTGGTGTCTCTCTTAGTTAATATTTCACGGCAGAACACTCTGTGCTGAGCTATTTTCTGCCTTCCTTTGAGAAGTGTTCAGGTCTGATCAGACTCACCCAGTGATGTGCACAGTCCAGGAGTTAGAAGCTTTCATTTGTGTGAGAAAGCAATTCTCTGTTGTAGTGATAAATGTTGAGATAAACTCATCACTTGTGGATTTGCCAGTTTTGTGGGGGAAAAAAACCCTGCTACTTAAAATCATTAGTAAATTAGAAAACTTTAATCTCCTAGCAACTGAAGAACAATTTGTGAGTCTGAAAGACCTTGCCTGCTGTGCTGTTTATTAACCCTTCAACAATTCTCTTTCCCTAGCATCAGTGGATTAGGTAGAAACATCATCCTGACTACGATGCCAGCGGGGACAAAACTGATTGCTGGGAACAAGCCAGTGAGTTTTCTGACTGCACAGCAACTCCAGCAGCTGCAGCAGCAAGGCCAGGCCACGCAGGTAACGGCTCCTGGAATGACAATTTTATTTGCTTGTTGATGTCTTAACATCTCCTGAGGACTTTATGCTTGGTACGTGGGATTCCATAAAAAGTACAGGTACACAGCTTGGCTGTGATGTCTGCGATAAGCACATGCAGGGCATCATGTCCTCTACCTTCCCTCCATCCAGATGTGGTTTTTAAGTGTTTTTGAAGCACTGATGGTAGAATGTAAAGCCAAAAATCCTGCCAGGAAATGTTGCCAACTGCTTGAAGGATCGTTCCTATACACTTGGCTCTTTTTGTAGTCCTTTGGTTTCTGTGGGTCACCATTTCTTGAAAAAAACACACGGCTTCTTTGCATGTCCATCTTTCTGTTCTGTAATTCCAAAGAATGAATCTGTGTTGCTAGTAACAAGTCTGTAGAAGTGGAATATCCAGTGGATCCAAGTCCTTCTTCTGAAAACTTGCAAAAGCATCCGACGTGTAGGTTTTTATTCAAACCAGTTTTTATGTCTTCCTCTCTAATCTTGAAATCTCTTGCCACCAATCCACGTGAACAGTGGATGGAGTGATCTTCTCATGACAGATTCTGTTCTTGATGTGTTTTGGTGCTCAGTCTTGTTCATATAACTGAATTGTTGTTGGCAGCAGAAGCAGATAATTTACTGGTGCTTCAGAGTGTGATGCAGAGGCAATGTGTCATCAAGTTGTTCTTGACATTAGTTGAATTTTTTTCTTTCCATTTCAAACAGGTGCGAATTCAAACAGTTCCAGCCTCTCATCTCCAGCAGGGAACAGTGTCTGGCTCTACTAAAGCAGTTTCCACTGTGGTTGTGACAACAGCTCCATCTCCAAAGCAGACCCAAGATCAGCTATGAACACTGGTTTGAAAATGAATCGCTTTCCAAGGACTTCCCTGATTGTCATCCTCCACCCAACCACCCAAGACGACCTAAGCACAGTCATGGCTAGGGACTGGACTGGATTCTGTCACGTTGCTTGTCTAGAGTCAGCGTTGTGATGTCTAGGTAGAAAATCCACAGCAAAAGATGCTGTACCTACAGAACACAAATGTTTCAGTCCAGATCTGTAAAGCCGAGTTCTGTGGCATTGATCATTCAAGAAATGTCTTCCTTTTCTTTGTTCTCTTCCCATCCGAAGGGCTTTTTGCAAATAGCACTTTGTGCTTTTTGCATTGTAGACAAAGCAGTTGATCTTGGGTCTTCCTTAACCAGGGAAACTTGCTTGGAAGGGGTAATTCAGACTTCTCAAAGTCAGAAAGAAGATGTCTCTGTTTGCTGGAGTCAGCTGCCACTACTTTTATATAGGTGACCTAGGATGGTGACTTGGAGAGCTGAGTTTGTTTGTAACAGCCTGGAAGTAGATCCCTAACACATTCAGCGTGCTATTTATAGACTTTTTAAAGTACCTCTCCCCTATCTCTGAGCTCAGACTTCTTTTGAACAGATACCACTTCCACGTCCAATTTCTGTCGAAGGCAGGATGAGAGTCAAGACGGTTTTTGCTGTAAAAAAGCGACTAACTGTGGGGAAGAGTGAGGAGTTGAGGAGATGTAGAAAGTCATCGTGTGAACAAGTAAAATGGGAATGTAGTGGAAAGGAAAAAAGAAAGTGTTCACTAGAATGATTCTCCTTTAGTTTTCCTCAACAAATAAACCTTTATCAGTCAAAAAAGACTGTAGCTTGTTTTAAAAGTTTGGAATATGTTTTCAGATAGACCCAAACTGTAGTCTCTTGGACTCAGAAGAAATATTTTAACCCACGATCCTGGCCTTTGGTTTTGTTTTTACCTTTGCAATTTCATTTCTCTGTGAATTTGTTTGAATTTTGCATATACTGGAGATAAATTCGTGGCTGTGACCTTGAAGCTTTCTCGGAATGAGATCAGAAAACATGTTGGACCAGGAGAAGAATAAAAAGGGCAGAAGGCCTTACAGATCTCTCTGCCACCTCCTTCCAGTGTTGTACAGCTTGTTTTGTGTACAGTGGTTGTCCAGCTTGCCAAGGGCTAATAGATTGTCCATCTTCTTTGTAAGATGGCTCTTTCTAACCTGGTTTTTCTTGTAGTCTGTTTTTTTAATCCACGGTTTGCTCCAAGTTACATGTTATTGAATATAATCTATTTAAAGAACTGAGCTGTGTGTGTCACTGTTCAGAATCACTGCAGTTTTGCTGGGTTTCAGGCTAAAGGTGTGGGTCTTTCTGAACAAGAACTTCAGGTGTGGGATGGAGGAAATTGGGTATTTTAGTGAAAAAATAAGTGGCTGGTGGCAGGTACTAAATGAGCAGGGCTCATCAGTACACCCGTTTTAAAGCAAGCCTTGAGTTATGGTTTATGAAAGAGACAACAAACAACTTCCTGGTGTTGCTTATGTGAAAGAGCCTCTAAATTCAAGACATCGTCAAGGTAATCCCACTCTGTTAGTTCTGCTCATAATTAATAAAGTTCTTAAGTGTCAAAACCTACCATCAAGCACTGGAAGATGGTTACAGTGTGAAGCCCCTTACATTTCTGCGGATCCTCTTGCAAGTAACTGAATTTGTCACCAGACACAGGAGGCTTTGGCAGTATTAAGTTGAACAAAACAAGAAACCCGCATCTAATCCCGTGAGCTTGGTGTGCCTCAGCTTGTTCTTGCTATTTCGAGTCTTGCTGTTCAGGTCAACCCCCTCTCCTTCCATATCTGTCTTTGCTAAGCATGTTGCTAACGTGTGAGCAACCTTTGCTTTCCTTGCAGCTTTGCTGAAGCCTATTCTGTTCGCTTTTGGAGTCTGGGATCTTCGGGGAAAGAGCATCAGTGGGCTTCTTCTTTCCAGGGACCACACACTGGATTAAATAGCACATGTTTACTCCCAGCTTTCAAGAACAAAATACAGCCTCTTCTGTGGTTCAGCTGCCCACCTGGCTGATGAGCTGCTCCCACTCTGGTTGAAAAATAACCCTTAAACTATTGCAAGTAAAGAGCCCTTGTTTTTAATAAGTAACCTTTAACTTCTGCACAGTAGGCTGAAGGGCAGAGAGGGGCTCGAGTGATTTTTTCGGTGTATGCTGGGACTGGATGAGGTTGTTATTTAAACTGGACTGTGTTCCAAGTGTTTGCTCCTATGTGCTCTCCCTCTGGCAACCGAAAACTGTTCCGGATGAGTACTGGGGAGGAGGCCTAGAGAAAGTGACATCACCCATTTTCCATGTTTGTCCTGCTTGAAGCCAAAGGGGCTTTCAGTCTGCTGCAGCTTTGCCTTGCCTTTTTTAATTAAAAAATGGAAGTGCAGCCTGTTTTCATCACAGGTGTTTGCTCGAGTTATCCAAGAGCCTCGATTATTTCTTAAAAACTGGGATAGATGTTTCTTTCCACCAAAAGGACATCATGGAAACATTGCTTACAAGGACTGAGCGTGCTACACAAACTCCCAGAGGCTATTGCAAGCTTTTCCAACCTCTATTGTAACAAGTGCTGTTTTATTTAGATCATGAGGGAAATCTCTACTTACGTACCTCAGTATGATGCCCTTGTGACCCCGTGAGCTCAACCTTGTGGGTACTTCAGGTGCTCCTTATCTTCCTTTTCCAAATGCCTTGAAGCCATTCGCATAGCTTTTAGGTAAATACAAAAAACCTTATTACTTGTTTTTTTCACGTGGCAAACCTGAACCACAGAAACTAGAACAAAGTTGCAGGAGGAGATGAGATTCAGTTGAATCATAGATACGTGGGTAGGTCGAATGTGTTGCACATCAAAGGGGATCCTCAGTCATTCAGTAGCAGCCCAGTTCAGTAATAGCTTCAGGGCAGCATCATTATTGCTGATGAAGATTTTTTAATACAAATTTTTAGACAGAGAAATCTGCATTGCCCACCTGAAGCTGCGTTTGCAGCCACTGGTACCTCTGGAGGGGAAGTCATCTGACCTCCCTCAGGTTCCCGTAGGATGAATCACTCTGGATATAACCATTTCTTTCTGTGGACTATAAAAAGAATTCTGGATGAGTAGCTCAAAGTTGAGCTTTTAATGATTTAATTTAGGGGTGATTCATCTTCTATGTAAAGGATGTAAAGGACCATGTGAGCATGGATTAATCTTGTCCATGGCATCCTGCGTTGAGGCCTGAAAACTGCTATATCAGAGGTAAATATTTTCAGAATCAGTTTGTTTCCTTCTGTCTAGAAGTAAGGACTGAAGAGATTTGGTCACCTTCTATCTGTATACTGTAACATTAAATTTTCTCACTGTCCTACAGTTTGCAAGACTCGGAGCAGAATAACTCACCTGCCAGAACCAAGATCCTTGAAGCAGAAACACGCTGGTCTTCCAGAGCTCCAGGACCAGGCAGTTTCGCAACGATACTTAAAGAGCAGAAGGTGCCAAGCAAATACAGGAGGGAGCATCAATAAGTGGATGTGCTGACCCAGAGCAGGGTCGTCATGGCCTGGAAAATAGAAGAGGGAACTTGCTGAAGGTCATGTTGTTTCACCTGCTGTGCTGATGCTTCTTGAAGCGCTAACAAGGACCTGGAAGCGAGGATCTGCCAAGTTGCTGGCACTGTTTGAAACTCAGTAAGTGATTTTAGTGCGTTGTTGCATCATTCTGGGTGGATTTTTGGCAATAGGGGAAAATTCCTCTGTTTGTGCTTGGGGAAGCAATGGCTACTTGGTATTTACGAGACATACACACAAAAATAAGCTTCTATACGTAGAAAAATATCCTTGGTTACTCAAAAAAACTGTTTGCACTGAGGACTTTTAAATTACTTGAACAAAGTGCTTATAAGAGCCTGTGGTGAGAATTGTTCTGTGTTTTCAAGTTACACAGTGAAATTATGGGTATGAGCAGACAGAAGCCCTTGAAACACTGCAGGTTTGTGAATTAGTGATCTCCCTTTGCACTGCTTTGCTTGTGCAAGGAAATAAGTTCTGTTTCATAGCTGGGGTGACCTGGATAAACAGTAACTTGGGAAAGTATTGCATCAAGGTTGGCTTTTAGCAGTGGTCCTGTACTGAAAATGCACCTTCAACTTCGATTGGCCCCTGAAATGGCTGTGAAGGGCTCTTAAAGCTGGTGCAGAGCAGAGGGGGAGGCTGTTGTGTCCCTACGCAGGGTTGTGCGTGGTCTCCATAGGAAGCTGGTAGCTTACCAAAAATCATAAATTTCACTGGGTTGTTGTTCCAAACTTGTACTAGGACAGCTGGGCAGGTGGGAAGGTGTTAATCTGCCAAGCTGAGGATTTTCCCCAAAGCCCTCAGAGCTTCATTGTCACAGAAAATAGCACCTTGTTCCTTCCAAGGGAAATGTGAAAGCTCAGTCCATGTTTCCAGATAGCTGTGATCGAGAGAGAAAGCCCCCAGGCAGAGGGGTGAGTCCTTTGCTATTAGAAAGCTGGGTTTGTGTCTGGTTGATAGGATTGATTCTGTTTTTATTTTTCAACTTGTGTTGTGGAGGTGAGTTGAAGTGACATTGACATGTTGAGAGGGCACTGTACCTCTTCAGAGCCAGCAAACCCAGGGAGCTCTTTCCAGTAGGAAGAAAGCTTTCATTGACTATCTCCACCCGCCTGGATTTTAACAATTTCATCAAGAATGATCGATTAGGGCTGGATTTAATCCCTGCTTATGTTTTTCCTGCTTTTTTATGGTATAAGCCAAGCATCCCAGGAAACAACTAATTGATTCTTCAATAGAAGTGCTCTCCTCTCAGGAGTTGAGGTGGGTTGCAAGGTGTGGCAGGTTTTCCAGCTTCTCCCTGACATCTGGTGGCAGGAATCTGAGGGCTCTTCTTCAGCCCAGGGACAACCTTTTCCCCACAAGTACTTGTGAGCCAGCAATAAATGTCTGAGCTCAGAGGATTGGTGGAAGAGCCATGGGAAAGCAAGTTAGGCTTACCAATTTTTCATGCAGTGAGGGAGATCTAGGTTGGATGTTACAAAAGCTCACAGAAAGTAAGGACATCTTAATGCTGGAAGGGATTGTTTCGGGAGGAGGGGAGTTTCCAGGCAAACATTACAGGTAGTGATCCTGCTTTTGGGGTGGAGAATGGACAGGAGCAGGTCTGCAAGCCTGGTGCAGTCAGCAGGGTGTTCCAGCCAGCCTGCCACCTCATCCCAGAGAGGACTCGCACGTATTTCATCTCACTTCTGACAGACTGTGGGTGAGTTCACAGCCACTTTTCCTGCTCTAGCATGTACAGTTTCACCATGCCTAACTAGAGGAAGAACATCAGTTCGTTGTCTGAGAGACAGCAGAAGCTCCTGGACCACGAAACAGCACAAAACCCCATGCCACATCCCTTTGACCTCTGCACTGACAAAGGGAGAGAAATATGAGGAATAAGTGAAAAGTCAAAGCTGTGTCTTTTTTGTTTTGGTTGTAAACAGCTGAGGTAATGCCAACACAAAGCCTGAACTTGTATTTTCCATGGAAAACAAAGTGGCAGGGCAGGTGAGCTTGGGTCAGCTCTACTTGTCTGTAATAAACCAAAGAGAAATAGGTAGTTCTAAAGCATTGCCTTCATGTCTCTCACAGCTAAATCATGGCTTCGGCTTACGCATTTGCAGCTCGTTAGGCAGACAGGACCTTAACTGGCTTTGAATCTTGGGTGTGCCTCGTTGTGCAGCCAGGTTTCAAAACACACAGGGCCATAAACCAGGCAGTCAAGCCTGTCCACTCTGTTGCACTTACAGTTTGGCTGGCAAACACTGCTGCTGCTGATTCAGAGCTCACAAAAGAGGTTCTGCTTTCACGAGCCACAGAAGAGCTCAAGAAAGAGACCCAGCAAATTATATATAGTCCCAGGGGCAAGCTTACATCCTGTGGTGTGTTTCCTAGTGCTTTGGATTCCCTTTGGAGTCCACTGGCAACAGTGGGATGAGAAACAATCCCCTTTAGTTTTGAAAGGCTCAGAGCTGTCTGGGGCGTGTGGGAGGGCTGAGGGTGGACTTTCTCAGTGCACATTGTCACATCTTTTGCTTGCTCTCATGCCCTGATCATCCACGGGATGGAGCTGGTCACTAGTGCCCTTTGTTCTGGCCAGCTTTCATGATCTTAGGAGGGCAAAGCTACTTGTGATCCCTGCCTAAGTCATGTTTTGGAAGCAGGGCTCTCACTCCAGAGCTCCTGAGAGAAGCATTTGGTAAGTTCCTATCCAAACCACACAGCAGTCCTGGGCCAGCTTTCTGAACAGCAGCACCATCACGCTGCTCAGCCTCAGAGCAGTGTGTGGCCAGTTGAGGGCAACTCCCTGCACTTTTACAGGTCCCATTCTCCAAAGTTGATAATTACTCTCTTTGCATTATAGATGGAGAGGCTGAATCAGACCTCAGGCCTGAGAGCAGGAAGAGCTGTCCCTGTGCAGAGGGTCCATCCAGGGGTACCCAGGGTCCAGCTTTGCTCTCCAGTTCAGCTGGAAACCACAGGGCTTTGAGGTGATGTTTTCCTCTCCTCCCACTGAATCAGCCTTTTATTTACTCTTTGGAATGCAAAGTAACAGGACACCCTGTGGGTTTTATCTCTCTCCCCATCTTTTGTATCGCTGTCAAAGTTGCCGGACCGGATTGAGTGTGTGAGCTGCAGAGATGGGGTGGTTTCGGGGTTGTCTGGCAGGAATCTGGGTGGGAGGGCACTGTCGGTGAAATTTGAATTTAGGAGTCATGCTGGGAGCAGAATCGTTGAGACACACGGCAGGGAGGAAAAGCCTTTGTCACTGTTTGGATCCGGTGTGGCAGTGTGGATGGATTGTGCTCCTTTTCGGAGCTGGGATTCCTGGGAGCTGCCTCCCCTGCAGGCAGCCTGCCTTCCTCCCTGGTGTAAGCAGCTGCGTTTGCCCTTCTTTCACGTGGATGGCATTCCCAAGGCTGGGAGCTGAAGCAGAAGTACCCTACAGTGTTTGTTGCTCCTGCAGCTGGTCCCTGTCTCCCCTGGGACTCTCCTAGGGGTCGAGCTCACGGAGGTTTAGCTCTCGCGACTTGCACGCGGTTCTGACAAAGAGGATCTGGTTCTCAGATGGCTCTCCTTCCTCCTAAAGGCGTGTGAAACCCGACCTGCTGCCCTCATCATGCTGCTGTGGCCACACTGACACAGAGAGACAACGTTAGAAGGAGGTGACAGCTTTTATTGAATGAACTGATATAGGTGGGAAGAAAGGTTTGGTTGGTGACTGCTCCCATTGCATGTGGGTAAGTGGCTTGATCTTTCTGCTTCAGTTACATCTTCATAGTGACTTGGTTGGGCTCAATATCCTTCGTTCAGACTAGAGACACACATGGAAGTGTCCTACCATGAAAGCGCATGGTAGGCTGTTCACTGGGAGTTGCTGCTTTGATGGTTTGGGCACTGCACAGTGCCCAGAAAGAGGAGGCCCTCATCTACCCCGGTGACTTAGCAACACAGCTACAAAATAAATCACTGCTTCAGCAGCAGAGAAACTGGAATCCCATCATTTAGAGCTCTAAACCAGCTGCCTCCCAGCTATATAGTATTTTTTATTTAGCAAGTGTATTGCTTTCTTTTTTTCCCCCACGGTGGTTGCATCTCCTTGTTCAAAGCGCCGGTTGGGCTAATGAATTTGTTTGTAAAATGTCAGTGGCTTGAATGACAGGAAACGCCGGGCGTTTGCAGCTCTGTGTGAAACCAGGAGTTGTGCATCCTCACAAGAGACACCTTAGGCCTCAAAGAATGAGTCTGCATCTTGCCCTCATTAGCCACATCCTGGAGGACGGGTGTTTACCTAGAGGAGATTAGTTGATATGCTGAAGAGGAGAAATTTGCAGAAGCAGAGAGCAGTGGTTCAGCTCACACTGGCTTCTTTATACCTAAAACATGCAGTTTCATGGGGGTATTAAGTCAGCTGGGGAGGGAGTGGCTGTAAAACCTGAGCGCTGGGCAGGGCTGGGCATCAGCGGGAGAGCTGAGAGCAGCCAGCCAGGTGGTTTCAGCAGGCTGACTAACAAAGGCACCTTTTGAAAGGGAATATCTTAAATCCGGAGATACTTCCTGCTGTGCCGTGCTCAGCGCGGTGGGTGGGATTCTGGTACCTGCTGAGTGAGCAGGGAAGAGCTGCACAGGAGTTAGGTTGTGTTTTTCACCTAAAGAGAAAACAGCAGGAGCAGAGACCTGACGCCATCTGTTTTTCCCCGGAGAAACACCTGCAAAAGGGATACAAAACTTGCCCTCTGCAGGAGACATTTTAGAGCATGGGCAAACAAAGGTAACCCTCCCTGCAAGCGTGTCCCTGCGGCGTGTGAATCAGCGGGCAGCTCCTGTTACACCAACAACAGCTTGCTGGGAGATTGAAATGTTCAGCCGTGGAAAAAAATCGGTTTCAGGGCTGGGTGTGGTTGGTGTTAAGGGGTTCGGATCTGCAGTGGGACAGCAAGCTCAGATAGATTGACATGGCCTTCAAATAGATTGACAGGCCTATCATATCATGGTATAGACTATCACGTGTGAGACAGAGAAGGTCCTTTCAATGAAAGATGATGTTGGTCCAGCTATCTTTAATCTTGACTTATTCTTGAATGTGAGAAATCTAAGTATTGGGGGTGGGGTTGGGGAGAGTCTTCTTCCAAGAAAGGGAGAAGGATGGAGTAATACTGTGTCAGGAATGCAGATTTCAGTGTTAAAAGCCCTCTTTCAAACCTGCCTTAGAGCAGTGTCAAAAGCCAGGGCTTTGCTGCTGGTCCCTCCTTTTCTTCTCTGAGGGCACCGTTTAATGTTAGACCACAGAGTCCCTGGAGCTGTTGCTGCTGTGTGTCTAGCACTGAGTGCCAGCTCTGTGTCCAGCACCAAGTGCCAGCTCTGTGTCCAGCACTGAGTGCCAGATCTGTGTCCACGTGTGGTTTCTGCTGGGCTGCTCCTCATTTTGCATCAGGTCTCTTCTGTTTGGTGAGGGATGGCTCATTCCTCCAGTGCTGTAGCCTACCTGGGAGCAGGTTTTGGTCTGGGATAAAGGGAATATTTTGCTTTGGTAGCCCCTCAGTGTGCCAGATGAAAAACATCTGGGAATGGCAGGCAATGGCCCTGGGGTAGAAGTGCCCAGGCATCCTGGGAAGTGCCCTCTTTGCAGCAGGGTTTTGTTGTTCCATGAGAAGGGACACCTTGGGTAGAGAAAGCTTTGCCCTGGACACTGCTGTGTGCTGGGAACAGACAGATTTTTCTGGTTTCAGTCACTAAAGCAAAGCACATGGCACAGGGGTCACTCCGGATGCTGCGGAGCTGGGGCAGGGCTTTCGGGCACGACGTTTCCTTTCGTTTTCCCACGAGCGGGAG
>VZRW01006992.1:0-83170 GCA_013398125.1 Aegotheles bennettii | reverse complement strand
AGGAGCAGCCGTGCCATGGCGGCCTGAGCCGGCGCCGCTGCCGCCCTGGCCATGGAGCGGGGCCCCGCGGCCGCCGGCATGCGGTACAGCGCCCAGCCCCAGGTGAGAGCGGGGCCGGGGTGGTGCAGGGGCTCTCCCAACACCCTCAGCCTTTCACAGAGCTGCCTCGTCCTCCCCTTGCTCTGTTCGAGCCTCGTGTCCTGACTTGGGGCGGCTCCGGATCCCTCGGGAAGCGATTCCCACTCCCCCTCCGCCGTTGGGTAAGGTCCAGAGAACCCATTTGTGGGCACGCCGCCGAGACGGCGGAG
Organism: Aegotheles bennettii; assembly: GCA_013398125.1. NCBI lineage: Eukaryota > Metazoa > Chordata > Aves > Caprimulgiformes > Aegothelidae > Aegotheles > Aegotheles bennettii. Next base: position 82,862 of record VZRW01006992.1, on the reverse strand, counting down.
CAGGAAAGGAAAAACCAGCTCTGGGAGAGGGGAAATCCCCACTGGGTGCGATGCAGTGGTCTGTGCTGGTCCTGACGGGTCTGGATTCGGCTTGAGCGGGGCGATGGGGATGTGAGTAAGGATGAAATCCGCGGGGGGGAACTATCTGCAGGGTTGGGTAGCAACAGATCCAACTCAACCTGCTCACCCCAACAGCAGGTCTGGCTTTTAACTGTGGGCTCTGGGGCTTGGTTAATTGTTACTGGTGTGCTTTGAAAGTTGGGCGAGCTCGAGCTGTGGTCGAGGGTTGGGCAGGGACTGGTGTTTTGGGGTTGAACCTCCAGAGCCTGTTCTGTGCCATCGAGCTGGTTCAAAACTGGGTCTTTTAGGTTAAAGCACAGCAGCAGTGCTCCCCAGCTCACCTGCAAGCTGTCTGGTGTCAGTCCCTGAGGCCTGGCTCTAGCAGCTGTCACCTGGCAGTGGTGAAGCAGCTGGCAGATCGGAGAGCTGGCCTACAGCAAGGGAGAGTTTCCCTTGCCTCCAGCCCCACGGTGCTGCGTGTGTCGGGGCCACGGTGGCTGCCAGGAGTGGGAAGGAGATGCTCTGGCTGATATGGTTCAGCTCGAGCTCATTGTTCCCTGACGGGCACAGGGTGAGACTGCTGTGTGCAGCGTGATGGTCCCTGCCCGGCTTGTTCTCCTGGCAGAAGGTTGGTTCCTGTGCTGCTGTGACTTTACAGCAGGGCTGAGCGCTCCAGCGCGTCCCTTCACGCTGGGCAGCGGCGTGCTGGCTCCTTTCCCCTGGCACTGCACCAGTTTTTCCCCTGCATGCGTTCAAGAGGAGCTGGCCTGATCCAGGAGGACTTCCCTGAAGATGGTACCTGCCTTCCTGGTGGTAAACAGCCCGAGGAATTTGTCCCTCATGGACTTGGCTTCCTATAAATGTGATGGCAGAGGAAGTGTGGGTTGTTTTGCTATGCCTGTGTCTTCTCCAGTGAGGGACAAGGAGCTGTGACAGTTCTCAGGCATGATGAGGAAAGGTTGTTCCTCTTCCTTGGAAAGAGCTTTTCTCTCGGGTAATGGCTGGTGGGGAGCTGCTGCCCAGGCCAGTTTTGCTGCTGTTGGTGCCAAAGGCAAACAGGAATAAGGAAGGCATGATGAGAAAAAGGCTGAGGCCGGTTGAGAGTGTGCCAGACCTTTGCTCACAGAACAAAAGATCACTTTGTAAAACCATTAAGGGAGCAGCAAGAGCATTTCTGAAGGCCTGGCTTTGGGGAAGGTTTTGGACCAAAGGTTCTCGCCTTGCCCAGGGCAGGATGTGCTGTTTGCAGCCAAAGGCCACTGGGACGAATCATGCAAATAACGCTGGGGCAGAGGAGGGAGCAGCTGATAGGGGTGGCTTTGCCAGGCAATGGCTTTGCCTGGTCGGAGATGCTGATATTTCCCCTGCTGTTGACTCCAGACATTCAAAAGTCGTGGGCCAGATCCACCTCAGAACTGTAAGAATTGGTCAAGAGCGTGGGCGAAATGTCATGATGAGCATGGAGTGTTTCATGGAGGTCTGGAGCACAGCTGTTTGTGTTAGGCTGCTGGAGGGCGTTTGTGTTGCTCAGACAGTACTTTCTGTACCAGGAAAGATGTAAGAGTGTTTTTAAATCAGCTCTTTGCATCTGTGTCGTGTTTCTCTTCTCATCTTGGGACATCCGTGGCTCATGGCTACATCTATCAGGCAGCTTTATCTCTCCAAGGAATGCAAAACCTGGTGTGTAACAGTCTGCTACAACAGAAACGCAATTAGAAGCGTGGTGACTTTTTCTGAGCTGCTGTGTTGCACGACTCGGCTGCACTGATAAGCCTGGAGCAGGGCAGCCAGCCAAGCCTGTGCTGTCCTCTGCAAACATTAACTTGAGTTTCTTCTGTCATAAACCAGAAGGAATTTGGTTTCTCGTCTGACTCAGGATGGTCACAAGACGATGGAACGCCGAGGAGGATTGGACTCGGAATCAGTGTGTGAAATAGGTGTGTGTGACTGGTATCTTCCACTATCACACCTGCCCTCTGTGCCTGGAAGGCAGACAGTCTGGAGGACTCCGTGTCCTTTATTTCCTGCTCCATATTCCCTCGTTAGTTCTTATGTCATCATTTTACAGCATCACTGCCCTTAACAAGGAACTGAAGACGAAAAATAATACAGTGCCTTACTGCCCCTGCTTTGTACACATCCCAGAAACCTTCCTGCTGGAGAGCCACACTCCATGGCACATCCTAGCCTTTTGCAGGAGGATATCACTGCTCTCTGGTAAGCATCTCCAGGCCAGAATTGACTGTGGCAGTTCCCACCGCCCCTGGGTGCCTGCTGAATTTCCTGCTGCCCGAATTAGTCACTTCTGCATCTGGTTTGTCCAGTCTGGCAGAGCACGGTTGCTGTCTAAAAATACATCGTGTGGCTGGAGGAGGAGTGGGAAGGTTTGCTTACACACAGGACTTCTCTCTGAGCTCTCTGCATGGAGGAGCTGTGTGTAGGAGACCTCCAAGTGCCATATGGATCTATCCGTGTGCAGTTCTTTGCCAGGTTTCCCCCCTCTACTCCAGGGGAAACCAAGGCGTGGAAGAAATGGGGTGACGTCTTTCAGAGCCTTTCACTTCATCAGCAGGTGACTTCCCTGGAGCAGCCACGCCATACAGGGGCTGACACTGTGACCTTCAATCCTGCCGTGGGGAGCCCAACAGTGACGGTGACGGCGAGGGCTGAGCGAGGAGGAGCAAGAGGAAGTAACTGAACCTGTGACTAAGGCGGGGAGAATATCAAGGGAGGTTTTCAGTTAGTAATGTTTATTTGGATTAGTTGCCTCGAGGAGGGCGAGAGAGTCAGACCTTGAGTCACTTTGTGCTAGAGACTGTTTCTTGGGGAATCATGGACAAGGTGAGAGCAGGAGGAGCTTTCAGATCTCTCTGGTTTACTCTGTTGAGTTGGACTCTTCAGTGAGGGAAATGTGTAGTGACCGTTAGCTAGAGGAGAGGAAAATTCTAGTTGTCTTTTGCTTGATTTAACTATGATCTTTTGAGCCTGTCTTGCTTTTGATTCCATCTGGTTCCTGCCTAGCTTGGAGGGTGGTGGCCAGAGGAGGTGTTTTTCCCCTATGGGCAGTGAAGGGGATGTGTAGCAGTGAGTGAGCAGAGGCTGAGCCGCCCTGTTTGGGCAGAGACGAGTGTGGTACTAAGGTCAAACGGGTGCTTTGCGTGTGAAGTGTGGGCAGGGAAGATTCAGCCTCTTACTCAGAGGTCAGGACATGGGACCTCGTCAGAAATCTTCCCGGCACAACCCGACTCAGCATTCCTGTAGTGCTTGGGGGATGCTTCAGATCCTTTGCCTTGTCTTGAGAAGGGGGTTCGTGGGAATTGCCGTTGCTTACCCAGGCTGCGACACGCGACAGCTCCTCCAGGCAGCTTCACACGAGTGTCAGGAGTTATGGGGAATATAATGGTGTACATGAGGTATGAGGATGGGAGAGGACGAGGTCTGGAATATACAACAGGGCATGGAGGGAAACCTCTTTGGATCCAGTTTCATATCTGCCTCCAGTCACTGGGTAACTGCCGGCGAGTGACAGTGACTGTTATGCACCTTGTACAGGAGTAACAACAACAATAACCTCCTGCAGAGTCCTCACACTCCTTTCATTCCTCAAAGTACTGCGGGTGTCACTGCCACCTCAGCTTTGGAGCAAGAACAGGCTGAAAAAGGCGTGCTGTAAACTCTCACACATTTAAGCCCTTTCATCCTTTTTTTCCACCTAAGGAAAGATCAGATGGTGAGTGGTGAGTTCTCTTGCTTAACTTCCTTTGCTCATGCTGCAGCCACAGGAGCCGTGTTTGTTTGTGTGTGTTGGAGGTTGTTTTCCTTCTGATTTAATCACACTGATTAGTTGCTTCTGTTCAAGAAAACACAAACCTTCAGCTCGAGGAGGATGTTAAAATGCACCAGCCACACTTGTGCAGCCTGGCCCTGGCCAGCTCTGTCTCCTGCTTGCAGCTTGTCTGGCACTTTGGTGAAACTGATTCCTGGGAATTTTGTGGGGTGTTGAAGGTACCCTGAAGGGGATACTGTTGGAAAATAGGGGTTTCTTTGCCCCCTTTGGGGGGGATTTCTTGCATGATTTGGAAACTGATGGGACCCAGATGGCTGTTTGAAGATGGTGCATCAAAGTCCAGGCAATCTTGGCTTTGACTGAAGAGTGTCTCGATTTGGGATGTCTGTCTGCATTTAAGCTTTATTCTGTGTGTCTTCTGTTTTGAAGTTTCCTGGTGGGATTGTCCTCTGTGACCCTGCTAGGTCTTTTATTTCTTCTGGTGGTGGCTGGGTGCTGGTGACAGAAGCAGCCTGGTGCCCTGGAGATGATGGGCTTTACACTGGTGTCTTTCTGCCTGGCCTTGGGTAGTAAATCTCATGAATGACTGAGGGCTTCCTTCCCCGTGCTGTGATGAAGAGCTGCCAAACGATCAACTCAGATTATTCTGAGAGCAGATGGTGCAAACCTGGTAGGTTGCTCTGGACTTGGTGGCCTTCTGGTGTTTGCAGAGGATTAAACTTGGAGTCCTTTACAAAAATGTAGGGTAAGGTGCCTCCCCTGCCATGTCCCGTTCTTCTGTGAAGGGCCTCAGGTGCATACCATGGGGAGGAGAGGCTTTGGTGAGGTGTGGAGGGTTGGAGAAGAGGACACAGACTGGGTGAGGGAAAGGGCAAGGGGAGTGGTGGAATGATGCAAGTGGAAGCTGGGAGAGAGAAGACAGCAAAGCCATTGGGTGTAAGGGAAGCTCATGGCCTGGGTGTGCACGGCAGCATGGGGGCTCGGGGTCCCTCTGCCAACAGCACATCCTTGGCCACTTGTCCTCCCTGGCTTTTAGGGGCTTCTGATGTTTGTGTCCATTTAGCCCGAGCTGTTCATCTGTGTTTGTGTCAGCTCTGGGCTGAGGGAGGACAGGCAGGGGCTGACCCCGCTGTGTTTGCAGGGATGGTGTTGTCCCTTCTGGAGCACAGTGGATTGGTGCTGGCTGGCACTTTGTGTCGTGGTGTCTTTGCTGCCTGGAGCCCCTGAAGCTGCTGGGGGACCACTGAGGCTCAGGAGAGTGGGTGGAGCTGGTGGGAAGCTGGTGGCTGGGGGAGAGCAAGTGCTATGGGAGTGGGTGCAGATCCAGGTCCCTGATATCTCCTTTGCCAAGGATGCTCTGTGCTGTGTGGCTCTGAAAACACCCGTTCTGATGATCCCCTGGGCTGGAGGGGCAGGAACGTGAGCAGGGCAGAGAAGCCAAAGGGGCAGGGAAGCAAAACCCAGGGGTGCTGAGGGTTTTGCAGCTGATATAGAGCTCTGTGCTGCCATGGAGACCTTCCTCTTCCCCCCCCTGCCCAGCACGGGGTGGTGACAGCAGTGAGAGCTGGGTGTTACGGGTGTCACTTCTCCTTCCTGGACCTTTAGGACTTGCTCTTCATAAGCCAAAGCTTCTTGTCCCGAATCTGGCTGGCCCTGGGCTGCGGGGCTGTCTTGTGTGTTCATCTCAGGTTTTTCGGTTCATTTCTTTCCATCGGTAGCTGTGCTGAATGGGGAATCCCAAGCAGAAACACCGGAGTGTTGTGGTGGCCCAGGAGACATCCAGAGAGCTGTGCAAATGTAAAGGGAGAGGAAGTATAGCTGGGTTTCTTCTTTTACAGGAATGCTGTTTATAGCATGCTGTGCCCCATGAGCTGTGGGTGACACACCTGCCCATAGCAAGTGCTTGGCAGGGGTGGATTTTTGTCTGCAGTTTCATCTGCCAGCAGGCAGAGATCTTGGAGGTTGTGGGCTTGTGACCTACCACGGTCACAGGAGGGTGTGCGGACTCACCCCGGGGTTTATTTGAGTTGGTTAGGTCTGAAAAGTAATTAGGTGTGTGAGGAAAAGCAAAGCAAGAGCCTTCAGGGTTTGTCCTGCCATGGGGTGACAACACCTGCCTTGTGCTCTTGGTGTTGGGGAGCTGCTGTGGATAGGTGGCTCTGCTCCAGACTGCTCTGTGGTCACACCTCTCCAAAGCAGGCTTTGGGAATGACCTTTCCACCATCCTGCCCTTTCCTCTCCTAGGACATGAACAACCTGGAGGAAGGGGTGGAGTTCCTCCCTGCCATGAACTCCAAGAAGATGGAGAAGCGTGGCCCGAAGCGGTGGGTGGTCATCACCGTCACGATCGTTGTTTTCCTGCTCATCTCCCTCGTCACAGGCCTCCTGGTTTGGCACTTCAAATGTGAGTATGATGGGTGATGGTGGGTAGGGTGATACCCATGGAGTACACCCCCATGGAGAAGCTTTGTTACCCTGTGTTGCTCACATGTCCTCTCTAGCTCTGGGAAGGTCCTGGGAAGGCTCTGAGAAGTCAGGGGATGCCATTTCCACCCCTCTGTTCCGATTGCTGTCACTGGGGACCCGCTGCACCACGGTCCCAGTCCTTTCTGACTCCAAACTGTTGCCTTCCAGTCAGGAATGTGGCTGTCCAGAAGGTTTTCAATGGCCACTTGCGGGTTCTGAACTGGGACTTCCTTGATGCTTACGAGAACTCCAGCTCGCCAGAATTCATCATGCTGGCCAAGAAGGTGAAGAGCACGGTAAGAGGCATCTTGCATCCCTCCTCCTGCAGGCAGGACTTTTTCCTCTTGTATATAAGACTGCTTGGAGCTTTCTGGCTCCTCTCAGCTCTCTGGGCTGGGTGCAGGGAGTCTGCCTTTAACCTGGGTCTTGGCATCCTGGCTTGAGTATCCTGGTGTCTCCCTGCCTCTGCCACGTGGTGTGTGCCCTAGGAAGCTGCCTGGGCAAATCCCAGTGCTGGCAGATGAGTCAGGGCTGGGAGCTGAGGCAGAAGGGTGTCTGCCCTCCGTGCTGAAGCCATGGCTGGTCTTGCCTTTCCCCTCAGACTTGGGGATTTGTTGTGCTTCCCCAGGGGAGGAGCTGAGTCAGAGTGGGCTGTGGTGTGCAGGTCACTCAGACTTGGGGATTTGTTGTGCTTCCCCAGGGGAGGAGCTGAGTCAGAGTGGGCTGTGGTGTGCAGGTCTGGGCCCTTCTGGGACTCTCAGCTCTCCCTCTTCCTCTCTTTGGCCCCTGCAGATTCCTGGGATGCTGGGTATGTGCCCTGTTTTTCCATAGCAGCCTTGAAGCTCTGTCTGCCTTTAGCCTTTCCCCCCTCCTCACTTCTAGATGAGCTGAGCACCTTCTTTAAACCTTTCAGGTGGAGGACATCTACCGGAATCATGCAGATATTGGCCCTTACCACAAAGAGACAGTGATAACTGCTTTCAGGTAGGTGTTAGGTCCTGTCTGGAGGTGGAGAAGGGTGATGCCAGGCCGACACACAGCCATAGACCCTTGTTCCCTGGCTACCTTTGGTCCCTGCTGAGACTCTCCCCATGACCATCCCCCAAAGAGGGCTCACCAAGCAGCCTGGGCCTCTCTTCTGGCTGATACTTGAGGCTTCCTGCATCTGCCTTTGCTCTCACCCCATCATCACCCTTCTCCTGCAGTGAAGGCAGCGTCATTGCTTACTACTGGTCCGAGTTTCGTGTCCCCAAGTACCGGGAGGAGAGCCTGGACAGGGCGATGGCTGACAAGCAGAGCCTGGTCCAGAGGTGGAACCCTCGCCTGCGGAACCCCATGCTGAAGGTGGAGTCAGTCATCGCTTTCCGTGAGTGCTGTTCCCACCATCCCTGAGCCTCTGCGTGCAGCTGGAGGGGGGACATTTCACTGGATGGGGGACATTTCACTGGAGGTGGACATTTCACTGGAGGGGGGAGTGCAGCTGGAGGGGGGACATTTCACTGGATGGGGGACATTTCACTGGAGGGGGGACATTTCACTGGAGGGGGGACATTTCACCGGAGGGGGAACAAAGCTGCTGGTCACAGCCCTCCCGTGGGTGCCTTTGGCAGCAGGGACCACTCTAAGTGTGTGTGTAAGGACTTGGCTTTCATGGTGCTGCTTTGATGGGCCCTGCAGACCACTCCCCCTTGCTTGAACACTCTGTGTTCTCCTCTGAGCCCATCTGGAGAGGGACAGGGATGAATCCTCCCTCCTGCAGAGGAAAAGCTTGGTCACTTGGCTCCCCAGAGCCCATCAGGAGCAGCCTCCCCCAGGGAGAGACCCCACAAGCAAGGCCAAATCAATGCTGGTCCCAGGGACCTTTTCAGCTTTGTGCCTGGGCACTTTCCACAGCCCAAAGGATGACACCACCTCTGTTTTTCCCTGCAGCTGCTGACCCCAGCATTGCTAACTCTGCTCGGGACTGTGAGTACAGTTCTTCAGTCTCATAATGGCTCCTTTGGGGTGGTGGGGTGGGGAGGGGCCTGGAGAGAGGGCTCTGCAGACCTCCATGTGCTGCTTGGAGCTGGTTTGGGATCCACCAGACTGTGGCTGAGGCCTTGCAGTTACCTAGGGAGTGGCCCTGGGTATTGTTTCCCACTGCCTCACTTTGTAGATGGATGTTGGTATGCAAGGATGTTCCCTGCAAGAGGCATCTGCCTGGGGACAACCTGCAGAGAGGGGAGGAATTACAAGGCTCTGTGTTTCAGGGAGGAGGTGGAAGGTAGGGGAGAACCTCCTCATTTGCCTTGTTAACTCCTCCTGGTTCTCCTGGGCAGATAGCTGCGTGTTTGCCCTCCATGCCAAGGAAGGGGAGGTCACCAGTTTCACCACCCCGGGCTTCCCCAACAGCCCGTACCCCAACAACGCGCACTGCTACTGGACACTGCGGGCAGATGCCAACTCCATCATCAGCTTGACCTTCAAAACACTGGAGCTGGAGCAGTGCAGAGATGATGGTGACTACATCAAGGTGTACAACTCCCTGAGCCCTGTGGAGCCCCACGCTTTGGTCAGGTGCGTGTCCCCATGTGTGACACCAAGCCCTGGGGTGAAAGGGCAGGGTGATACTGAGAAGTCCTGCTGGTGACTGAGCTCCTGTCCCTGCTCAGAGGTGATCCCTGCTGCTTGAGGCTCTCTGTGCAGTTCTGTCTCATGGGTTTTGTCCCTCCCTTCCTAGGCTCTGTGGGAATTATGCCCCTTCCTACAACCTGACCTTCCTGTCCTCCCAGAACGTCATGCTTGTCACATTGGTTACCAACAAGGAGGGGAGATTCCCTGGCTTTAAGGCTGAGTTCTTCCAGCTCCCCAAGGTGACAGGTGAGCAGGGGCCTTGGCCCAGTTCCCCCTCACTTCTCCCTGCCTGGGCAGCTAAAGAGGGAGGTGCAGCCATGGCTGTGGTCAGTTTGCCAGGGATGTTTCTGGAGCCAGGAGACCTGGAAGCAGGTCACATCTTGGCTCTTGGAGCTTGCTTTGGCCAAAATAAGAATTATATTGATTAGACACATGGAATGCTGTGTGCAGGAAGCACCTGATTGATCTCCTAGGTTCTGTCCAAACATTGGAGCAGAGCTGCTCTCTCCAGAGGTGGGCTTAACCTTGTTAGAGGCTGTTACATCTGCCTCCCTTCCTGCCTCAGGCCAGGACTTGGGAAAACCACATCTCTTTGTGTCTCTGACCTGTTTTCATCTCCTTGCTTATCTTCCAGCCTGTGGTGGGACCCTGAGAGGAGAGAGCGGCACCTTCACGACTCCGTTTTACCCAGCACACTACCCCCCACTCACAGACTGTGTCTGGAAGATCGAGGTGAGACAGGGGCCTCTCTTTGCCCTAATGAGATTGTCCAATGGACTTGTTTACACAGGACACTGTGCAATGAGCTCACAGCAGGTGCTGCCTCGAGGCGTAGGGTCTGGCATGACCCCAGGGGAGCTTTAGGAGCTGGTGCCAAAGGCAGAAGCTGTGAGAGGCCCAAACCCCATGTGACGCTGAACCAGAGTCCCCAGTAGCTGTAGTTTTGCATGAAAAGCACCAGAGCACGTGGGGTTGGGGACAGGCCAGTTGTTGGGGGAAACCTTCTGCCCTGGGAGAGCAGAGTTCTGACTCCATCCCCCTCTGTGTGCTGGTTTGGTCTGGGATCTTGGGCTCAGCAATGACAGTGTGAGCCGTGGAGGCTTTTCAGGAATGTGTTTCTTTTTCTGCTGGACTTCTTTCCTTTTCCAGTTATCTTCTGCCCTCCCCCCAAACCCTTTTCCCATGAAACTCGTTCCCATTTTCTGTGCTCCAAAAAAAGCCAACACCTTCCTGACACTGCTTCCTTTTGCAGGTTCCCTCTAAAAAGAACGTGAAGGTGCGTTTCAACATGTTCTTCGTGCTGGAGCCTGGGATCCCAGTCAGCTCCTGCACCAAGGACTACGTGCAGATCAACAACACGAGGTGGGTGTCAGGCTTTGCCCCGGGAGTGGAGGGGCTGCGTCCAGTCACACGGCACCTTCTGCTTGCTTGAAACTTGCTGTGGGTGCTGCTGCTCTTTGGGATGGTTGCTTGGGTCCGATCTGCTGTGGGTGCCCCATGAGAGGGGAGGTGCAGGTGTGGTTCTGGGGGTTAGACCCTGGGTTTGTCGCAGGCTGCAGCTGGATTCCCCCCAAGGTGCAGTGGAACATCTCATCGCGTGCCTCGCTTGCAGGGATGCAGAAGCATCTGGTGTGGTTTTGCTCGAATGAGCAAACCCCCATTGTCAGGGTTAATCCCATCGTGTTCGGTGATGCATTTACTGCTCCCTTCACTGTTTGCTGTCACACAACCTGGCATAAGCTGGGCCAAAAAGACAACTTGGTGCTGCCTAGGGGAAGCGAGCAGTGTGTTCCCCGCCTCTGCTCCGCTCTCATGAGACCCCTCCTGCAGTGCTGGGGTCAGCTCTGGGGTTCCCAACACAAGAAGGACACGGAGCTGTTGGAGAGAGTCCAGANGCTGCGGGGAGACCTCAGAGCACCTTCCAGTGCCTGAAGGGGCTCCAGGAAAGCTGGAGAAGAGCTTTTTATGAGGGCATGGAGCAATAGGACAAGGGGGAATGGGTTCAAACTAAAGGAAGGCAGATTTAGATTGGGTATTAGGAGGAAGTTCTTTACTGTGAAGGTGGTGAGACACTGTCTGCCCCCTTCTTGGCAGATGAATTATGCTTATGGGGAGTTCAGGGATGGAAGGAGGTTTGCTTGGGGCTGATCTCTCCAACACTCCGTTCATCTTTGCTCTCTCTCCGTGCAGGTACTGCGGGGAGCGTTCCCAGTTTGTGGTGGCCAGTACTACCAACAAAATAGAGGTCCAGTTCCACTCGGACCAGTCCTACACGGACACTGGCTTCTCTGCTGAGTACCTGTCCTACGACTCCAGTGATCGTGAGTTGAAACCTTGTGGGGGGACCTGAACTTTCCCAGGGGAACAGGAACACGTCTTATTTTCCTGCAAACCTCTTCCTACACCTCCTCTGCTCTGAGGAAAGGGTGTTCTTAAAGCTGGGTGCTGTAAGCAGGCACGGGGATGGTTGCATGCTGTGGGGAAGGGACACAGAGGGGACTGCTAGAAGGTTCATGTGTCATTGTGTCCCTTTCCCTGCTCTCAGCCTGCCCTGGCAAGTTTACCTGCAACACCGGGCGCTGCATCGACAGGAGCATGCGCTGCGACGGGTGGCTGGACTGCGTGGATGGCAGCGACGAGAGGTCCTGCAGTAAGTCTGTCCTCTCTGTCCTCTGCCTGGTCATGGGAAGGGCTGTGCTGTCCTGGAGCTCTGGGCTTGTTCTGGGGACCGTGCCTTAGTGCTGAGGCTTCACCTGCTCGTCTCCTTGCTTGGGGTGAGAGGCGTGGGGATCGATTTGGGATGCTTTCCCAGCGTAGGAGCTGTGGGTTCCTGCTAACCTAGTCCTCTCCCAGTGAGATCTGCCTCCCTTTCCAGTCCCTGCCAGCTGGGAATGTGTTTTTCCCTGTAATCCTCCCGGCTGTTGTGGGCTTGGCTGAGCTGGGTGGTATAAGGGAATGTTTTTAGGGAATTGGGCAGATATTGCAGAGCACACCTGGAGAACCTGTGAGATACACGGGGGCTGTTTCTTCGTGCAACAAGTTTTCCTCTTGGATTAGCAGAGCTGTCCCATAGATGATGTTATTGTCCAGGGTCTGCAGCTAATTAGAGAGGTCGGGATCCCCTGGCTTGGGAAGGGGCTGTGTTCTGAGGAGTATCTGGGTATCTCAGGTGCTTTCCTACTGGTTGTAGCAGTAGCTTTGCTGGACCTGTTGCTGTAATGTGAGCTCCAGCCTTCACTGACCACCTCACACCTCGCAGCTCAGGTGGTGTTGTTCTCCAGAGCAGAAGCACTGTGCTGTAGATTAATTGTGTTGTGTGCTTATGTACACGTGCACAGCCCCAAGCTGTCGTGGGGCTTTCTGTGCTTGCTTCTGTGTTCTTGCACCCTGGCTGGGAGAGCTGCCTGCGTGTCCCCATGCTGCTGTGGCAGACGTGGTGGCCGATGCCTCCTCAGGTGCCTTTGCAGGTCTCTGCCCTGATTTCTCCCCCTCCCTCCCCAGGCTGTACGGAGCAGCAGTTCAGGTGCCAGAATGGCTGGTGCAAGCCCAAGTTCTGGGTCTGCGACAACGTGAACGACTGTGGTGACAACAGTGACGAGCTGCAGTGCAGTAAGTGACTCACCCCATGGGTGGAGAGGGCTGAGGGCTCCAGGGGGGCCAGGGGGGAAAGTGCTGTGCAGGTGAGGAACCCAGAATGCTGTCTGGCTGCAGGGCACAGCAAGACCTCGCCTGGCGCAGTGTCCCCGAGCCCCTGCAGGAGCCCTGAGCAAGAGAAACTCAGAGAATGAGCAGCGTTGTAGGAAATGTGGGGTTTGGGGCAAGAAAGGGCTGAATAAATCAATGGTGGTGTGCAGCTTAGAGAAAAAGAGATCGAGGACACAGGAAATAGATGTTTGTGTGTTGTAGCTGCAGAGGCTCTCCCTGTCTCAGGGGTAAGAGGGGTGGTGGAGGTCCTGTGGGATTTGTGTCCCACCGTGTCTCAGGAGCTGCTCTTTCCCCCAGGCTGTGCTGCTGACAGCTTCAAGTGTGACAGTGGGAAGTGCATCCCCAGCACGCAGAAGTGCGACGGCAAAGACGACTGCGGGGACGGGAGCGACGAGGGCAGCTGCAGCAGCGGTGAGGGTTCCCTCTTGCTGGTTCCCTCCTGGCTGGGCATCCCGGCGTGGGTTTTTCCCTGGGGGGGCAATTCTTGGGGGTAGGTGAAGGGCTCCTGAGCAGCACGACTTGGCCAGAACTGGGGCTAACCCTTCTCCCTTGGTCCTGCCCACAGGGGTCCCCACAACGGTGCCCTGCAAGGAATATCTGTACAAGTGCCGCAACGGGCGCTGCATCAGCAAACAGAACCCTGAGTGCGACGGGGAGCAGGACTGCGAAGACAATTCTGATGAGGACAACTGCAGTGAGTACCCTGGGGAACAGGGGACGTGGGTCCTGAGCTGGGCCTCTTTGAGAAACACTTAATTGTGGTGGGGAGAGCCCCTGGGGTTTCCTGTGCCATAGCTCGGTCTGGAAATAGCCAGGTTGCGTTCTTTAGCAGCATGGGGAGTGTCTGTGTTGTTCCAGTGGGCTCACACAGGTCCTACAGGGGTTTCTCTGCACATTCAGGGACTGGGACAGTAAAGATTTTAGCAAATTTAGCATTTGTGCTCCCGTGCTGATGGCTTCAGCCATCCCTGACATGGGTAACGGGGGCCCTGGTGTAGTGGGAGATGTCCCAGAGGAATAGAAGGGGAGATGCTGGATGGGAACAGGAGTAACCGAGTGCCCCTTCTCCACCCCAGACTGCGGGATCCGCTCCTACGTGCGGAAGTCACGGATCGTCGGTGGGCTGAACTCGGACGTGGGCGAGTGGCCCTGGCAGGTCAGCCTCCACGTCAAGGGCCAGGGCCACATCTGCGGGGCCTCACTCATCTCGGAGAACTGGCTGGTGTCAGCAGCACACTGCTTCCTGCAGCTCCAGGGCATCAGGTACCCGGACTGGGGACTTGGGCATTGTCTGAAGAGGAAAAACCCATTTTTACAGCCATTCCTTGACCCTGCCCCGTGTTCCCTGTGCAGGTACTCGGACCCCAGCCTGTGGACAGCCTACCTGGGCCTGACTGACCAAGGCCAGCGCAGTGGCCCCAACGTGCAGACGCGGAAGATCAAGCGCATCATCTCCCACCCCTACTTCAACGACTACACCTACGACTACGACATCGCCGTCATGGAGCTGCAGGCGCCCGTCACCTTCTCCTCCGTCATCCAGCCCATCTGCCTGCCCGATGCCACCCACAACTTCCCCGTGGGCAAGGACCTCTGGGTGACTGGGTGGGGAGCGACCACGGAAGGAGGTGAGTCCTGCTGTGTTTTTACGTGTGGCTTTAGGGAAAAGGGGGCTGGCTGGACACAATTTAAATATATGAGCTTGCCTTGAGGCTGGAATCAAATGAGATTCCCTCAGGAACACACAAAGTTGATGTTTTGGTCCTGCTGGAAAAGTGATCTGTCACAGCAGGGACTGACCTGGTGATTAGTCAGTCATTCAGAGCCTGAACGAGAAGGAAATGCTGCCTAAAAAATGCTTTTACTGACGCTGCCCCTCCCTCCTCGCAGGCAGCGGCGCCTCCATCTTGCAGAAAGCAGAGATCCGGCTCATCAACCAGACGGTGTGCAACGAGCTGCTGAAGGACCAGCTGACACCACGCATGATGTGCGTGGGGATCCTGACCGGTGGCGTGGACGCCTGCCAGGTAGGGCAGCACTGCAGCCACACTGGTGTTAATTGCAATTATTAGTTAGGGAGTCAGGCCACTCGCTCAGCCCTTTATTATTTGGGCGCTACCGCTCCTATTTGCATACTTAAATATACTACAAAAGCTACCTGGCTCCTCCTCTGTTCAAACAACAGATGAGCTGGAATGGGCGTGAGCAGCAAATCATGTCAAGCCACAACTTACGTGTCAGTGCTCTGCAGTTTTTGAACCTTAGATTCAAAACCATCTCACCAGGTAGGAGAGCAGCACAGCCACACTCTACTTTGTTACCCAGGGCCTTAGTTAGGGGGCTAACCCACTTGTTTAGCTCATTATTCTGGCACTGAGACTCTGATTGCTGTAATTAATTGTACCTACATCAGTCAAATAATTAATTCAGGGAGTTCTGCTGACAGGTGACTCTAATTCAGTGTCAAAAACAATTAATTGGCCTTTGATTGAAGCCAGCTGTCAATAAAATGCCCTGAATTTGTGATTATTACATTAGGACAATATGTGGGGTTGGTGCTTATGCCACTCTTTGTTTCTGTGCAGGGAGACTCCGGGGGGCCCCTGGCCAGCGTGGAGCCCAGTGGGAGGATATTCCTGGCCGGGGTGGTGAGTTGGGGTGATGGCTGTGCCCAAAGGAACAAACCTGGAGTCTACAGCCGCCTGACGAGCCTGCGCGACTGGGTCAGAGAGCACAGTGGGCTTTAGGGACACGGACACCTCTTGGACAGTGCTGGGAGGCACTGGCATCATCATTTCTACTGTGAACTTGAACCCTCCCTCTACCTCGGCGCAAGCACCCAGGACTCCGAACTGAAGCACCAGAGCTGATGGTTGAGTGTAGCCCTCAGCCTTCCCATCTCAGCTTAGAAATCAATGTTCACACAAGCACCTTGAGGGAGCAGTCAGGCAAGGTACATACATCCATCATTAAACTTATAAAAAAGACAAACACTGTGTTTCAGGGCAAACTTTATTGGGACAGGTTCAAAAAAGTCCTGTGTTTGTTTTCAAACAGCCATCCCCACCCTTTTCTCTGGTCTTCAGTCATGAGGGGCTGGGGGAAGAGAGTTCTTACCACGCTTTGGGGGATGCCCTTTGGGATCCCTCCCAGTGTGTCCCACGCTGTGGTCTCCTCCCTCCCACTGACTCTGCTTCTGGTCATACTGAGGCCAGGACTATGGGGCTGGAAGGGAAATACACTGTCACTCACCCCCAGGGACACAGTGCACAGGTCCTAGAGCCATATGCCACCTGGCATTGTGACTGTGCCTTAACACTACACAGTGGTGTAGAGGACACATCCCCTGCAGAGCTCCTGCTGCTCAAAGTCATGCAGCAACTTCCCCTTTCTCACTGTGAGGAGCAGAAGGGCTGCACCAAATGTGCTCCTGGGGCTCATCCCCTGCAACGACAGCACGGGGTAGCTGTGCTGGACACCACTCTTACCCCCTTCTTACTTTTGTAAAGAAAAATACAACAATGTGACTTGTGAATGTGCTGATTTTATTTTTCCCTGTGTAGCCTGTTCTTGTCCTAGGACAGCACACTCCAATGAGTTTAGTTAGTCCCCTCCATGCCTGTAAATAAATTTTGTAAAAGTCACCCTGTATAACATGGAGATGCTCTAATAAACTGGGATATTTTCTAATACTCTCTCTGTGTTGTTCATGAGCTTCTGTGGGTGTGCTCCTGATCCAGGGAACTTTCACCAAGGATCCCCAGCACTGGGCTGAGCACCTCAAAGTAAAACACTTTAATCCCTCAGCAGCTCCACCACGCTACTTTGAGCAGTCAGGCTCCAGTGTTCAGAGCCTCTAATACTCCAGGACTGAAGCTGAGCATCCCACTAAGCAGCCCCTGCAGCTGCTTCTCCCACCTGGAATCCTGTAGGAGTCATCCCCACAGCCCAGTACTCACCCCTCATGTTGGCATAGGCTGGCTGGAGTGGCCATGGCACTGTCCTGCCTTCCCTGCACTGGCAAACCCACCCCAAGGAAAAAGGGGGAGAGGGCAAACCCACCCCAAATAAATAGTTTCCAGCATCCACAGTCCAGCCTAGACCTGTGGTGCAGCTGGCTTTGTGCAGCACGTGGCTGCTCTGGGAGAAAGAAGCTGGCAGGAACAAAGACAGGAAGATTTTAGTTGCTTTGCAGTCTCACCTTATGCTTCCGAGGCAGCAATGGCTGATGCACCAGGTCGTGAGGGCTGGTGGCAGGATAGGTGCTGCCTAGAGAAACAGAGTTAAGGGTCATTTTTATATCAGCAATGTAAAAAGCAGCATCTGCTGCAGTTGATCACTGACCCCACACTGGTGCCTGGGTGTTCCCATGGCCCCAGCTCTCTGCTCTGGCTGAGTTCTCAGCACCACACTGGGGAGAGAAGCACCTGTTCCAGTACAGTCTCTCTGAAACCATTTGCAAGATGGGCTGGTAAAAAGGGCACCTCAGCTTCAAAGCACTTTATCTGCACCAAATCTGCTCTCTAAGCCAAGGCCCAGGCACTTCTGGGGCTGGAGGAAGAGCCCTCTAGCTAAGGCACACTGGGGATTGTGCACATGAGAAGCAAAGGTGCTGGGCATGCTGTGTGGAGGAGTGGTTTGCCATAGTGGCAAGTTCATCCCTGAATCCCTGCAGGGATTTGGAAGTGCTGGACACAAAATGGGACTCACCAGCCATGTGTTGTCCAGAGGCAGCGCCCTCCACACCACTGGCAGAGCTGGAGAGGACAGGCAGCAGTCGGCAGCGCTGAGCTGTCAAAGCAAGTGAAAGCATGAATGGTTTAATGCCACAGTGTCCCAGTTTGCAGTTACCCCCCCAGACACGTGCCCCAAAAAACACTTCCCTAAAGTCAAGGGGTTATGGGTGATACCCAGGAGATGCCTGGGATACCAGGCACCAAGGCCAGGCAGTTCATCTCCAGCACACATGGAAACTGCAGCTTTAGCACCTGCTGAGCACAAAAGCCACCTCCAGGGAGTGTCAGAGCTTCAACCAACATTCATGTAGGACCAGATGAGAGAAACACCCCCCCCATGGACCAGCCCACCCAAGGTCCACTGTGCCCCGAGGCAATTGGTACAGCAGGACTGCTCAGAAACGCAGTCCTTCACAAGGATTAAAAAGAAATGGATAAAAATGCAATAATAAAAAAAGGCCAGGTCCCCGAGCTCAGACCCCACTAGGTGTCCCTCTCGGCCAAGGCACAAGAGCTCCTGAAGCATCACAAGAGGAAGGTCCAGGGAAGCAGCAAAGGGGCTCCCGAAGGCCAGAGGGGAGGGAGCCAAGAGGAGAAAGAAAGAATGAGTGGGCAGGGAGGGGAAACAAGCGTGGGCAGCTCGCAGCAGCTGGCCTGGTCTGCAAGGTGCCAGCATGAGGTACATGGGGGGAAAAGCAGCTCTGAATCAGCCTGGAAAGTCCCATCCCTCAGGTTAGAGGTCCCACAGTTTGCTGGTGGCCAGCAGCCTGCTTGACTTTTTTTATTCCCCCTGTCCACCAGCAGTTCCCAAACTATCCCCCTCTGAGTCCATCCTCAGCTTGTTTCACCCCAAGGAAAAGCAGTTGTCAGACAAACAGCACCTTGGAGGCTGTGCATTTCTGCTACCACGGGATCTGAGCAACATCAACCCAGCCTGAGCTTGTCCTCCAAGCCAGTAGGGGCAAAACACCCCTGAACTGGGGTCCCAGCAAGAAGTGGCAACATGAGGGGTTTGTCTGAGCCAGCAGCAGCTTGGAGGTGGGGCAGAGTCAGGCACACAAAATCTAAGAGGGTCTGACATTTGTGTCTTGTCCCTCCTGTTGTCTTAGAAACTGTGAGAAAAGTAAAGAGATGGGGGAACCCAATGCAATCATTGGGGGCAACCTCTCACCCCAGGAAGCCAACACAAACAGCAGGGTCAGGGAACACGGAGCCGAGAGGATTTTGTGCTGCTGGGAGCAATTGGGATACCTATGGGGGGCAGGGGGGGAAGGAAAGGCTGCATCCCCTGGAAGTGACCCCGGGCACAGCTGCCTGGAGGGCAGCACCCAGCACAGCCTGTCCCAAGTGGAAAGGGACAGGCAAACCACCAGGAAAGCATGCCAGGGCTTTGGGAGGAATGACAGCTGATGAATCAAAGGAAAACAACCCACACAATTGCTGGAAAGCCTCCATGCACAGCCCAGCTGCTCCCATGGACACGCACGGCCAGAGGAACAGGCTGGGGGGCTGCTTCTGCACCCTGAGCTACCTGGACCATCCTGCTCCACAACCCTGCTCTCAGGGATGCCGTGTGCTCTTCCAGACAGTTCCACACCTGCAGCAGTCTTGAGTGCTTAAAGAGTCCTTTTAGGGTCAGAGAGGATGTGACCCAGGGCACACGAAGCACTCTCTCCTGCTCTTCTTCACCTAAAAGGTCTCAGTTCCCTCCAGACAAGGCTTGGTCTTGCTCAGAGATGCCTTGCAGAGCACCAGGCCAACGTCCCACAGGCTGTAGCAAACACCCTTTGTGTCCCCATCGACAGACACAGCAGCTGCACCCCACACCATGCCATGCCTGGCTGCCATTCACTTGCTGACACTTGGCACAGCACCCACCACGCTCCCAGACCTCACGCCAGCTCTCCTCCCCTTGGCTGATCCCAGCTGCCCTGCCACTTGGCCAGCCCCAGGTGTCACCATACCACAAGCCTGCAGTCCCCTTGCTCACTTTGGCTGGTCCTTCCACTACCAGATCTCCTTTGTGCCCACCAAGGCCAGCCCTGCTGCCTCTATCTCCCCATCTAATATCATGTTCTTCTTTCTAACCCATCCCACCAGGTGTTTGCTCACCCCTACAACCTCACCCTCTTCTTGCCCTTGTGCACAACAAACTCGGTGAGGATGGAGAGCCTGCACGTTGCCCAGGTAGAGCTGGAGGGGAAGAGAAAGCTTCAGGCATTTTAGGGAGAGACAACAGCATTTGCCCAAACACACATGCCTGCCCACCAGTAAAGCACCAGTTCACACCACCATGTGCTGCAGTGCCAGCCTGGCCCCACTGCTCACAGCTCTGGGGAAAGCAATCAGCTAAAAAAGAGCAGTTGTACAGAATCCAACATCCCTCAAACTCAGGCTCAGGTTCTCACCTCCTTCCTCCAAACCATTTTAGGGCTTGCAAGCAAGAAAGCAGCGAGTTATCTTTGACCTCCAAGCCACCACTTGTGCTCTTGCTTTGCAGTCACATCTGTGCCAGCAGGAGAATCACTTCCCATGGCCCCGTCTGCCTGCTGATTTGTTTCCTACACGTATTCCCCAGCTTGCTGATGGGGAGAAGAGCAGGGAAAAAACCTAAAAATTCAATCCAGCCCAGCAGCCAGGACTGTAAGGGGATTGTCTCCATAACATCCTTCAACAACAATGATCTCAATCCACCAGGCAGACGTCCTACCTCGCAGTTACTCAAGCTCTTATCACAGCTGAAGCTCCCTCTAAGTGCTGGATGCCTCAGCCCCACTTGGTTTCTCTGCCCAGCAACTCCAGTTTAGATTGCACTGCTGAACTGGGGCTATACAGCCTGGAAGGGGAGGTTCCCCCTCCCTCCCCAGGCCCTGGATGCACCAGGTGAACCATCAGCATTGCAGCATCATCCCAACAGCAAGAAGGAAACAATTCCTCCGCTCATGGAATCATAGAATCATTATGGTTGGAAGGGACCTCCAGGGTCATCAAGTCCAACCTTTATCCCATCATATTCCTGACCATTAGACCACCAGACCATGGCCTCAAGTGCCTCATCAACCCGTTTGTTGAACACCCCCAGGGACGGTGACTCCACCACCTCCCTGGGCAGCCCATTCCAGTGCCCAACCACCCTCTCAGGAAAGAACTTCTTCCTAATCTCCAACCTAAACTTCCCCTGATGGAACTTGAGGCCATTTCCTCTCGTCCTGTCATCAGCAATTGGGGAGAAGAGACCAACACCAGCCTCACTACAACCTCCCTTTAGGTAGCTGTAGAGGGCAATGAGGTCTCCTCTCAGTCTCCTCTTCTCCAGGCTCAATAACCCCAGTTCCCTCAGCCGGTCTCCATAAGGCTTCTTTTCCAGACCTCTCACCCTTGGGAAACCTCTCACGAGGCAGCACAGACACAGCAGCTCCCTCAGGGCTCCTGCCTGAGCACACGCCTGTGTCCTGGCTGGTGGACACCTCAGGAGAAACCCAGGGCTGAGAGCACCCAGCACACACCTTGGTCCCTGCTCTGCAGAGGGGCTGCCCCAGTTTGGAAGCACGGGGTGTGGCAGAAGAGCAGCAGGGGAGCTCCAGGAGAGCAGGTTCCCAGCAGCTAGCACTCAGCAGCCAAACCCATGCAGAGAACCAGAGCTCACCCCTAATCTAGCACTGTCCCCCAGGGCTCGCAGTGGGGGACGAGGCTGACAGCAGTGTTTGTAATTCAGGAGCTCCCCATCACCCACAGGGAACACGAGCTGCTCTGGCTAAGCCAGCTCTTGCTGTCACCTCATGGAAGTCCAGCTGGCAGATGGTTCAGCTCTGCCAAGTGAGTGACTTTGGCTTTCTCCAACAAGACCAAAGTCCCTTGCTACACACCAACAACTCCAAGATCAAGAAGGAACATTAAATGTCCATTTTTAAGCAGATGAAACTAGACAGAGTCCTGTACAGTCCATATACAATCTAGCAGGAAGGGTCTTTCACACAAGGAGTTTTACCCCTACCTTGCTCACCCCAACAAAGCATGGCCCCCTCAGCAAGAAGGAAACACCAGACCCCCATTTCTGTATCAACAGATGAACCTGAGGAGGAACCATCAGAGCAGCCTCTCGGCGAGCTGCAGGAGACACAACAGACTCCAAGCCTTGCAGTTCCAGACTGAATTTTGGCAGCAGTCAGCACCACACTGATGGAGCTCTTGTCTATTCAGCACCGAGTGTCTGTCAGGCCTGGTCAGAAGACAAGGAAGGTGTCCACACCACCCCAGTTACAGCCTCCCAGAGCAGTCCAGAGGGCTTCTTTATTGGACACTGGAAGCAGCAATTGCCCCTCTGAGCTGATACTCACGGCAGCCCAGCCTCTTCGTGCAAGCTGCAGGCACAGCAACAGGCTCAGAGAGCACACAGAGGGTGATGAGGAGGGGAGAAGGACATTTCATGGCACAAAGAGTGGACAGACAGAGCCTTTCACTGTCCCCGAGGCAGCATCGCTCCTTGGGGCAGCGGTGTCCTGGCCTGGAGTTCATTGGCACAGGTAAAAATCTCTCACATCTGCTGCACTTACCGTAAGGAGGACGATAGCTTTTTGCAAACACACAGAGCTTCCAAAGCGGAACAGCATGGAGGGTTGCCTTGGAGACTGCAGTAAGCAATGTGCTGCCAGATGACTGGGTCTCACACCACAGCAGGCACTTGCCAGAAGGGTGATCTCAACGGTATGCGCTGCATTATCAAACATTCCTGGAGGAAAGACTGAATCTGGGCAAGGATGGGGTGAATCAGGCTGTATGGAAGGTGGTTCTCTGGTACCATTAGTCATGTTCTCTGTATTTGCCTCCCTGGTGCTCATGAGAGCAGAGAATCCTCTCTTCCCTAAGAAAGCAGCAAAGAACTGAAAACCCCACTGCTCATTTCAGATAAACCATGAAACAGGTCCCAACTGTCCCCCAACAACAAACAAAGCTTCCCATTGCATGAATTATTACACCACCACAGACCTCTTAACTGCTACCAACTTTCCCCTGTGCCCTAAATATTTCTGCTAGGATCCTAGTGGTGGACCACTAGGGGCTTCCTTCTAGTTTTGTCCTTTGCGTGGCCACGCTTTGTACATTTATTTCCCCCATTTGACAGCGTATCCAATGTCTGATCCCACTCATCTTTCATGGAAAACAGCTTGATCCCGTCGTGACCGATCTATTTAGCAGACGATATTTTAAGAATTACTTCAGCATTACAGTCAAGCTACTGGTTACACAGCATTGGCAGCACAGACAGGAGAAGCAAAGAGAGCGATCCATGGGAAAATCCTCAGCTTAAGAAAAAAAAATAAATAATCAAGCTTCTTGACTAAGTGTCAGGCACAAGCAAAGCCTAAAATAAAACCAGCAGTGCTACATTTGGTTTGCCATTTAGTTCAGAATTTCAGGAGCGATCTTCCCAGTTCCCACCAGTCGCAGGAATGTGTATGTTCTACAGAAGAAATCCTCCCACAAAGCTGTAACTCCTGGAAGGACCACAGCTCTCAGGGCACCTACACTATCAATGCTTGTCAGTCTTCAAGATAAGTGCAATCAAAATTCTCCTAACAAAAGCCTTTTTACTCAGGACATGTATCAAAGTGACCCCGAAAGAGTTAACCAGCACTGAAATAATTTGATGAGCATTAACCCACTGTAGCTTTGTACTGGCCACTTCCAGCCTGGGGCTGGAATCAAGGAGGGGAACAGATCAGGTGGAAGATTTGGAAAACATCTCTCATGGTGAGAAATCTGCCAGGCTCCCAAGGGAAACAATGAAAGCCCTGCTGCTTGAGTCACTTGAAACTGGACCCAGTACAGGAAAATCCAGTGTAGGGAACAAGCCTTCCCCCACCGGGGGAAAACAGAGAGGTTGGATGACCTCAGATCTTTCCCATTTCCAGTTTTTGCAGTTCCAGAAATGTGCAGCTTGTGCAGAACAGGTAATGATGATTAGCAGTCACTACCAAACCTGCCAGAGTGAGTCAACCTGATGAACACAGCTCACACAACAGCACTTGCACATTTGGAGTGGTAGGACCACACTCAGCTTTGGGTGAGGAGCAGCTTCTAAAGAGAGAAGAAACCTCAGCGTCCACAGGACAACCCACAACCTATGCAACAGCCAGGACAACACAGGAGCATGGGTTTACAACAGCTGCCCTGGTGGCTTTTAGTCTGGACTGGTCAACTCTCCAAGCTCAAACATTCGAGGCAGAAATTATCTGCCAAGGAATTCACACCTTGCATAGTGGCAGTGTGATGTTTGTGTGTTTTCAGACAAATTCTTCCAGTTACTTACTAAGTCCAAGGCCTCAGAAGAATTAATAGCCAAGGAAACAACCCCAGTAACACTGAACAGGATCTGCTGGTTTTGTTGTTTCTGAAGCACGCGGCTCTTAACAAATCCACCCGAGGTACGGAAGAAGAGCTGGGAAAAGCTCATTCCTCAATTAACTCCAGCCTCTCGTGCTTGCTTTTGGAGACAACTGCTGCTAATGCCTGGAAGATACTGGAAATAGATCATTAGTTTCCTAGCAAATCCCAGCAAGCATAAGATAACTCGAGCACACAGTTCATCCATAAGAGATCTGCACTGGCCGCTGCATTCTCCAACACTCTAGTGGATAAGCCCACCAAGAATAATCACCTCTGAGTCTGCCTGGATCTCTGAAAGGCAGCAATTGCCCATGCAAGGACACTTGCCCTTGACAGAGACTTGGCAGAGCAGCCAAGAGGTCTATTACCATTGTCATTCCAGCAGAGCGCCAGCCTGCCTGTTAAAGCAGGGTATTTGCACAATGATGAATTCTGGTTTCAAGATAATTTATAGCCTTAGTAAATAAACAGGCTTACGGCTGTTTAAACACTGTTTAAACAGTCATATACAATATCCCCGGGCAGGCTGTGGAACAGAAGAGTTGTCTGAGCTGGGAACAGATAGCAGAGCAAAGCGAGTGGAACTTGAAACACTTTGCCTCAGAAATGAAGTTCCCTTCCTCCCAAAACCACCACCTCACCCCACTCCAACCACCCCAAACGTAGTTTGCATTCGTGCTTCTACTCCCATCCCTGCACCAGAAATCCAAGACGTTGTCCATTGTCACATGAAGGTGACAGGGTATTTGTTCACCTTTCACCACGAGTCCTCCACGCTGCTCAATCCCCCTTGCTGCACACGACTTCACACCAAGTTCACTGCACCTCCCTGGGCAAGTGTGGACAGTAAAAATTGGAGTTATAAAACTTCAGCTGTTGTTATGCTTCTGTACTTTTTCGCGTGGTGGGTTTGGGTTTTTTAACTAGAATTGCTAGGACTGGAAAGCCTCCAGACTGTTACAGACACCAAATTCAGATACCTTTGAAATCAGGGTTGTGGGGATCCACTTAATCTTTATTCCATTACCAGAGGTGTTTTAGAGGGGCTGCATGTTCCACAGCACAACTACAGCCGTGGTCATCGGGGCTGGGGCAGCAGCAGGGAAGGAGCAGAGATGTTCTTTGCTTCATTTTAGCTGTATTCCTGCAGGCAAGCTGCTATTCCAAGAACACAAGAAATGATGAAGGGCTGGAGGCACCAACCTGGGAGAAAGCAGCTAAAAAGCACAAGAAAGGCAAGAGCCAGCCTACAGATACTGAAGCACACTAATCCTCCGGACAGTGGAATTATTTTGGACAATGCAAGGGACTGGATATTCCCTAGCAGTCATGGGACGAAAGGAAAAGGAAAGTTTCAGCTGCCTACCAAGGACTGCTCCCAGGAGGGAGCAGTTCAGATGAATCTCTTCTTCCAGGGAAGGGACAGAGCGTTCTCCCTGCAATCAGCTTCTCACCCCACTGCGGCACGTGGGGGAATATGGGAACAGCCCTGCCACGGCCAAGAGCACGGAGGAGATGAACTCAGCCCTTCCCCATTGCGCTTGTTCCTATAGACCAAGCCACTCGGAATATTTATCCCACGTTTCGATCACGCCTATGGGCCTGCTTGGCTTGCTGCCCTGAAGGGATTACAAGCAAGGAAAGATAAATTGCTGGTCAAGAGTGGCAAGGTCCCTGGCCCACACAGTGGCTAGGATGTGCTCAGCAAGACTCCCACCCCAAGCAAGACTGTTAGAGGCTCGGAGTTAGAGATAACAGGAGCCACAGGTAGGGAGAAGACAGTCTTGTCCATACAGGATCTGAATAGCCTCTCTTGGACAAGAGACAGCCACCTTGTCAAACAGCCTCAGGCAACCCTCCCAGCCCCTCCATTTCCTCCTCTAAGACAGGACAATACTTCAGAACCACCTTTGGAATGAGCAGACACACAAGACATCACTATCACAGCATATGAGCTCATGCAGAAAGCTTCACCCCAGCAAATGTGCTTCACAGAGAGGACGTTTCCTCACCTGAGGAAACAGCACAAAGCTGGTGATAGCTCCCAGGAGCCTTCAGCATCAGGCCCTCTCTAATTACTGCATTTCACCCAAAGCAAACACAGCTCACAGGGTGAAGGCTGCCAGGGCTGCCCATCCCTCCTCCCCTGCCCAGCAGGAAGGGCTCACCGATAAGCGGAAAGAAAGCTGAGCACATGCCCTGGTCCTGGCCCAGGAGGTTGGCATCAGAGTTCATGTGTTTGGATTCAGAGCTGAATTGCCACAAAAACCTTGGAGAAGCTGAAGATGCAGCCTATGTCATGTCTATACATGTGCTATGTCTGTGTCTGAGCCAACTGGAAGTCCTGTGGCTGCATTAACTCAGTGCCAAGTTGGCACTGAAGGATCCCACCTCTTAACTGAGTTCACCACTGCTACAGGGTGCCAGTTCAGACCTGGTTCATGTCCAAATGTCTCCAAACAGAGGCAAAATGAACACGCATCTACCTGCAGAATACCATATGAAGGCATCCAGAAACAGGCCAGGTCCAGGGTGAAGTTGGGATCTCCAGGGACAGCATCTCAGCCTCCTGAAGGTCAATTACCCAATCTCCTGGAGCACCCTGTCCAGAGCAAGACAGTAGCAAGTTGCCTAAAGTCACAGGACATACAAGAAAGAGAAACTCAGGTTTGCCCAGGCTTCACCTTACATCTGACCCAGAACCCCATCAGAACAGCTAAGTTGGTGCCACAAACCCCCAGAGACACCTCTAACCCATTTGCTGTCTCTTCTTTCCCAGAAGCTAAGGAGAGGCTTAGGCTGCTTCCCAAATCTTCCCACCAGCTCTCGTTGCTGCTCACAGGCGTAGGTGTTACTGAGAATTGCTGCTGCTGGGAAGAATTGTTCAGCAAACACACTTTGAACAGGATCCATCTAGAAGAGGTTTGCATTTCCTGAATGGAAACGAAACCCCTTTATATAGGCTGGATTGGAGCTTCAATGGCCAAATTGTTCCCTTCAGTCCTTATTTTCTTTGGACCTCGAGTCTACCCCACATGAGACATCTGGCACAGAGCTTACAGGATACAGTTTGCTTTGGCACTGCCTGGGGTTTGGAGCTCACAGTGTTTAAATAGGATTTTATGAATTGAACAGTCTCACCCTCTTCTGTAATGCTTCAAATTAAGGTTTCCACATATGCCTTTAATAGAGATTCACTAAGACACTTATTGCATGTTAAATAAACATCACTCAGTGAAATAGAACACCCTCATTGAAGATTAACAAACATACAATTCAGTCAGGCTGCTGCAGCTGCTAAACCTCAAATACAACTTCAATGTCATAATTGGTCATTTTATTAAGATAATAATTGCCCTATTAATGCTAATTAAACGACTAATGCCCTCCTGTGACATCCCTAGAGCAGAGGCAGCAGTCGATTCCCCCCTATCTCCAGAGGGGCTGAGCTCAGGAGAGCCAGGAGCTGCTCACTGCCCACTGCTCCAAATGAGCTCCCAGACAGAAGTTAGAGAAGTGTGATCTGTTTCTTTGGAAAATGAAGGAGGTGCCTACAAAAAAAATTAACATCTTCCTGAAAAATCAGTTAATCCAAAAGGATGAGAGACCCTTTTTAACTGGGTAAGCAGTGCAGAGCAGTAACTACTGGCTGACATCCCCAGCTACAGAGCTAGCAGAGCAGAAGGGGATCGCTGCCGTCACCACAAGGCCTCCTTCCATGCACACACCATGCCAAGAACACCTCACTGGGAGCCCTTGTGGAGGCTGGGGAAGCCCAGGCAACCTGTGAGCCCAGCACACAGGAGGTAAAAGGGGAATGGAGGATGTCGATTTGCAACCAACACCTCCCGGCACGACCTCGCCAGCTGAGCTCTTTCCCCAGGAGCATCTCGAGCTATGCAGACTGTGCTCTGTACACCAGACACAGCTGTTCAGCCCCCACAGTCTAGGCACTGGTGCAGTAGTCAGGACCAGGCTGGGCTGCCCGGCTGTTCAGACTGACCTTCCACCATGAGACAGAGCAGATGTCCCAGCACAGGCTATGGAGGGGCTCAGCAGCAGCCTCAGCACCCAGAGCCAAAGCTATGTTGTAACACTTGGCTGCCCGTGCAGAGAGATTCCCCTGCCCCTCATTCCCAGATATTTGGTCACAATTATTACTTTAAAAGTTTAAAATAAAGAAAGCAAAAGTGGATTCCTTGCATCCTCATCATTTTAATTGGAAGAATATCTTCCATAAATGGCAAATGTAATTGACCTCATCTCAAAAGAGGCAGGGAGGAGCAAGATATCATCTGCCATGTGATAGTAACCTTTATTGTAGCTCAGGGATTCAACCTATTAGCACAGGCAGGCCCCCACTTGTTAGACTATAAAATAACACATTGCCAAGCCCCATAATGGGCTGCAGATTTAGATATTGATTAATTGTTAAAGTATCTCTGAAATGTACTATGCTAAAAGGGAAATGACTTCATGTTTCCTTTGAGACTCTTCACCTTCCTCCTGCTCCAAGAATTTCTCCAGCATGGCTTGCTGCAATCCCTGCCATCCCCTTGCTGCAGGGGACTCGCACGAGTTCAGTTCAGAGCTCAGTTCACTCTCTAAAGCAATGCCAACCAAACTCAGCTCAAAAAGCCAACCCAAACAGACTCCTTGTTAACCTGTTCACCTCTCACTCAAGTTTCCTCTACTGGCATTGAGGGGAAAAAAGGAAAGAAAGATCGGATTCAAGCCAAAAGGTTTGCAAAGACTGACCTCCACGGTTCAGGTCACTTCAGAACTACACACGCTGTGGTTTGAACACAGAAAACAAGAATGTGAGAGAAGATAGAGCTTTGCTGACCGCTCAAAGTCTCTCCAATGCCTGCACTGAGCCCCTGAGCCCACGCATGGTCTGGGGAACCGAGGCCCCACACCTCTGCCCAACTTGCAAACCCAGGGCTGCATCCCTCAGCACACCCAGAGGTTGCTTTTATTTCATTTGCTTCTTCCCTGTTCTTCAGCATCAGTAAAAAGACAGGAGCACCAAAGGCTCTAAAGATCCACGAGCACACATCAACATCACACCAGCGTGCCCAGGTAGGCACGTTTGAAATTCAAGGCACTTGGATCAGAGTGTGATCTCAACAGGAGAGAAACACTAAATCCTGCTCCAAGCCTGAGGCTCTGGAGAAGATATTTGGCAACACCAGGAAGGGGAGGCCAGTAACCATGGCAACCACTCATTTCTTAGTATCAGACAACAAAAATGACTCCTGAAGACACAAGTCCCATGACCATCTCCCTGGGAAGGCTCTCCATAGTCATGCAGAACTACACCCAGGAATGTAACACAGGTTCCCCCTGAATTCAGGGACCCCCGGATAACCATCCTGCCTCTCAGCACACACATGGGGAGCTGCCAAATTTCATACTTCTGGGTCATAATCTTCCTTGTTTCACAACTTATATGGACAGAGGCTGGGCAGCCACCTCTGAGCACTTGGCTTCTAAAGGCTGAGAAAAACAAACGGGAAATTCATAGGCAAATTAACAATGTGAGTGCTAAGAGGAGAAGCTTAAGGAAATCCACCATTTCGTGGCAGAGCTTCATTCATCCAGAAGAACAGGAAGGATTCTGAAAGGCACAACTTGGTTCTCATTGTTATTCACTGTACACATCAGGTAAGCAGCTTTCATCTCCACTGGGCATCCACATCACTGATTTTTATGATCCGTGCACAGCGCATAAAATTAGGAATAAAATTAAAACTATTCAGATCTCACCAATAACACAATTGTGGGGCAGGCAGAGGGCACTGAACAAAGCAGCACTCTCATCCCCCCCAGCCTGCCTCCCAGGCACCTTAAACAGCCCATGCAGAAGTCAGTTCTTCCCCTTACCTTTCATTGCCTTCATGTCATCTGCGCTTTCCCAGCACAGCCTGCTCTCCTGGATCAGAGGTAGAGGAGTTTCAGCCAGGGTCTCCAACATTCATCTTCTGCAAGACAATATTCCTGTTTAGAGCTCTTCTCCTTCAAGCTCCCAGTTCCCCAGGAGAAGCTCACCAAGCAGAGGAGGAGGCCATGCCAGCTCTCCTCCCCAAGAAGCAGCATTTATGCCCAGCCAGGTGCTCAGGTTTAGCAGAATTGGCAGATTTGGGACAAGCTGCACCTGGCCCCACACCAATCCTTGCCTGATCCCACCTCCTGCCCACCCCAGGCATCCACACCCCCATCAATGTCCACCAAGAGCCCCTGTTTTCCCAGCTAAGGGTTCATCATCCTTGAGCACCTGCTTTTTCTGGCCTGTGTTCATTGCAATTCTCTCCACACGGCCCAAAGACAAACTCTGTGCCATAAAGAGAGCCAGGACTGTTTCAGATGTCAGTGCCTACAGCTGCTGTGTTGATTCTGAGGGAACAAATGTGCCTGGCGAAGCAGACAGGTTAACATAACCCTGTCACTGCTCCACGCTACAAAAAGCATTAAGGTTCAAGGAGTGAGTACAGAGACCCGCGGTGAGCACACCGAAACCTTATTTGGCAATGTGCTGATTTAAACACACAAAAGAGTAAAAATGGAAAGAAAATGCACAGAATTTCAAAATCGATGTCAGATGAGGTCTGCAGAATGGACTTTTAATTAAACCGTATTAAAGGCCCCTTCTTCAGAGAAAAGGACAGGGGCTTAAAGCTGTCCTCTTCTTGGAAAGATCTGGTGAAGTAGTTCTTCTCCCGAGGAGACAACAGCTGCTGGGGGATTGAATTTTGAATTGCAGAAGACAGTTTTTCTTTCATTTGCTTCTTCAGTATCAGTAGGAAGACAGGAGCACCAAAGGCTCTCAAGATACACGAGCACACCACAACTTTGGTGAGAGGAGAGGAGAGGAGAGGAGAGGAGAGGAGAGGAGACACTTCTGGCCTGGGACATCGTCTGGGTGATGTGTTTCAACCCCTTTCTTTTACAACCTGAAAAGCAGACAACTGGTCTTGCTTTAATGCCAGCACTGGGGTCTTGTAGGGGCTTTCTGTCTGGAGAGCAGATGCACACATATACGTTGGGAAACGAGGGAGGAGGGAGAAGATAGGGCAGGGACAGGAAAGGGGAAAGGCAATTATGGTCTACAACTCGTGTTGTATTTCGAGCCCGTGGCTGCAAGTTTCTCTTCCTTTACTTGCAAAATACTTCTTATCCAGGGAAGAAAGGGCCACGTGAACACAGAGTCTTAATATTGACTGGGAGCCCTTCAGTTGTTGAAAAAAAAAATGCAGAAAATAAAATTTTAAAGGAGCCCACAAACAAAAGGAACAATCAGGAAAAAACTGGGCTGGACTAAGTAAGGAAATGAATTCCCCTAATTACCACAAGATGCTCCCCAAGTCTGACACTATCTCTCGGAGCAGATGTGTTCAGATAGTATTTCCTCAGTCTCCAGCCTGCGTGGGCAGATTCCAGCACCAGCCACTAATGTTAAAAAGTACCTAATGAGCATCGACATTGAGAAACTGCCTTGGCTTTTGGTGTCTGCATTTTTCCCATCCTCCAGGCCAAGCTGCAAATGTTTTGTTGGTATTATTCACATCAGAAAGTGCTTGATTTTTAAAAAAAACCCACAAACCACTAAAATCTGGACCCATGAAAGCAATTGCTAGAAAGGAAGGACTAGAGTCCTTGAAGTTGTTCTTTAGACAGAGTAAGTGCAAAGGGGCAGGTCTGAGGTTTTTCCAGCAGTGACAGCAAACTCTGCCTGCCTTACTCAGAAGCCCCTGCAGCTGTTATTTAGGGATGGAGAACTGTACACACTCACACACACATCCCAAGCAGGTTTCTCTCACCAATTCCCCATGGGATTAGCTGTATTTGAAATGCTGCACAGCGATGGAGGTTCCTGGAGTGCTATCTTCACCAATCGACAGGCAAGTTTGCAGCTGCAGAAATGCAGCAGATAAAATCGTGCCAAGTTTTTTTTCCACTGTGCTTCCCTTGCTGCCTGGGAAGGGACTGGCCAAAGATCTCAGACCCTAGAACAAATGTTCTGAACTCTGCCATCCGTTGCCTCCCCTCTCCCACCGCTGTTATATAGCTGCTCTACAAATGTTTAGCTGGAGATCCACATCTTGTAAAGAACAACTTCACAAGAGTCACTTCTCCATTTCCCTCTCCCCATTGCTGTGTTCAGAGCAAGCTCTCTCTCCTTCTCTCCTCAGGAATGCACATTTACACTCAGGAAGCAATTGATTTAATTAGACAATTATTGCTCCAAACAGAAAAAAAGGCACTGAAATGAGGGGACTTGGGGAAAATTTGCCGTCCCCTGTGGTAGCCACCTGACCTCTTACCAGAGCGCATGGCCCTCACAAGCCTGCATGAGGACAGAAATGGGATAGCTTTGTGGAAGAGCTGGAAATTAAGAAATGCTGCTCGAAACCTTGTCAGTTAATTGTTCCAAGGGTGAAGGCCGGGTCCCTACAGCACCACGCTGACAGCAGGTATCTTCCCTGCTTGTTCTGAGCTTGGTTTCAGAATCCAAGATCTTGTTCTCCTCAGGGCCCCCCTCTCTACCCCCACTCTCCATCCTCGTTTCTGAACCAGCTCCAAGGTTGATTTCCTGCGTGTTTGAATAGGACCAGCTTGACACAGCCTGCCTTGGGATGAAATCACCAACTTGGCTTGCCTTCTGTCTGAAAAACAAATCCTTCTGCAGGGCTTTCATCTAGAAAAAGGACAAGGATTCTGAAACACAGGCAGGCTGCTGCCAAGTTCCTGTGAACGGCTGCCTGAGTAAAGCTTATGTTTGCTGTGTATTTAGGTCAGCTCTAATAAAGGGTACCTAGCTGAGATTTCATGCTTTAAATAATCAATGAACCTCCTCCTGTTTGCTCGCGTAGTACCTTGAAATAAGGAAGTAGGAATGCAGGTGAGTGAGACACTTGAGTGTTCGCAGGAACTGGCTGTTTTCAGAGAGGAATGGGAAACCACACACAGGGAGATCTTACACACCGTAAGGGCAAGCTTGGAGAAAGGGAAACTAAGACATCAGCCTCAAAGTGAGAGGCTTCTAAATTAATTTCTTCTCCCCCTCCGCCTTCTTCCATGACCAGATCTTCCAGGATATTTAGGTACCTGATGGGAATAATGTCATCTGGGATATCTGGGCTTAGGCTTTGCTATTAATCTGCAAAAAATGGTGATGATGATGCTAACTTACAGAGAGCTGAGAGCTCTGTGTGCACGGTGTGCAAGCAATAGCATGCAATGGTGTCAGTGTATGACAGGACCTGGGGGCCTGCTGCATGCTGTGGCTCCTGCACTGGCTTTGGGACAGGGTTGCTTCTATGGCAGTCCTCAAATTTGACAAGCAAAATTTGGCTATTCTAGCTAGTGATGGTAGTATTTGCATCCTAAATAAGCGAGATGTCAAAATTATAAAGTACCTATTGTACTTGATTTGTCCCTAAACCTTTAAACTAGCCCGTGGCTCGTCTCTGCTCTTCACCAACTCCTCTAATTTCCTTTCCCAGAACAGAAAATTACATGGAAAGGAGTGGAGGCAGGCCGTAAGCTTCCCTCTCTCCAGGAAAGTGCTGGAGCAGACAAGTGCAATAAGAGCTGTGGGCTCAGTGATGAGGGTTTGTTACACCAGGGTTCTGTACTCCAGGAGTTTCTTGACCAAGCTCATTAGCCCAATCCTCCGCAGCTTAGGTGAAGTTGAACCACAAAACAAGGCACTACGACCATCCTAGGTTGTGAAGGTGTTCACTGGACACACACAGACTGGGCTCCATATCTACTCTGCAGGAGCTTGCACCAATTCTTGCTAACACTTCTCCTCATTGGGGAACTGGGGTCTGAAAGCCACCATATGGTTATCATTGGTACCGGAGAAGCATGTGGCCAGGACATGTGTAACTCACATTTTCCTCTGGACCACACTCAGCCTACACTTGTTTATTGTGGGGGAGGGACTGGAAAAATCATTGACTCACTGTCAGGAACAAAACATTTAAAATCTTGATTTGAAAATGACTCTTTTTTAGCAAAGCTCTTCTGCTGGTGCAGAGGAAAGGGTAACAAGTATTGAGTGGGAAAGTCTGGGGGCTGCAGAGTGTTCTCCCTCAGTGGATACAAGCAGGAAGGGGCAAAGGGACAGCTCTTTCTGCCATGGCAATGTCAGGTTGCTACTCTGGCCTTGCTCTAGTCTGTACCTGGTTGAACCCATCCAGAAGAATAAAGAGCCACACTAATTCTGTTTCTCAAGTCATGTCTGTTTTAGGTATCACTGCTCTTAGAAATGCCTCCATCAGAAATGAAGCTCAGGGAACCCTGTATCTCAAACCATGCACCCATCAGCTAGGATATAATGAGGTGGACAGACCAGAACAGCACCCTGCAAATAGCCCATATGGTGCTAAAATGCAATGTGCTGGGAGTGGAGGGGATTAAAGGTTTAACGAGGAATTCAGTGCATTTCAGGTACAATACACAGCTCTGCTGAACATTTACAGGCAACTTTGTGCATGTAATTTTGCAGCATACTGCTGCAAATGTATTAATACACATTCTGCATATTAATGGATCAGAGCTTGCAATGCCTATATGGTTCTCACAGTCTTGTTTGATCTACAATGGAAGAAGAAAATAAGCCCATAGAAAAATCAAAGACATAAAATGTCTGTGGGTGAAAAGTCCTCAAATCTGGGCAATGTTACCCTCTGCCCTGTTCCACGGCTGAATTCAACAGCTGCACTGGAGTCTGGTTCAGTGAGGCTGGCTGAAATGCATTCATCTACTCACAAAGCTCCTGCAGATCTAAGGAGGCTCTGCTGGGTCTAAGATCTGAGCCAAGCTTAAGCCTGGATTCTGTTGCATCCAGCTCCATGATGGATTCTGCCAAGCTCGCCTGAGCACGGGAAAGGCTTCCAGTTCTAATTCTCAGCTCTACTCTCTTGCCTCTTTCCGTTCTTTCTCTCATTTTGCTGCCGGAAAAGACACGAACAATGGAGATTATCCAGAGCTCAAAGGCCTTTCAAGCCTTTTCCAAAAAGCATGAAACCTCTGCTTCTATTCCTTGCTGGCGTCACACAAAGCCAATGCTCCCCCCACCCCACACACTCCCGGACGTCTGAGAACAGTGAGTGCCTCACATAACTGAAGGGGGTTCCTGTCCTCAAATCTAACAAACAATGAGATGACTGAACATCTGGAAGGAACAGATGCTTCTCATATCCCTGGACGGCATGTTTCAGTGTGTACTTGATGCCACCCAGGGCTGTCTACCCATGAAGAAAGGGAATATGGGCTCCTTGGCAGAGTGGAGCCCATCAGCCATGAGTCAGAGAGCTGTTGGTTCACCAGTACGTAGGTGTGCAATTGGTGTCTCACTGCAAAGAACAGATGGAACAGCACTGTTCACCTGATGGTCTCAAAGAGCACAGCAAAGATAGGGAGGTACTCACAGCACGTGTGGGTAGGACAGAGCAGGACTAATTGGGGGTAAGCTGCTGGCTAAGGATTGTGCAGAAAGGCACATGCACAATCAGCAAGCTTGGCCCTGTTCTTTAGAAAATATTCTCTCTCAGCTCATGGCAGGGTGCACGGAGAACTGACTTTCTGTTTCAGCCTCTAGAGTCCCCAGTCAGAAGGGCTGATCCATGTTTGTAGGTAAATAACAGGGACTAAACCCACAACCATTGACTGCAAAAGAGAGAGCTCTTTTTGCAGCCAAAACCACTACTGGAGCAGGAGCCTCTCATCTCCTGATGCAGATCAAGAGCAGACAGGAACTAAACACACCTGTTCTTTAGCAGTGACATCTGAGCACCCTGCTCAGGTATCACATTGTCTCTGCCTACCATCCAAAGAAGCAGGAGCTGCTTGCTTCATTTTCCAGAGCAGCACAGACCCACTGAAGCTGCCAAGCCAAGGTTTCACGGGAAGGACATCCTGAAGACTGATCCCACGCTACTTTCACAGCCCATGCCTGCGTGTCTATTTTGCCAACTGCCAGATAAACCTCAGTCAGACCCTTTGTGGTCTCACCTTTGGAGATGGACGAGTGAAATCATACCTGCTGGGTAAGGAAGGGGAGAGCTGTGCTGAAAAAGTCCCACCTACCAGCAACGGGGAAGGGAGATGAGGATGTTGCAAGTGCTGCAGCTCTAGTCTGTACTCAGCTAAGCTGAGCCCTAGAACTCCAAACTTGTGGAAGTTTATAGTTCAAATGCACAAGGTATTAATCTAGCTCAGTCACTTCCAACAGTCACTAAGCTGCCAAGCAGCAGCCTGGGGAGTTACATAGAAATAATCCCAGCCTGAGCTTCTTGTGGCATCATAAATTGCCTGTGTAGTCAGTCAGCAGAAACCTGAGATGAAATTCTTTCCTTTGCAGTTAATTATTTCCAAGCCTTCGCAGCCTTAACAGAAGGGGTGAAAGGTGCTGAATTGACAGCCCTGGAGAAATAGGCTTTCCATTTGTCCACAGACACAGGCAGAAGTGAGCTAGTAGCAAGAATTCAACCTGCTCTGTCAATGGGCTGCAAAGCTTGTGCTCGAGTTGGACCATTCTCCTTTCCCACCAGTCCACGCTACGCAGCTCAGCCTGTGCACGCCCCTGAAAAACCACAGCCTCAGATTTACGTAGCTTATTCACAGGGCCAAACCCAGTGTGAATTTTAGCCCGTGTATCTGGCAGCCCTTTGAGGGTCAAGCAGGCTCCTCCAGACCCACTGCTGACGTTTATCATGGCCAGGTGCAAATCTTCTTGCGCTGGCCCAGCGCCATGAGCCCAGCATGTTTTTAAGAATTTCACCCGCCTACCAGACAGTGTTTTTCAATATTTTGCATTAAATCTTCTGCTGTATTTGATTAGCCTGCAGCAGCTGTTTTCCACTCTCACAACAAATCATAAATCTATAAGCTTATGTGTGAGAGACTGTCTGTGCCTGAGAATGCGGGAGTCTGAGGAGCCGCGTGGCTGCACAGCTGCGTACGAGCCCATACCTGAACACAGGCTGGAGTGAGGAAGAGCAAACCAGTAAACCTCCATACATAATCGAGTTTGAATCTACGTTGGAGGCCATATGATCACACAGAGTGGTTTATACTTGTTTGTATATGCATGTGTGTAAGAATTCCCACTCGGCTACACGGACAAATCTGTGTCATTCTTTAAATGAGTGTTCCATACTGAGAACGTGAGAATTGATGTTCATAAATTCTTGGTTGCACCAGTGTGAGCTCACATATGTGGACATGCTTCTGTGCAGGAAGGTGAGTTTTAGCACAAGCACGTCCAACACAGGAGCATGGGAATATCAGGACACAGGTAAGGAAGCCTTCTGAAGCCCTGATGCTCCCATGCACAGAAACACGAGTCCGTGCACAATCAGGTTTGTGATTGTGTTACCTCAGTCAAAAACTGCTTGTTGTGAAGCCAAGATCTCCTGTCCCACGGCCAATTCAGATAAGGAGAGCAAATGGCTGCAAGAGAAGGGAGGGGAGACTGCTACATACGTTGTTTTTTTTTTTTTAAAAAAAAGGCGTTATTCAAAGACTATAAAAGGCAAAAGTTTGGATGAAGGAGAAGAGAAAGGGCTGCCAAGTTGTTACAAAAAAAAAAAAGAAGAAGAAGAAGAAGGAGCAAGCTGCTGCCAGGTCTTGGCACGTGTGCTTTTACTTGTATAAATCAGTCACTCTAGACCTATGGTAGTTCTTGCTGACAAGCTGTCAAGCTCCTTGGCTGGGGGAATAGGGCATGTGCTTTACATGCACTTACAGAATAGTAAACTGTTATTGAAAGTGGGAAAAAACCCAGTCTGATTTACTTGTGGTTTTGCCTGCTCAGCTGTATTATCACAGAATAAATTCAGTCGTGCGTGGAGTAGTGTGGGTGCATGGAAAACTACAGGCTAACCTCCCTGGGGAAGCACTTGACCTCTTAAGGGGATAGGCAGAAACAAAACATCTCCAAGAAGAGAGAACGTTAAATAAAGGAAGAGGCTGAAGCCACAGAAACGCTGTGTGGACTTCAAACAGCCCAAAGCACTGAGGGACGTGGTTCCAGCCACCTGTGAACATCTCAGCCTGGTTCAGATGGGGAAGGAACCTCTAGATGAGGTGATGGTTCACCTCTAGGCAGGCTTAGATCAGGGTTGGGATTGGGCCCATCGCTCCATAAAACCCAGAGCAGAGAATCTGCCTTAGCTCAGTGTGCAGCCAACAGACCCGAGCTGCCCGGGGGTGTGGTGGAGGGAGGAGAAGGCTGCCCTGCTCCATGAGGAGGGAAGCAGGGAGGCATGTCCTTTGTCTGAAGGCTGCAGGGACCACGGAGAATGGGCTTTAGACTGCCAAAGATAGGAAGGATGGATGCTCGGCTTAGGGCAGGGCAGGGGAATTAGAAGCAGAAAAGCCAAAGAAGGATTTAGAGAGGAGATGTACAAAGAGAATAAACAGATAATTGTCTGCAGAAAACCTGACCAGACTAGTTCTCTCTGTATTGACTTTGCAGTTAAGTACAGCCTCCTCGCTGCCTTCCCACGTTACAGAGCATCCCTCCTGTTCTATCACTCAGTGAGCTGCACAGATGCACACACGTATAGACACACCAGCCTGGACAATCTGCCTGCCTTGTCCCACCAAAACACCATGCCAGCACTCATCCCAGCTCCCATCCAGAACCTGCCAGCCTTCCCAAGGCAGATGCCTGTTTTTCTAGTCCATCCCACATCCCACACTAACACATTTTGGGGAGTAACACGGCATCCCTTGTGTCAATCCATGGGTTTTAGGAAATGCATGTCAGGCAACTCAAATCTATGAGAATAAATGAGTGAAACCCAACAAGGATATGAAACTTCATGGTGTGATTTGTAGCAACGCTTCCAAAACTAGCTTTGCCTGGGATGCAGAGAGTTGGATCATGCTGATCCAAGACTCACAGAATGCAGAGAGCATCCTTATTGGAAGAGATTGAGTTTTTCTGTACGTCTTCTACTGTATTCCTCAGTTTGTAGGGTGTAGCCCCATACCTCTGCTGTAACTTGTTCTGATCGGCCCCCAGGGCTGGTTTGCCCTCAACAGCACATTTATGTCACTCTCTGAGTTTTACTGCTTATTTTTTGTAGTCACGTTTGGAGGAAAATGCTCATAGGATGAAAACAGAACTATTTAAAAAAAATAACTGTCTGCCAACAAAAGAAAAAGTGACAACTGCTGCAGCCTAAATCTCAACCCAGATTGAGAGCTGATTTGAGCAAGCAGGCAGACAAAATTCCAGTAATAATCCAACCACTAATTCACAGGGAGTACAAGTTCTTCAGGACACGGACTGTGGATACAATGGAAAAAAATTGAGAAAATGAGATGTTTGTGTGGATTTGCAAAGCAAGGCTGCAGCCAAATCGAGTGCTCAGGGTTTCCAAATCACAGCTCCTGGCCCTGGCTGACAGACATGCTGCCTTGCTAGTAAGACTTCAACAGGCACAGAGGATGCTTTGAAAGGGCTTGTGCTGCTGAGGTCGCAGGGTGGATCGTGGGGAGAAGGTCAGACTTGTGCAAGACTCACACGTTAAAGTAGGTCACTGATCCAACCCATCCATTTAGGGTTATATGCCTTACTGATGATTTCAGCATCAAACTGTCTTGACAACACCAGCAAGGAAGCTCTGCTGCCAAAACATTAATGGATCTAGGGCAAAACCCAGCCCTGGGCAGGAAGCCTGGGACCTCAACCACCTGCAAAACAAGGTTTGATCAGGATCTGAAGTTCTGAGCAGCAAACCCAATCTTTAGCAAGCATGTTTGCAACACCAGTTCTGTCCTTGGGTGGTCTCTGCAGCTACAGAGAGGTCTGCAGCAAACATGTTCAACTTCTCTGCATGCTACTGAGGATCGCTGCCCATCTTTTACAGATGAGGACAGTGAGGCACTTGCCCAAAAGGTGGGTTGTGCAATGGGGAACTCTCACTGGACACCATCACAAAAAGCAGAGGCTCTTACTTTTTGAACAACAACAGCATAAACCCAAGCCCAACCGAACCACAAAATCAAGTACAAACACCTCAGTTGTTAAGCACATAGCCATCTCAGGTAGTTTACTTTGGTCTTCTTTAAAAGGTGTGGCTGTGAACAAGTCATGAGGCATGGGGGATTAAAGGAAGGGGGAGTAAGAGGTTAATTGGATTCTATTTGGAGAGGGATTTAGGTTGGCTGAGTTTTTTCAGTCAGCAGTGCATAGTGGAACATGTCACTTGTAATTGAGCTAATGAAACACCTCTGGAGATAAAAACACAGGCTAAATTCAGACTTGGCTTGGAGACTTGACGTTCATTCACCCAAGGTTATGTGGAGATGTAACTGCTTTGTTTAAGGACAGTGGGCTGCAAAGGTAACAGCCAAACTGCTTTTACTTTGCAAAAATCTGTTTTTCTCACTCAAGGCTGCTGGACCTAGGGGTAATTAAGCAGATTGTTTTGCTATGGACACTCTTCCAGGACAGGCATCTGCCAATATGCTAATGCAATTTGCTAAGTCCAGCCTCTCTCCTGCTTTAATGATATTAAATTTGTTTTCTATAAATAGAACAGGGAGGGCAAGCATTTTGCTCCATGGTTATGGCAATGGAACTACACATGGCTTAGTTGAAAGAGGGCTGCAAATACCTGCCCCTCTTAATGCACTTTTATGGTGGGATGTCATCTTCCAGCACAGTTCCTTTCAGTTTTAACAAGGGGAATTAAGGGGTTGTTTTCTAGTCTTCAAAGCTGTGACAAAACCCCCTCTGCCTCAAAGCCAAATTACCAAACATGAGTTGAATGGAAGTAAGGGGGTTCTGCCTTCCGGAGTCTGCCAAAAAGCTAAGCCAGAGTCCTGCAGGGAACTGCGTCCTCTTAGTGAAAAATGTTAATGATCTGAAATTACCTTATCTTCCAGGCAGGAAGAAAGCCTTTAATAGCAAGGTATAGCATGGAAAAAAAAAAAAAGAGACATTTTCAGGAGGCAATTTCAAAAACATAGAGGTATTTTGTCAAAGATAAAAAAAAAAAGTCTGTCTTTTAAAAATAAACCACCAATTCAGAATGAAAGTTACTTTCTAAATTAAAAAGTTGCACTGAAAATTAGTTTCTAATTTTGCAGGTCTTATATTCTTGCTTTGGGGATAATTACAATAATACAGTCATTTTCTCTCCAAGACACTTTTAGAAAACCAAAACTCCACTTCTTCATTCCCCCTGTCTCGCTTCAAGACTTTAATGATAAAGTTAGCTTTAATGAGAAAAGAGGACGTACTTGACACCCCTGATAAAAAAACCAACACAGCAATGAATTTGATGCAGTTATATAAAAAATATTATGAGCATGAGGACCTCTGTCTCTGAGTGCACTACAATACTTCTGTGCCAATCTCTCAACACAGGAAACCCTGAAATGATGTGGCTGTACCCTATGTAAGAGAGAGCCATAAGAGCCCACAGCATGGTATAAAACACTGAGCTACTGTATGAGGAGATGAAGTGTAGACTTACACCTCTAGCCCCTGCATAGATGGAGGTGGCGAGGAGATCCTGGAGGCTGGTGTTTTATATCCTGGTAAGAGGGATGTTTGTTCTCTTTGATTCCTCCTGCTGAGGTTTGATTCCTCCTTCTCTGGCTTTAGGAAACAAGACAGGTAAGTAGCTGCCTGGTCTACTAGCAGGTACCTAGAAAATGGAATGTCTTAGGTTAATTAAGGGATCAAAATAGCCAAGGTGCTGAAGAAGAGGAAAACGTGCCCCAGTATGTCAAGCAAGCTGCATTCTGTGCTGTTAGGTTCTTTGTCTCTCCCAGCACCCAGCTCAGAGTCGCTGTGTTGGACAGCAAACAAAAGAACACGGGTCCTGCAAACCCACTTTGAGATTGGAATTCAAGCTGCAGGCTTTCTGGCACCATCAGCAGCAATAAAGACAAAAACAGATCGTGCCCAGTTACAGCTCTGCAGCTAATTCAGTGAATTTGCACAAATGGCAACTGATGGGGAAAAGGCACCGGTTGCCACCAGAGTTCAGCTAACAGTTCCACTGCCAGTTCTCAAAAGAAAGGAATCCAAGCTCCCTCCCCCAAAGCTGCACTGCTCCTATAGTGCTGAGACAAAGGAGGACAAAACCAGGAGCAAAAAAAACTACTTAAGACATCACAGGCAGCGAAAGGATCATCTCCATGGAACAGCTTTATTGTAGCAAGGGCTCCATAGTCTCTCTTTTGATGAGAGCCATACTTTAAAGGCAATCTGTCCGGGATTATAAACCATGTAATATTGGAGGAGCCAAGAGCTTGCTATTTCACATTAAGTGCTATTAATTGTTCTGGTTATCATGTTGTGCAGTTTGACCTAACCTACTGATTTCCCCCCACTCCTGCTGCAAAACATCCATCACTTTTTAAAGGGTTACATAAAGCTACAAGGAAAGTCTCTGGTTTGCATTAGCTTGATTGCTTTAGACTTTAATAAAGCACCCATCACAGCTGCCTAGCCACACTATAGATCAAGCTCCTCTAATTCTTTTCATGTCTCCAGAGGGGAAGGCTAAGCAAAACATAAAATTTAACCTCCCGGTGCTTTATTTCTGTCTCAGAGAGATGTCAGAGGCCACGCGAGCTTTCACTTTTTCCTTGCTCCTTTAGAATCCACAGCAACAGACAGAAGGAAGAAAGCAGGAAAGGCAAGCGAGGACAATGAAACGGCTGCAGAGACCCAACTCTTCGTGTCACCCAACAGCACGCCAAGGGGAATGTGCAACACTAAGTTACTGGCCCAGCAAAGGCAAGCGTGAACAAGTGGCCCTTGGAAACTCAACAGCAAAGGTACCTTTGAGATCAGCTTTTCTCCTCAACAAGGCTCCTGGGATGAAGCCACCTGTCCCATGCCTACTTGTAGCAAATCTACTTGTAGCAAATCTGGTAGGGAATCCAGCAAAAAAGCTGCTCACAGCTGAGCGTGCATGTGCAGATAGCCAGCGTGCTATATTCTGCAGGTTTGCTTTGGCACTTCACATTAACTCAAGCACTACTAAATGGTATTCACTCTAAGGGAACATTCCTCCCTGAGACACCAGCCATGCTGCCTTCAGTTCCACTCAAAAACATCTCAACACCTGCCAGATGGCGAGTGGAGGGAATAATGTGCACACACACAAGCCTACGTGGGTCTTCTCACATGGCATCAATCAGTGACACTGGAATCATAATACCCCAAAATATAATGTGTTAAAGAGTTTCTAAAAGAGTTTAAGTGGAAGGACCTTAAGCACAATTAAAATATTGAATGACCTCACTGTCAGATATATATATATATAAAAAAAGGAGTTGTATGCCTTAGAAGATAAACAGAATTTTGCCTCTAACACAAACAAAATTTTTAAGGGCAATTCACTCTGTCTGTTTTTCAAGGAGATTTTTCACCCTGGGCTTGCACTCACTTTTGGAAAAGAGGCTGACCTGAGCATTTTTTTTATTTATTTAAACCATAACAAGTCAACCCAAAGCCATTTCTTTTTTGTTTGGCTCTTTCTTTCTCTGTATTAATTTCAATTTAATCAAGAAGGCAGTTGCATAACTGTTGTTTATAATTGCTGTCACGTCAACCCTGAAACTGATCACTGCAACACTGAAGTTATATAAAAGGTTTTGTTAGGATTTTTGTTATTTTTCTCGTTTAAATTGTGAGAAGACGAAGTTCTACCCTGGAGAGATGTTTTGGTTTTCTGAGCTCTGTTGCCTATTAGTCCTGTGCTTTGGTGTCTTCCCTCTCCAGTTTTATTTTACACGGTGCAAGGGTCTGTTTATGCACATCAACTCTCCAAAAACAGTTCTGTGCACCCCATTAATACACAGGCCATAAAATACACTCTGCTGAGTCCCAGAAGCAACTGGCAAAAGTAAAGTTCACAAAATGGGTAAGCTCTTAAGGAGCAATTTAAACACATTTCTGGAAAGGCAAACTATTTAGATGCTGAAGTGGACTGGGACTGTGATTTACCTTGCTCTTCCAAAGCCAGTGGATTGTTACCTTTCAGCGACACAGCACCAAACCCTGAGGGATCATTTCTCCTTGTGTGTGTGTATCAAAATGTCCTCTTCACTTACACACGCAGCAATGAGCCTGGAATTGAGAGTCACCTCCACCAGCCCACAAACACAGCATGGTTTCCTTGCTCCTCTCCCAACACTTGTGGTTACTCCCGTTTTACTCAGAGGTGTACTCACCTGGGAGACTTCTCCTCTGCCTGCAAAGAGTCCTGATGATCCGTTTCACCGTCAGTTTTCTGTCTTTCTAGAGGCATGAAGGCCAGGGGCATACTCACAGCTCTCTTGGGCCCAAGGTACTTTGAGAACTATACTGCACTGCAGACATAAATGCTTTAAGCCAACAAGTGATTACAGACTGTACTTTGTTTTGGTGTAAATTAATACTGCCCATACTTACTGCATGCTACTGCATACTT
The DNA here is from genome assembly GCA_013398125.1 of Aegotheles bennettii. Lineage (NCBI taxonomy): Eukaryota > Metazoa > Chordata > Aves > Caprimulgiformes > Aegothelidae > Aegotheles > Aegotheles bennettii. Next base: position 38,646 of record VZRW01006992.1, on the reverse strand, counting down.
AACAGCAAACTGTTTGTAGCTGACATTGTTTTTTCTTAGTCTGGAAAAGTGTCAGTCTATGTGGAGGAAAAAATGAGAAAAATACACTGAAGTACCATCAACACTCCTCTCCTCAAAAAAAACCCCCTCTCAAGACCACAAAATATATCTGCTTCCTTATAATTAATACCTTATCTGTAAGTCCTGCCTTCCTGTGGAGGAGAAGCTTGTCCAGAGATGAGCACAGGATGGCAGGAAACCATGCCTCTCCTTTTACTCCAGAGAAGTTTATAAGGGCTAACAGAAAAGGACAGCAAGGTTCTTGCTGGAGGTTTAAGCTGGTAACCTGTTTCATCCAATGTGATTTAGCCAAGAAAAAGACAGTAGTACCAGCTGTTTCTGCAGGGAAGCACAGGAAGGAAAGAGTTGGTCAACTGGTGTTTTTCTATGTTTGTTGTTCGAAATTCCTTCTGAATGAGCACACAGAGATTGTGTGTGTGCGTGCGTGTGCGTGTACAGGGGAACAAGTAGTACTTTGTGAGAAAAAACTGTTATCTTCTAAATGCTGGGAGTATTACAAAACACAGGGCCTCAGCATCTCGCTTTATGCAGGCATATAGAAGCCTGGGAATGCAGTTCAGCCAGATGCAGCAGATGTATTCTCAAAGACACTCCACCATAAATCTAACCAGTTGTATTTGAAACAGGGGGTTATCCAAGAGTCAGTGATAGTGGCACAGCCACATAAATTAACACACAGCTGAGCAAAGCACCTAGGTCATTAACTTCAAAATTCGGATAGAAGTTCAAATTTCGGCAGTAAGAGGTAGAGGTTCAAGTGAGACACACAGATGCCCCAGGAGTTGCTCTCTAATCCTCACTGGGGGACCTCGTGACTGAGACGAAGGCAACTCATGATCAAAGGCAGTCAACTCCAGTGATTTTCAAACACACGGCTTTCACTCTGAGCATCTGTAGCCTATTTCTAAAGGATTTGTGAAAAGCAACTAAGAAAATCAGGGCTACTATCAGCAAGTGTAAATCTGCTATTCGAGAGTGCGTGTCTCCTCTGAAAGAAGTGTTAACAGATCCCCAAATCAGAATGATGGAAAACCATAGGTCTCCGAGCTGTAACCCAGGCTCTAATATGCACACACTTACCCCTGCTCTGCTTGCTCACGGTCTCACAGCAATCTCTGCTCTGAGAACGGTGATGACAGAGTTATGCTCAGCACTCTGGAGATGCAGCATGCACAAGCAGCTTGGGAAAAACGCTTTACACATAATCCAAGCCAGGTTTCTCTTAGCAGCTTCATTTTCACCAGGATACTGCATACGTAGGAATGGTGCAGTAAGCCCTGGGACAATCCTGTTCCCTGCTCTACTACATTTGCAGTAGCTACGAGTTCAACCTCATCTCAGCCGCTCTCCTCTGTGCAAAAGAAATAGTACTTCATTACTGTCAGGAATAAAACGTTTAAATGCTATAAGGAAGCTACAGAAAAACTTCAATAGCATACACTTGCTTTGTTAAGGACATCTAAAAGATGTTTCATGCTAAACTTCAACATATGGTTGTGCTTTGGAAAAATCCGCTTGAGTCCCAAGCCTGAACCCCGCTATCCATCAAAGGTTTGCTTTATAGCAGTCTCGCCTTAGCTGTAGGAGAGGATATGTTCATATACAGTCATACTGGCTTTAGATCTGTATTGTTCTGTTAAGCATCACTGCATAGTCCTAACTGGGTCTGTCTGTCTTCAAAGAAGCAAAATTCTTGCTTTTACAGGAGACCAGCGGAGTCAAAGCATTTCCATCTCCAACTTTAATTCTCCCCAAAGCTTTCACCAGCTACACTCCCTCTTCCAATTCTCCTTCTGATAAAATAGTTCTGACCCTATGCAAGGTCCTCAGAGAACTTGGAATTGAGAAAGTCTCAACCTGCCCCATCCAAGGTTCACTATGCTGCTTACTCTGCACTGTGGAAAGCTTTTCCAATTTCTTTTTCACTCCCGTGTCAGATGCTGAACACAATTGGACTGCTAGCGCATTAATCATGCCAGCCTGCTTGTTATTCCTACAAGTTACTGGGCAGAGCTATCATCATTCCGGCCAAGCAGTTACAAAACTTCCATTTTCCTACCTGTGCCCTAGCTATGTGTTGATCCAGCCAGCATTCCAGCTCGGGCAGACAGGTGGGTCTGTAGGAGGCAAATTAATTTAATTGCAAGGGTTGCCAGAAACAGCAGAGGTGTATTTTAAGTCCCATGACTCTAGGCTGTTTCATGATTATTTTGAAGCTCGCAGCTGCAATCACGATGACTCTGTCTACTGTCCTTTTTAAACATCTTCTGCTTTGACTAATTTGATTAGGCTCATTCTTGGCTGGCTTTCCATCAATAAAACCCCGTTCAAAAGATGGCCCCTCTGCTTTTGCAGAATACCGCCTAAAAGAGAACATTAACAAAGGGAAATGTAATATACAATGGAAAATTAAACAGAAATGTATACTTTATTCTTAATACTCTTCACTCGTGTAACTTCTCCAATCATTTATTAACGCTTATTCTGTTTTAAACTACCTTCCTCCCAATGACAGCTTCAGCAACAGTGAGTTCTCCTCATACTCAACTATTTTGAGACTAATTATAAGCAAAAGTTGTAAGAGAATATAGCTGTAGCAACAGAGTTGCACCTTCTCACACAAGGTCAAAGCTAGTCTTGTACTAGAAGACAAACTCTGGAATAGTTTAATAACGACACAAAGCAAAGATATACTCCATAAAACATTAATATTTTAATGAAAAATCTTAGCTTCATGTTTCTATCCAAAGACACTCAAAACTAGTTTTTCTCCCCCCTTAATTTTGACCTATAATGGGACCAGTTTGGAGATTATTTTTTTTTTGTATTTTAGAACATTTTTTTTTAAAGATTAAACAACCAGGCTAGCAAAAAGGTACCCAATACATACTTTTCTTATATCAAACAAGCTAGTATTTCAATACAATGTAACTATACAGAATATATACATTACACATATGATCACAAAGCAAACACTACAGGCTCAGAACAGATCTGAAAAAACATGATATTCACATTGATTACAATAACTCTAAAAATGATTGTAACGTTGAAACGGCACTTAGTTTACAAAAAAAGTCACAAAAATATATATAGCCACCAAGAACTATGGTTCCTGAAAAATACTAATAGCCAGATAGTATTATATAAAATGTGAAGTGTATTTAAACATCGTATACATTAAAAAACAAAAACCAAAACCAAAAAACCAATTCTGTTAAGTCAATAAACATGCCAAGTAATCTAGCTGTGGCCAGCATCAACAAGAGAAGCTGTACTGTGGATGAGATGACGACTGGATATACGGCTGGTGACCGGAGACTGGCACAGTTAAGGGGGTTTCACTGTTACTAAAATGCACAAAGAAGCCCAACAATAATTTAATTCACATTTTTCCCTCCAGCTTACTCTTTCCCTCTTAAGGGTTTCACCATAGGGCAGCACCTAGAGTGAAGGCACTGCAGGAACAGGGCAAAGAAGCTGTCCAAGGACTTTGTGTAGCCAGGGCTATAAGTCAGAATACCAAAAGCATGCATCAGCTAAACGAATGGTTAAACAAAATCACTCCTCTGGGGACTTCAGCAACCCTCAGGAAGACTGTAGGTACAGTTGCCACACAGGCTGGCAGAACCAGAAACTGATTTGGATTTTTTTTTAATTAGTGCAACCAGATTTGTAGTTGAGACCTGTGGGGCACTGAATTACTGTGATAGCACACATTGAGTTAATAAAAACCCAGAGCAGTAAGTACTGTTGCATTAAAAAAATTCACATTTGTTTTTTCATGGTACATTTCCTCTAACACTTTGAACCCATCTATTTACTAGGAACCTCTGATGTGGCTGAGGCACCGTCCGGCCTTGAACCCTCTTATCTGTCATCGAGATGCTATGGAATTTACTGTGTCCATACTTGGAGATGAGAACCCTCCAAAACTGGGTTTCACCTTGTAAGCAAAACTCGAACGTAATCGATCTGAATGAAAATTAGCTATTTTCCATATTCTGATGGTGTGGAAGTTGCAATGGATCTAGGAACAACAGTGCTCCTACATCTGCATTCTCTCCATCCCTGCAGGGTGCACAAAGCTCCCGTTCTATTTGCATATAAAATGCTTCATGGTTGTCTCCGAGAGAGACCGGCAATAGTCTCAGTGCTCTTACATCCTGGGGCTGGAGGGGAAAGCCAGCGACCAAGAAGCGACTGAAGCCCTCATATAAAAACTTTAAACCATAGCTTAAAAACAATAAAATTTTATCCCGTAAGGGACATATAGGGATCATAGTCTTATAAAATATATTTTACTGCATTGGCAGCTATTACTTTTTTAAAAAGTTTAAATTCACACCTTTTAGACTCAAGATACATGTGAACCCAGAACCATTTTCAATAACCTAGCCTACTAATCTCTCAGTATGAGAGACTTGACCATAGTATCTGCGAGCCTGACAACTGAACTCAAACTGTAAGACAGACAAACCATCAGGAACACACATCTTTTCTAAGGTGGTCTAAGAACAGTGACAAGCAGTTCTGATGGGGAGCTTAATGTGTGGAACGTGTTGGCATCCCCAAGGATTTCCAGGGGATTTGTGCTATGTGTCTGCACCGAAAAACAAAACAAACCCATACAGTTTGGCCAAATCTCCCACACAGCTAAAACATCACTTCTTTTTCTCCCACTCTTTGCAGGGAAAGAGAATTTTTTCCCCTCTCCCAAAACACCCTGTTAAGTCAGAAAAAAATCCTATCCCTTCCTTTCCTATTGTTCCCATCAGACGTACTGCTCTACACAATATGCGAGTGAAGACCCTGCACAGACTTTGAGAATCTGCGTCCCCAGCATATGGCAGAACCTCACCAGTTCTGTGGTAGTGAAGGCACTCTGCTTGCAAAATAAATGGGTGGGGAAAGGATTTTCCACTGAGTGCAAAGATTGGTGCCACGTGGGAGGATATGCAAAAGCAAGACATAAATCACTTTGTGAATGGATTTGGAGACTACTCGTTGACAAAGAAAACTGCTGTGATGGGTCATTCATGTAGCTGTTTTGAAGGAATTCTGAACAACTTACAAGTGCCAGGAAGAGAAGGAAAGGACCAGAGCACTTGCCATACAGGCTGAGAGAGCTCAGATGGTTTTGCCTGGAGAAAAGAAGGCTCAGGAGGACCTTACCAATGTGTAAAACTACTGGATAGGAGGGGGCTGAGAAGATGGAGTCAGACTTTTGTCAGTGGGCACAAACTGAATTACAAGAAATCTCATCTAAACCTACTAACCTTGTCAGGTTTCCCAGACAAGCCGGGGAGTCTCCATCTCTGCAGATATTCAAAGCCTGACTGGACTAAGCAACCTGTTCTTGCTGACTCCACTTTGAGCATGGAGGTTGGACTAGATCATCTCCAGAGTCCATTCCAATCTCAACTACTCTGTGATCTCTGTCAAGCAGAAATATAAATGGGTATCAGATAGTGGGTGGGTTGTGGGGTTTCTTTGAGGGGAGGGGGGAGAAGAAAAAAAGAAATGAAAATGCAATCCAAAGTTCAGAACCCTCTGATAATATATTGGAAGAAATTTATGCATTATATTTAATCCCAAGTGTAGTTTAAGGCAAGTTTCTTCTAGCTTAGTTAGATATCTATCTTGCTAATATACTTAGATTCCAGACTGAGCAACAGAGATTGTTGTAAAATGGCCTCTGTTTTTACATCTCTCCTGTGAAGAATACCAGCATTTCAAAGAACTGAACACTTCCAACAAGTCAGGGAGGAGAAATAAAATGGTATTTGGATTTTATCTGTGTTCACTTCTATGGAGAAAAGATACAGTAACAAGAAACCATTACAAACAGGAAAATTAACAAGTAAACCCAACCCTAAACCAAACAAACAAATAAAATCCTCTAAGAACTCTATTGTTCCTGAAGTAGAATCAGATTGAAAGGTGAGAACTGAATTAAGATGTTACACAGAGATTACAGGGTTGAAAAGATAATGTGTAACACAGTGCAATGAGCAATGAAACCCGTGACTTGCCTTGTACCAAGGTGCTAACAGTTAATGACAATCATTTCTTTTCAAGAAAGAACAGATTAGAGCTACACAGTCTTTTTGACTTTCTTTTCCCCTTCTCTTTTGTATTCAGAAAGCAGTTTGCCTTCTGACACAAGATTTTAAATCTTAAAAATCCAATATCCAGATGGGTCTATTCTGTAATTGCACACCTACTCACCAATAAACTGTTTAGCAAAATATCAAACGGGTGAAAATTATCAGGTACTAACAGAAGATTAGGCCCATCTATATCTGGCCACCTTTGATTATTACATTTGTACAGTCTGAAGATATGATTCTGTGTGAAGTACTTTTTGCTACATGAATCACTAAGGATTAACTGCAAAGTGCAGTAACACTTATCAGAAAAAAAAAGACAATTCTGTATTTGAGTTCAGTGTCACAGCCCTATAATTCAGGATAAAACTCAGCAAAAGGCATTGTCTTGTCTCACTGGCTTCTCACTCATAGAAATTAGAAGTGGAAGAGAACTGGTCTTTAAATTCAGCCCATCAACAGACACTGGACTAATTCACAGTACAGCATCCCAAACAGAGAATTTCTCCTTCAAGCCCTTTTAAGTAGACTTACAAAGGTAGACATACAAGACTGAATTGTAGCAGAAAACTTCTTTGCAGCATGCTTCTAAAACACCCTTTGGATCTGGTGGAGAAACTTCATTCCAGTAACTTGGAACGGAGTTAAATCCCAACTGGTTTTGCTCTATTTAACTAAAATGTGTGTTTTTTACCCAAAACACGGCAGAGAAAAATTGTTAAAGTCACTGAAACCCTTTAAGCTCTTTCCAAAGGGCATAAACCTTTTTCCTCACAAAAGTTGGCTATTAGTAAGAACAACTCAGAGCTACAGAGTATCAGAGCTGCCTAAGCTAACTGAATACAAATTGATCTTGCAATATAATACGACTTTTGTGTCTTCTGTATCCTCAGGAGCAACCTTTCTCTATCTGTTTCATCTTCTCCTCATTTTCGCATTAAAAAAAATAAATCTGGACAGAAAGCAACAATTTAAAAAAAAAACAAGATTCAAAACTAAGGGAGTATATGACGCCTTTGGAATACTAAGATCAAGTAATACCTACTTGCTCAGCATGTCATTCGTAGGCGACAGGCATTTGGAATCAAACACCAAGTTAACTTCAGAAGCAATGAAAAAAAAAAATCACAAACCTCCTAATGTATTTACTAATTTAGGTTTCAAAGCAGTACTATAGCCCAAACAGCCTCGACAAAACAGGACTCACTGCTCTGAAAATCCCACACCCTAAATTTGCAGCTTTTTCTAAATATGGAAAAATGAAATTGCAAATATTTCGATTTATTGCTTACTTGAGCTGTGTATGTAGCTGGAGTAATGGCCTTTAATAAACCCAGTTGGCAAGGATTTAAAATGTTTTGAAACAGGAACAATTCATCATTGCTATATAGGCTTTTTGTAAACAACCCCCTGTTGGGTTAGAAAGTTGGCCTCTAAAGAGAATAAATTGCTTGTTTTGTCCAAAACAGACTAATAAAAATCTCAGAAACTATACATGCATATGCACAAACAAAAAAATGTGCAATAATGCACAAAAGAGCTCATTTTTTCCCATCTGTAAACTCTCTCTAGCTAGCTTTTGGAGATGAGTGAAAACACAGTATATATGATAGGGGGAAGTGACCAGAACTGCAAACAATCTGACCAGGATTTGGAATTTTCAGTCTGGGAACACCTTCATTTTCATACGTGGTTCCCCTTCTATGGAAAGACACAGTCATGAGATACTTGCCAGGCTTGCATGGATATATATTTTTATATCATCCTCAATCTATTATGCACCATTAGACTTTTCCTGACCGTAGTATTCCCACGCCTAACCTTAAATGGGCAAATCTGGACTGGCTATCTGATCAAGCAGCTTCTAAAAAGACTGGAATATAAGAAGTAGGAATACCTGGCATGACATCACATGGTTTGTCAAAACTGATTCATCTGAGATGAAAAGGGAAGAGGTGTTTTTAAAAAGTGTGTGACTGTTAGTTTCAAAAATGCTTACCATTTCCAAGAAAAGGGTTACAGTAAGCGCTTTGAAAAACAGCAGGCACAGAGATAGCAAGTGTCATTTTTTTTATGCAGAAGATTAAAGCATCCACTCAAAACTAGTCAAAACTGTTCAATAATGATTTCCAATGCATCCTTTTGTTTGTCACTTTAAAAAGGTTTCCTCTGATTTCTTTCCCTTAACCAGAGGGTCTGCAGAAGCAAGAGAAACCTAATGAGCTGCTCTAACTGTGGAAGAAGAAATAGTTAAAGTGATCTGAATCAGTTGTTCTTCTTTAGAAGTGTATCACAGCTTCCATGATGTTCTGACAAGATCTTTTTGTGCATTCAGTCTTAAATATTTTCACAGAAGTGATCATTCAGTCATGAAAAATAATGTAACATCTGTTGCAGTTTTCTGTTTAAAGCGTAGCTTACAAAGTAAAAAGGGAAAATCTCCCCACTTTTGTTTAAAAAAATTAAATTAAAATGTACAGGACCAAACACAGGCACTTTCCAAAGAACAAAAATGAAACCAAACCATGAATTATTCAATAGTAATAGATGACAGCTCCGCTTTCGGAGGGTCACCTGCGGCTGCCTCAGCAGTGGCATTAGTCTTTGGCTGCTCTGGCACATCTTCTTCCTTCTCTGCCAACCCACCCAGAGACCCCAAGGGGAAAGTGCTTTCACAATTCTGAGTTGATGACACCTGTGAAATGACAGGCATTTGGACAGAAGAGTTGCTTTCAAAGCCATGCTCCCCTAGCTCATACTGCCCGAGGGTCTCTTCTTGTTCCTGGTTTAAGTAGTCCGGTACTAGGAAGTCACTAGAAGAGGGGCAAAGGACAGAAGAGAAATGTCATTTCTCACACAAACATCAGTGGTATCAGTTTCTTTGTATCAGTTACATCACACAAGCCACATACTGCATTGCACAGAGAACAAAGGTTTTCATTTCGCATTGCTCCAAGATCATCACAGCAACATACTTCAGTAAGCACTATAACCTGGTTCTCATTTAAGCACACAGAGAATTTATTCAAAGGCATCTATTTCACACTGTTTTGCATCCATATTTCCTACACAGCAACTTCTTATTATTTAGATTGTATCACCTTGATGAGAATGAAAGTTAATGTCTGGAACATCGTATGGCACTGAAAACCTCACTGAAAAAAAGGGAGCACTCAATCTTTAAAAACAGAACCAAAAATGAGTTCAGCGCTGGCAAAGCCTTTTCCTCCACTGAGATAAGATCCACCCAAGAAAGAGCAGCAACACTCCTCTGCAAGAGGACAGGCAGTGAGCAGAGGGTGAGGTGAGGAGGGAAGGGTTCTGCTGAAAGCGTAAGGAGGCTGCCAGCTACAGCGGTGTTTTGTGATCTTGACACCTATCACTGTGAAAAGAACTGAATTGCATTTCCTCCCCCTTCCAGTCCTTTCTGGACAACAGTTCTGTAACTTAACTCTTACCAACTGATGGCTGAGTGTATCTAAAGAAAACCCACCAAACTCCCCAGTGGTATTTTTAGAGCATAAGCATATGCACGTGCACGAAAATAAAATTTCTTTGTAAATTTTCAGCACCAGACATGCACGTTTGTACTTGAGGCAAGTGTATATATATCTTACATATATGCACGTTTGTGTGCTTCGGGTCCTCCTTGTAATAATCCATTTAAAAGCAGTCCTCTTAAATGACAGCAGCACTCACTGCTTCAAATCCAAATTCACAGTAACTATGCTAAACCTAGCGTTTGCAAATTCAAACTGAAGGAAGGCCTACAGACAACTACAATAATTTACTTTAATCTGACTTTAATTTGACGACAACAATAAAGTGCTTACCACAATCACGGCATCATCCCTTAGAGTTTGTGCTCTAGCTTTGGCACAAGTGCCAAGAACAAGAACTGCGTAAACCCACAGATATGAAGCACTTGTACTTTTAAACAATATTCTGTTGGAAAAACAGTGACTGGCTTTCCTGGTTTGTTTTGCAATTTTTTCATCCTACATCACTTCTGAGGCAACCAAATAAAACCAAATGCTGAAGTGTTTTGTAGGGGAAAAAGCAGAATGTCTAGAAATCACGAGGGATGCTATTGTAGGTGCCGTAACATTTACATCACATTTGTTTTGCATTGCTGAAGACACAGATGACTTACACACACCAAGCTGCACACTCTCTATGGATTTAAGAGCTGTGAGATTTGACTTACTCCAATTTCCCCTCATCTGCTTTCGTATTTTTCTATCTCAAATTCCAACAGTTACAAACATTTAATTCAATATGAGAATATACAGTGCTAGTCTCGTGCCTCAGAACCCTTTTAACAGTCTTTAGTGGAGTGCATTTGTGAGAGATGCCAAGTTTTGTGTGCCCTGATAAACAAGAAATGTACGACTGGCCCTTACTAGTCTGATCATTACCTAGAAAATTAAAAAAGAGAAGGTATGGAGTCATGCAATCTTTCCACAATATCCACCACCAAGCAAGTACTTAAAATGAAGTCACAAGCCTGTTCCCTATGTAAGTGAACAGGCTGTGCACGAGATTTTTAATAGAATTTTTGAATTTACAGAGCTCCACAGATACTGCAGCATAGCACACTATGGCTTAACACTATTAACCTGTCCATAGACACTACTGGAAAGAGAAATTAAGTAGCACAGGAGCAGCTTCTGCATATCACTCGATTCTTCAGTACCCTCCTATATAGAAGACAGATCAGATATAACAGATAGTGGCACAGGAATGAATTTGACTGGAATTAGCTGGCAACCTGATGAGAGGCACAGCAGGCTGCCCTGAAAGCAGGAAAAGATGATTTAGGAAAAAAAAAAAAAGAGCAAAAAAAAGGAAGTTTCCCTGTTAAGTTTTTGCTGTGCACCTCACCTGCTCTGGAAGTAGTTTGCTAGCTCTGACGCTTCATGGTTCAAGCTCCTCAGGTGAACGATTAAATTTCCAGAGTTGGTGAACATGGCGCCGCATGTTTTGCACTCGTAAATCCGAGGCTTGCGGATAATATGCCGGGAAACCCGCATGTGGTGTTTATATTCCCCGAAGGAAGTGAAAGTGGCACTACATATCTGGCACCGGAAACAGCGTTTACCTTCGTGCTTCAGGCGATGCATCTTTAGCGAGTAAGCTCGGGTGAACTTTTTCCCACAGCGGTCACACTGAAATGGTTTAATGCCTGCGGAAGAGAGAGCAAAGAAAAAAACCTTCACCTTTTGTAATGAGAGGTCACTGGCAAAACCCTTCCAGATTTCTAACAGCAGCTGTGGCCAGTCACAGCGAAGCTCTGGTTAACTGCAAAATGGCAGGAACCATTATCACAGAGCTACACGTTCTCAGAACCCACTGCCAAGAGATTCATAACAACATGACCAGTCCATGATGCCTGCATGTCTTCTGCCCCTCAGTTTAAAATGAACATAAACCTCCAAGGATTGTGTTATGGTTGAGATCCTGAGGCACAGCCAAAAAGTATCCGATGCAGCAGTCATCTCAAACCATCCTTGAACTCCTTTGATCTCGGGAGATTCTCGTGCCAGACTGGTTCCCAACAATGCAATTATTAGACTACCCTTAATTGCAATGTCTTTTTCTGGCTGCCTTTGGCCCCAGAGTGTTCTGGCAGGGGGACTGTGTGCACAAGGATGCCCCTGTAATGCAACAGGAATGGTGATAAAAGAGTGAAGTAGCAGCCTTTATACGGCGTGGGAACCTTTCTATACAATAATCTGCAGCAACTTCACATGAGAGACAGCTCTCTGAGACAGTTTAAGTCCACGCCTCTCATTTTTTTCTCATATTAATTTAGAAATTCTGTTACTGGTTCATTTCTCATTTACCACAGGCACTAATAAAAGCCTAAAACATACAAGGCTCTGCAAGATGTTGCAGTGGCTGAGAGTGCTTCATCACACCCAAACAGAACTATTACAACATGAAAGACTGAATCACCAAAAAGTTAAGATTTAATAAAAAGTCTGAACTCCAGAAAGTGCAGAAATCCAAACATGAGGCCAAGAATCCGGAATATGAAGCTCTATTCATAATAGGGCTGTCAAGGAATAAAAAAGGTTTTTTCAGAAGGCTGAATGTGCACCAGTCCGGGCTGTTAATTCCACCGCTCTTTCACTCTGCTTTCCTTATGTTCAAAGCAGGAGCTGAACTTTTAATTGGGGCTTTTATACAGAGAAAGCTGTAGTTAAGGTTACACTCCAACTCCTTGTTAAGCATGTGAAAACAAGTTAATATACTGGAATATTGTCTTGTGGAACTAAAACTTTTCATGCTTTTTTACTGTCCAAGGGCACCTATTTCCTCTGATAGTTTGAGAAAATTCTCTTCAGCCATTTTGCTTCTCTGAAAACACTTCCAACATTTACAAGTCCTGCGAGTTCCTTTTGCATGCTAATTACACTAAAACAGCTATGCAAATCTCTCCCAACTTTGCCCAGGGGTTGCGAGTCAACAGCTCAGCCAGAGGTGCTTTGCTGAAGCCTACATGCTGTCAGTTAAGACTTTAGCAACCAGCTTGGGATAATTTCACACCTGATATGCCCACAAAGTTTGTTTTTTTAAGTATTAAACACAGATTACTACTGCTGCCTAAACACAGTATGGTCAATTTGCTCGAAGGGATTTGACAAATAATTGCTGACAATGAAAAAAATTACACCTTGACAATCATGGTTGCTCTGCCCAAAAATGGCACAGCATCTGTCTGAAGGTAGGAGTAAAGCTCAAACCAGGAGATGCTAAACCACGAGGCTTAGTGCTCAACTGCAATAACCCTTCAATGTTCCCTTCATTCACGAAAATGTCAACGCTATGGCCAGATAATGCTGACAAGTCTTGAAAAACACTGATAGCAAAGACACCAGGAGTTCATACTTAAGTTAGAAATCAAAATGAATGCAACAGCAGTTTGGGGATCAAGACTCAGAGGAGTCATTCAACAAGCCTTCTGCTACCCGTACTATCTGTAGTAGCTACATTTATTATCAAACCCATTCAGTTGTCCTGCAATCCCTCCAAAAATTCTGAGGTGTGCAACATTCTTCAATGCAAGGACTAAAATACGTAATGTTTTCTTATGGCTGCAGGTCTCCTCTAAAACACAGCAGACAATTACAGGATGTAGCAGGAAGAATTTCAATCTAAATCACTTCTTTTGCAAAATAAAAAAAGCCAAGTATACTTCATTCAATTTCAAACCTTTATCATGAAAACAACTTATTCTGATGAGCTTCAGGCAATCAGGTTTTTTTCAGTCCACACAAACGCTAATCAGCCGTGAGTAGAGCTATCAGTCAGATCTGATGTATCAAAACAAGTATTCAACCAGACGCACCTCTACCCAATCTTTCTGAAATCAATTCTCAAGCACTTGGCAGGTGGTTAAAAAAGAATTGCATTATTATATTTGCTGCACAGTGAGCACACCTCCGTGAGCCTATAAATTAGCAATTCTCGGAAGCAGGATTCTTACCTGAGTGGATAAGCATGTGTTGTTTTAAGTTCTGAATGCGGGTGAAGCGGACCCCACAGGTTGGACACTGAAAAGGTCTGTCTGGACCATTTGGGCTGGGTCTCTCTGTGCTGCTGGTAGAAGGAGCAATGTAGAGTTGGTAGGGATACTGAACGTTCTCCAAACTACAAAGAAAAAATTCACTGATTTACAAGCAGGCTAGAGGAAAAAAGGAGAAGCCTTGCCCATGGAAATCTGAACCCTGAACACATTTGTGTGAGAAGAAAACGACTGGCTGCACTCTTGAGATCTAGATTTATGCTGGGAATCTCTGCTCTACAGCAATAGGTCTGAAGTCTTATAGTCACTGACTTTGCACATCTGAACAAAACCAGAGAATAACCCCTGACTTCTGTTTCTTTGGGCAACAGTTCTGAGCACCAGCTGCAAGCTGCTCTTTATTTTCCAGGCATGGGCATTTTCTCAAGCATATCGATGATTTACAATCAGCAAACAGTCCCTGAGGAAGGAGCAAGTTGTAAAGCAGAGGAGCATTTTGCAGCTTCAGTGATATTTACAAATGAAATTAAAGCCTATTAATTTTCATTTCAATCCAAGTTCCATGAACAAACGTTAATATCTATAATTATGTATTTCTAAGTTTAAAATATTAATCTAATTAATCAATACCTGCTCCTTCTCTGATTCAGTCAGCTCTATGAGAATAGCTTGAGCACTGTAGTTAAAAAACAGCACGCAGACTATAATAAAGGAACAATTTAACTTTCAAAGTAATTTATTTAAAACTGACTAATTGCTCCTACATAGCCTCTAGCTGCAAACTGTTTTAAGGGAACTACAGAGTTATAATGCAAGTCCTCTGGCAAGGAACTTGCTTTGCTAAAGGGCACAGGGAAATAAAAACAAATCTGCTGGTACAAATATATTAACAACAGGAGTTTGTACTTACCTGAGGTTTCCCTTTCCTGAGCATTAAGGTCTATATTTTTGGTTGAAATAGACATTTCAGCTTGCTCACAGCCTGATGGCAAATCCGATGTCACTGGCAGCAGGGAACTGCTCTGACCCTGAATATTTCATGGCCAGAACTATGCAATTTTAGTTTTACTAAACTGCAATGTCTGAAATGTTTTGAGAAAAAAGTACAATGATCTCTTGTTGCACAGAGTGAGAAAGCCTCCCTAACTGAACAAATCCTTTTGCTGGTCAAGATACTGCAGGAGTTTAGTATCAATCAGTCTGTAAAATCCAGAAGGATTTCTGGTCTCACATGGAACTGGAATAATATTTGCTCTAAGGAAGACATTTTATTGTCCTTCGCTTCTTTTTATATACAGGAGGGTCCTAGAGAGCTGTGGAAAAGACAGATGCTGACAGACTTGGTGATCTTTGCTAAGGGGAACATTTGCAAGAGGGAAGATACCAGATCATATCCTGAGCTTGGCAGAATGTAGTTCACTGCCACTCATGGGTCTAAAAAAGCCAACTGATGGCTCACCAAATGCACTTGAAATAAAGCAGGGTAATTTTTAAGCACCGGTTCTGATTTGTCTAACCAAATTTCTGGCAAACTCTGGCACTTCTGGTCCTCCTGGGGAGCAGAGCACTAGATAAAGAAGAGATTTTATTCTACTCAAATGTGGAAACACTGGTTTTGTCTCTGGAGTTGGCATGACCATACGCTTTTCACTTTACCAAGGAAAACTCCATCAACACAAACCAACAGACAAGTCTGTTATCCAAAAATAAATCTATATAAAAAAGAACAACATCACAGGAAAGCATAAGGCACAGAAGTCCAGCTGCCATAATAATCCAGTAATCAAGCAGCCAAACTGATTTGGGCCTAGGATGGACAACTTCTCCCTCATCTGCTGTTTGACAAATGTTATGCAGTCTGCTAAGGGGCAAAACCCTTCCTTGTGTTCAGCCAACTGGAGAATTCACAATTAAAATTTTCACAGCCATGTGCCAACAGAAGCGACAGCTGCAATGCAGGGGTGATGTTTCTTAAGTCCTTCCTCCCTCATTTCTGTGTTAGGGGATTGTGAGGAGTCAAAAGTGCATCGTGCTCCTACAGCTTTCTAGAGACACTCAAACTGGGGCAGAAATTAGAAGCCACAGCTCTCCTTTTGTTTTCAGCCTTCTCAGGCTAGCTCATCCTCAAAGCCTGCACTGGTGCCAGCTTCTCTGCAACTGAAACAGAAAGGAGAAGTGCTATGGGGACAATTAAATAAAGTGTTTTTTTTCCTACGTAGAAAGTTGTTGATGAGAAGGGCTGGTTAAAGCGGATAAAACACAGAACATGAGGCTCTCCAGCTACCAGTGACTGGCATCACTTTTTCCATCCTTACACTGCAAGCAGGCTGAAATACATATTGGTGACAGAACCACAGACCTTAGCACAATGAAGAAATTACATCTGAAACACAATCATATTTTCTTTCCCCGTATATACTCAATTATTCATGACTTGAAATTTGTCACAAATGTGGCATTTAACAGTTGAGATTGGTCTAACTTAATTTCTATAACAACTAGATATAGAAATGGGTTTAAAATGTTTTCACTGTAAAGCTAAAATATCCTACTTGCAATTCTTTCTTCTTTTCACTGAGAGATTATACACATATTTAACTATGTAGAACTAAACTCTGACAAATGTGAATGCCAAAATGCTCAGTGAGCCTAGAAATGTTCTCTATTTGTAAATAACAATTATTTTAGAAAAGTGGAGGTTGTCATTATATTGGATCAGAGAGATCTTTTATAATTGAGCCTTTGCAACTTCTTTTTAAATGCAGCCATGAACTGATACAGAGACTAACTGTTAAACCAGCCAAGGCTGAATTAATTACAGATCTGTGCTGGGAAAGTGTATTGCAATCCAAACGTGAAGCATCAGAGGAAGAGTATAGCAGACTTCACTGTGAAACAGCAGTTTGAACACGGAACAGATTCCTGTGTGCCTATCAAAATGACAACCATTACGCTTGACCTGCTGTTTATGAAACGCTGATTGTGGAGGAGAACCAATTAATGATGTTAATTATTTAACATGGAAACTCAAGAGATAAAGATATCTAATATTTTGAAATTGTTTCCACAGTGGTAAGAATGTCATATTGAAAGACCTTTAGATGGACTAGTCATCTGCTTTGCTTTATGACGAGAGATAGAATATACACATAATCAAATGTGTATTTTCAAATATAAATTTGCATTGTTCAATCACAACTGATTTTGACATTTTGAGAATCTCTGGACTTAAACAAAAGGTTCATTAAGAAAAAAGCAAACAACAAACAACCAACAGGTGAGGGAAATTTTCTCCATCCATGATTTGTTGATCAGGTTTTCATTTGATTCAGCTAGAGCTAAATGTTTGATTTTATTCAGAATTCTGTATTGTCTCATTTATCCACTCAGAACTGTGTGCCCAAATTGCTGCACAGTGAATGACAGGCCATGTGCAATTACTGATGGGCTCATCCTGTGCTTGAAATGGGAATTCAAAAGTCCAGTGCTCCAAGGGCTGTCACAGCGTATCAGAAGGCACTGACCCATCCTGACAGGCATATACACACATGCATGTGAAAGAAAACTCCTTAGGACTTGAGAGCACCATTTTTAACTGATGCACAGAACAAGTACAGTCTTGGCACTTTCATTTGAACTTATAAAATAAATCATTTGGTAGAATATTTTAGTTCTGGAGTCTAAAATTCTCCTAAATTCCCATAACTATTAATTCCCTTATTCTGCAAATTCTTATTATATGCAAATTCTAGTTCATTTTGCTGATGCTTCTGTTACTCTGAGACTAATTATTTTCAAACCTGGGCATAAACTAAGGCAAACATTCTTTCCTTCTCTGCATGGGAGAGATCTTTTAGTGGGAATTTGCAGCATGTTAAAAGGATTTTATGTATTTTGAATTTTCTATGCAGTTTGTCCTGAAGCTCTGCAATTTTATGGGAAATTTCTGAAATAATCCTCTCCTGAAAATATGTATGCCACTTGACTTTAGAATTATAGGTTTAAAACCTACATTAGTTATAATGCAAGATGTGCTCCTACTATCAATTCAAACCCTGGGTATTATTTTTATACCCAGGTTTGTTAGCAGATAGACAAAATCTTCTCTGTCACACACAAAATCTTATCTAGGCAGTTATTTCCCTTCAGATTTAATCCTACAATGGGACAGGTTTTAGATGGAAATGGCAGTGAGGATTTTATGAGCTATGAAAATGCAGCTCTTGATCATTATCTCCACAGGGAGTTTCACTTGACACAGTTTCTGCAACAACTCCCGAAGGTTCACACTTCTTCCTCAGACCCACTTGTCTAACAAAACACTCTGCAAAAGCCAAGCTTGTCAATACTGTAACATTTTTTCTTCGAAAGGGAACAGTTAGCTCTACATACCACAAAAACAGAGAAATAAAAGTCAAACCAGTTGTGTGTATGCCACTTGCAGGTACATCACGTGGCTCTAACAGAACTACGATACATCTTTGACCAAACAGACCCATATTAGACTGGCCTTCTCTGCCAGCATTCCCTTGTAAGGGATTCCCTTAACAAATCACTCAATCATTTTTTTACATTTATTAATAAGAGCAGTGATGAAGAAACAGGAAAAACATTAACATCTTTCTTCACCAGTGTTGCCTGGAAATAGACAGGAAATGAAAAGTAACAAGTAGGCAAATTCTGAATTTCATCACCTACATTCTTCTACAGCATCTGACCCTTCAGGCACTGATTGTACTTTGAACAACACAGAGAAGTAGATCTATGAACAACTAAACATTCTGGGATTAAGGCTGCGTAGGTTAATTACAGCACAGCACTTGCTGCAGAACAGTTTGCACACTATGTTGGTACATACCGATCATCATCGTCTGCATGAGCGTTAGTGCCAGAGGTACTTTGGAGTGTGGGTAATCCCTCTGTAACCCCCTCATCTATTGAGCCTAGGCAAAGAAAAAAGGGCAATTTAATGCAAATAATTGTTCAAAAAGGGTTGGGGCAGGTAAATACATATCAAGCTTGCTTTCCCAAATCTCTGAGAGACACTGCTTCCCGGGTGGCAAGGTACTAAAATTGTCTTGGGGAAATCATTTAGAAAACCCAGAAATGACACATTCCAGCTCAACTTCTCCTCTGCAGAGATTTATCTAGTAAACAGACAACTCAATAAAGGGCAAATGTTTGGCACACCTAGAAAACAAAAAGAATCTACGTTAAATACAGCTGGAGTTTCCAAAACACAGCCAGTACTCACACTGTAAAGCAGAAATGTTACTTTCACCTAAAGGGACTATTTAATCAGTTTTCAAGACTTCTTGAGCAATAGAGTTGAATCCTGCTACACTACATTGCTTTTGTGTTCCAAATCTTCTGTATATATACGCGTTGATAATGCCTTCATTTGTTGGTAAGATGTTGAGACAGAAGAGCCCTCTGAGAAATTAGAAATGCAACACAAAAGAGACCAAACATCTGTTTGTAAGAGAAACGTGTACACAAATCCATTCCAGAGCTTTCTTCAGTGCACCAACAACCAAGTAAATGTAGCTCAAGTGGGTTTTGGAAACAGAATCTAATGCAAATGCAGCACTAAAGCAAAACTATGACTTCATTCACCTCGTGTCTGGCTGTTGCTTGGATGGGCCTCCCCCATCACCACTTGGAGTTTGGTGCTCAATCCTCTGGTTTAGTCCCTACCACTAGGAAAATGCAGTATCATTAAGTCTACAATGACAAGTGTCAGACAAAATGGAAAACTAAAGAGAAGGAACAAAGACATGGAAAGAGAAGCAGAAAATGTGCTTATTTTATCAAAAAGAATGAGAAGACTGTCTCCTAATAAGGTTTTCTATAAAGGACAGTGTGTTCTATAAAACCATACTGAAGTGAAAGATTATTGTCTTAATGTGACCCCACGCTATGGGGCCAGTGATGGGATGAACCATGCACCTCCAGCAGTTTCAACTATAAATTTGTTACAAGGTGACAAACTGTGTTTGGGAAATTCAGCAACCACGCAATCTATAAAGTTACAAAAGCAAATCCCGTTTTGATTTATCCTTCTTTCTCATGAAATACTTAACTGAAAGTCTACTGATAAATAAGCCCAATTGCTCGTAGGTTTGATTTTATGCCTCCACCTCTCAAATGGCAACAGTGTTAATGAGTTATGAAAATATCTTCTCAGACAAAGCTATTGTTGTAGCCATAATGACTTATTTATCAAGGCCCCGCTTCGTGTCTCCTTCCATATTGTGAAGTGCTTCCAAATATAATAAATTGCAAATGAACAATTCTTGAAATTGCCCAAAGAGTGAGTAAGAGCTTTTCTCTATATCAGAAAGAGAGGTAAGAATGCTTTTATAAGTGCACTATAAAACACTGAGATAAATATATGCAATTATACGAGGAAAATAAGTTCAGGGAAGAGAAAGCTGTACTTTAACATATCTTGCTGTCTCCGTTTACTGTTCTTAAATTAATGCATAAGGAAATACATCTTTGGGAGGTAAAAAATGCTTTCTAGCTACAAGCATGCCTTATCATACATTAGATACACATGAACTGTGCTAAAAAGCAAAATGTGAATAAAAGCTATTATGAGGGTAGTTAATAATGTTATGCAAAGACCACTAAATGTTCATTCAAACATATGCAAGGACAAGGAAGAGGTTTGGGGTTGGCATGTTTTTTTTTCCTCTCTGCAGCCTCTGGAAGGAAGAAGGTGCTGTACCAATGTCCTCAATAACAGACATTTAAGCTGAAACATTATAATCACTAAAGCCTAAGACCCTCTGGCCCATGCCATACAAATGGTCAAGTACAGGACCTCAGTGGTAGGAAACCTAGAATAGGAAACAGAAAATGGAAAACCTTCTCCAAAACGTCATGTGGCTTTAAAACAGACACCTTTGGAAGGCGGATGTGCAAAGTTGCTTGTCAACAGAAATCATTTCAGGAAACTGCCTAAAGCAGGAACAGAATTCAGTAAGGTGCCTGGCTGTTGGAGCATGTTTCAAAGCATTTTTTGTTTAAGATTAAGACTCCCTTAGAAAAGGAGATTTTATAGCATTCAGTGGCACTTCTCTGTAGAATTCACTCCTAATCTCACGTTCTCATGTCCCAGCTCACCGAAGCCACTTTTGACTGTGCAGTTTTTCTGGTATTTCCAAGTGCAAGAGATGCCCCCTGAAAACTTCTGTAGATTGTATGCTACTCATCTGTAACCTAGAGTTTGCACCCAGTTTCTTCTTTTAAGCTGCTTGTGTGTGATATTTATAGTTGGTAGAACCTGATATGTTATTTTAAACTTTAATAGTTATTTCTACTTGTTCTCTTCTGTCTGTGATGGTACGTTTACATTGATGAAACCATTCCAAAGTTCCTACAATAATGAGTTAAAAACCAAGTCAAACTAAACCTGCTCTTGAACAAGAACCACTTTTCCTGGAGACTACCCAGAAAACAAATTGTTTCTTTTAGTTTTTAAACTCTTGGCAAACCAGGTTTAAGGATTTATATTTAAACTGATATTACGTCTGCTTCTCAGAAAAGGTAAACAGCCTTGTCTCCAGCAAATCAAACATTTTCATTTGGCAAAAGCATTACCAATCTAAAATATGAGCTACACAAACCCACGAACAAAAACAACAACATAAAGTCTTGAAGGATGGGATAAATAGAAAATATTTTAGTTTCTTTTTAGAGAGTATTACCTGAATTGTTTAACAACACTGATTATATATTGCAATCTGGGAATGGTCAGCCTGATCTGACACTCACTTTCTTCAGAGAAGGCAGTGTTAGGCTGACCAAACAAAACAAATAACACAGGCTACTAGGCCACATTTATTTACTTTTTGTAGTTTATTTGTTTAATTACTGAAGCAGCCTTTCATGTATACATCATTTGGATGAAGCAGACCAGTACATTTGCCGTTCTTACCGGCTTCAAACAAAACAGGCTTTATTAAAAATCTTCCAGTAAACAAACTCTACTGAGCACAGGTCAAGCTTAAGTGAGAGCAAAATAGCTGACATAGGCCAAAAATTGGTAATTAAACTAGAAATACTGCCAAAGTTCCTATCTTTTGACTTTCTAAAAACCATTGGATGCATTCTGTGCAAAGAGGAAAAAAAGGATTGCTACAGTAACCTCTAAGTCTTAGCTACTAATAAACACAGCCTGCTAGAAGAACCCAAAACTGGCTTCAAATCGTCTTTCATGGAAAAAAAGGTTTCTCTCAGCAGCTGGCAGTATTTGAAGAAGCAACTTGAGAATCAAATCCCACAGAAATGGAAAGATTCTCAATATTATGACTGTGTGGTTTTGTTTTCATCTGGGGCATTAAGATGACAGTGTTCCACCACTTATTTTGCAAATCTTCTTACAGAGGCTCTCTGTCACAATTATACAAGATTTTATGTCTAATGCAAAGTATCATTCTATCCCTCTGTGGCTACAGGCACAAGTCTTTCAAACTTGGTGTTGCAGCTCAGCTGAGATCATGCCTTTTGCCACTACTGAAACCAGAATTATTTTCCTCAGTCAAGCAAGGGGTTATCAGTCTCTCCAGAACGATGAGGTCTACCAAGTCTTACCTGGCTTCTTAGCTGCCTTCCATAAAGTTCTTTACAGAGCTCCAAGTCCCATACCCCCATCAGGGTTTATATGTCACATTTCATAAAACAGGAAACAAAATGCACTTTCACAAAAGCAAAGCATGAGAAAACACGAAGCAGGCTTCCTCCAGTACAATCCCAAGTGCACACATGCCTGCTTGTACATGTACCTCACCCCAGAAATGGCCATACCTATGGAGGAAGACTGTGGGCTGATCAGGAGATCTTCCTGCACTTGCTCGCTTCCTGGGACCGTCTGCTGATCGCTCAGAGAGCTCTGGGATGCGCTAACGGGCTGCGATACTTCCTCGTGAACCTCCTCGTCACTTAACCTTTCCACTTTGACACGGACGTCTTCTTCAATCACCAGGGGAGAACTGGCTTTTGTGCTCTCACACGTCACGTAATCTGCAATTCTTCTGTTGGACTCGGAGGGCCCAGGCATTTCCAAAGTCCTAGAGTTCTCCGCCTGCTTCACCTTCTCAGACTGAAGCCTTCGATCAATTCCAAAAGGAAAAGTCCAGGGAAAAGCTAAGGATGAGTCCACAGGCTGATTTCTGGACTCCGGGTAAGAAGTTGAAGGATTCAGCACTTGAGGGGAACTCGTTTGTGTGTTACACTTGAGGGGGCTCTCGGGAGACATCACGATGTAGCTTTTGCGCTTCCTTCGTGACTCTCGGCAAACAGGAATGGTTCTTTCCACCACACTGCACTCAGAAGAAACCGGAGAAAGGCTGCCATCTCGAGAAGTGAAATTGCAGTTTGCACTGTTCTCCTGTCCTGCATCCAGCACCTTCTCTTGCTGGCTGTTGGGTGTATTCCATAAAATGCTGGACTTCATGAATTCCGAGCACGTGCTAGCAACGCTGAACATCTGCATGTAGCTGGCTGCAGCCAACACATCAATGATGTTTTCTGTATTAATGGATAGTGTTGCTGTGTAAGCATATTCCAGAAGAGGTATAAACCCAGTCACTGTCACGTGGTGCAGGTCTAACACGCTCTTGCTCTCGTCTTCTCCTTGGCCGACGAGTTTGGAACGGAAGAAGTCACTGCAGGCCGCCAAAACCACCTTGTGCGCCCTGAAGATTTTGTCCTGGACGCGGATGGTGATATCACAAAAATGTCCATCGTTGCGGAGCATGTTCAGCTTTCCCAGCATCTCCTGACTGTGAGCAGGGGAGTTATGAGTGAATGTTTTAACACCCATTTTTTCACCTTTCTGCTAGCGTTCTTTCCACATAAGAGAGATCACGAGTATCCTAAAAGAAAGAAAAAAACCATCATTTTAATCTCTGAAAGCAAAAGTGATGTGGCTTCATGATTGTAAGACTCTGTACGATCAGCAGGATTCTCCAGGGTCAGGTTTTTCTAGGATCCAGGCTGTGCAATGGACTAATGCTACAGAAATGCAATTACTTACTTGTAATTTTCAAAAACACAGATCAAATTATTTGCAATCTATCACTAATATTATCTTCCACATACCTACTACTGCTCACTCAAAACAAACTCCTAATAGAGTTTAGAGTAAAACAAATGGCTGCAATACTAAAAAGAAAGCATTTTTGAAACTATCAATCTGTACAAGAAACCTGTATTTTACTTCCTGGGCTAAGGAAACCATTGCTCACGGTTCTTAAACCTGACAGAGTTTGTTGAATGTTTCTTTTAAGTGAAAAAGACATTAGCTTGAGTCCACTTCCAAGTGTGCAGGAGCAAGCAAATATCCCAGAGAAGGTATTTAATACCAGGAATGCTTTAGAGCAACTACAGCATGAATTTTCAGAGCTAGCAAACATAAAATAACAGTTGCCAATAGCTCTGCTTTCCTGCTGCAGTGCAGGTACTGACTGCCTAAAGCTGCTTTTAATAAATAGTTTAGGACTAGGATGAGAAGTTATTGAAAAGTCCCTTAAAAACACAACAGATTATAAACCTTAAAGGAAAGTTTAGGTTTAAATCAAATACACACAAATTGCTTTTAGAAATGTGATAAATAATACAAGGAGGGCAACTTATTTCTTCTGAAAAATACAAAACTGCCTTCCTGGGTTCTCCTCTACGTGTGGGAGCAAACACATGTTTTTTGCACAGGTCCTGAAGGAGCAGAAGGGACTGTGTGCCCCACACTGTCTGCAAGTTTTAAGGCTGCACCAGTATCTGGTTTGAGGAGGGTGAAGCTGACCCATGATTCAATCCCTCTGCAACACGCGGGGGAAAGACACTGTGCCAAGCTGGATGCAATATGCTCAGGCATCCTCTGCCCCTGCAGTGGAACTTCGGTGGCCACCAAGGCTGTCTCTACTTGCAGAGAGCATCTCCAAACAAGGAAAATCAGTTCCTGGGTTTTCTCCAATTATTTCTGAATTATTTCACTGTAAAGGAAACATAACCCAACATGTTTCACCTTCTAAAGCCCCCCCCCAAGATTCCTCTCACACCATTAACATGATATAGAACTATCATCTTGGTGAAGTTGGTGGTTAAACATCAACAACATAATTGGATCTGATTATTTCCTGGAATCAGCCACTTTCTTCACATCATGCTTTCCCTTACACGTACACAGAAACACACCATGCTCGCAAATTGCTCACGTGGAGCTTCGTGGATACAAAGAGCACTGCAAGTTTGGAACAACTCACCACAAACCTCACCAGTCTTAGCACATATTTAAATGGCAGCAGTCAGAGCCTACCTTGTTCTACAGCCATTTACACTTGGCTTCTTGCTCCTACGATTTCACCTCTGATACTGCAAAACCTTCTACTCAAGAGAACGGATTAGCTAACACTTAACAATATATATAAAGTCTGAGTGAAACTTTAAGGGCCATTTGGATTTAAAATGAAATTTCACACTACTGCAGAGGAAGAAGTTAAGCGCAAGCAAAACACTCCCTTCAGTGAAAGAAAACATATCGACCTCAAGAGGCATCTGAAGATCCAGACTGTTTGTTCTCCAGCATGAATCAAATGAAAAACATATTTAATTGATCTCAGACCAAAACACTACAGTAAAATCTTGTAGCAGCATATTCTAAAATGGCCTTGGGATACCCTTCCCTCTGAATTCCCCGTTGCTGCAGCAGTTCCTTGGCACATCAGAAGTCCAGGAATACTTCTGCTCAGCAACTGGCTACAAAAAGAATAATACATTTGCAAGGACTCTGAACAGTGTATCTGGTATTTAGAAATAGTACCAATACATCATTATAAACAAGGAGAAAAATCTAAGCAAACGATACTCCTGATTCTCATACCCCCAGAAGACAAACCCATTTTCCTTCTCTATTCACCTGAAAAGGTAATGCTCATCCCTCCAGTCTCCAAGTGTGACAGCTCTGTTCTGCTGCCCAGCTCTGAACCACTGCTTCCCCCTTCTTGCCTGCTTTTCCCCTCTTCTGGCTTCCTTTCCCCTTCTCCTTTCATCTTTTGCGCACTTGACCTTGATCTGGTTACAGAATTTAAAATAAAACAGAGGAAGCCAGTGATGTGCAATAAATGGATTTAAATTTATTACAGGAGCAGCATGCCTGCCACCAGTGTGAGATACTGCTTTGTTAAGTCACTTCTGTAAAGTGACGTTCCCCCTCACTGCACTGACATTCAAACAAGTGGCTCCAATACGGGGTGGACAAAGGAGGTATGCACATGCATGTTGTTTTCCAAAAAAATCTAACGGGGTGGGCTGAGGAGCAGGAACAGTACCAGTTCTGTACAGTCAATGAGGTAGTAAAACTATCAAATATTTTTAGAAGGTAATTTAAACAATATGAAAATGTTTTCCACATGAAAAGATGAGCATGCTAAAGCTCAGCCAGGCTATAAAATGGTTCAATTCTCTCTGGTTATCTTTTAGTGGCACAGAGCACTTCCACAGCTGCATGGAAGAGTAAAGGGCTGCAAGGTTACAACCTCACCTCACATCCCACAGAGAATCACAGAATCATCTCTGGATCATCATCATTTTGAAACGACATTTTGTCACTCTTATTACCCATTATCAGGCAGTCCATGGCAGCCGTGGTTAGACCAGAAGGTATGGGACATTCCATTCAGGAGTGATTAAAGAACCATAAACCAGAACTAAATATACACGGTACCTCGGGAGTGTTTGGGGTGGGGAGATCAAGGTGCACACATAAACTAAGTGATAAGTAGGTTGGAGCTGGAAAAGCTGTTAATCTTCAAGCCACAAAGCATCAGTGATTCTCTAAGCAGGGACTGGGGTTGCAATTGAAGAAATGGTGGCTTGCTTGTCCTTCCCAGCTGTTGGAAGCGTGGCTCCTCCTCCCCACAATCCCCACGTACACGGTTATACTCTGGCCCACAACACACTTGAGTATTTCAAAGTTCAAGAGAAACACAGGGAAATTTAAAGACACTTTTGAAAGTTTTAGAAGTACCCTCAGGGGGACCCTTCAGCCTGCAGCAGAGCTGGATTTCACTTTGCTGCAGACAATTACAGAGAATGGTTTTCCCAGCGTGTGCTCCTGCACTGGGAATGTGTGGGGATGCAGCACCGCACCAAAGCACGGATCCCCGGACAAACTGAGAATTCAAATGCACTTCAGGACTTCCAGGGCAAGGAGAAGTTCCTCCACTATTAGTGAAAAGCAGCCTGAAGGTAAGTGCTTCTGTACCAAAGCCTTGTTTTGGGACAATGGTTAATGTAGTAGAATTGAAACATATTCCTTACGTGACCTGCCTACTTCCATGTGGCTAAAAGTCAGCTCCTTACTCACCTCCTCCATAATCTTATGGCTCAAATAACTGGTTTTGAAACATGGTACCTATAATTATCTTGCTTTTTTCTTTGGAAGAGTCAGTGAAGTAAACTCACAGAGCTGCTCATGTTCAGTTTCTCACTTACCTACATCATTTTACAACAGAAGGGAGTAACTTTTAGCACCACAAAACTACCACTCCACCTTTAACCCCTGTATCCTGACCTGTGGGAGCTCACAAAATATCACAAAAACATTAATTTTACTGAGTACTAAACCCAACAGACTTTAGATACATAAATGCTGTAGTGCACAAAAAGCTTAGGGAATTCCCACCCTTGTGCTCACCAATCCCTCAGGTATACTCACTCGTCCAATTGTGAAGCCATGGTGCAAATTAAGTCATTAGTATCTTTATGTAGAATTTATTTTTAACCCAGACCACTTCTTGGTTACAGCAGAATCCCATGAACAGCAGCAGCAGCCCTGGTACAGGTAAATCTTCTAAATATGTGACCTGGACCACCACCTCCCTGTCAGCTTCTCACTGTGCACCCCCTGCTCCCTCACACTGTCTAACTGGTTAGTATAATTAAGTTTATAATTGAATTAGAATGACTGCTCCTAGTGTGTACTTAACTTC
Source organism: Aegotheles bennettii (assembly GCA_013398125.1). Classification (NCBI taxonomy): domain Eukaryota; kingdom Metazoa; phylum Chordata; class Aves; order Caprimulgiformes; family Aegothelidae; genus Aegotheles; species Aegotheles bennettii. The sequence continues at coordinate 10,948 of VZRW01006992.1, read as the reverse complement.
AAGTTTGCTATTTCTATTTCAGACTTGAAACACTTGTGTATCTAAACACGCATCTGTTTCCCCAACACCAGCTGGCCTAATAAAAGGTACTATCTCCCGCTACAAATCTTGCCTTGCTTCACTTGAAAAAGCTGCTGGCTGAGCTGCCAAACTGTTCTCGTTTCAAACAGATCAATGACCCTTTCTAAACTTTGTTTGAAACCGTATTTTAACTCAGGTCAGGAAACCTAGTTTGAACTCAGCCCACTACTGCCAAGTCTGATGGTATTTTTGGAGAAGAGAAGGTTTCTGTGCTCAAAATTACGTCAATGTGCAGTGTTCACTTTGGTGTACTGGAATCCGTGGAATGCAAACCTGTAACCTTTAGCTGCAGTGGGTGACTGGACCAGGGAAATGAACCATCCAGATAAGTATGCAGTGTTTCAGAACTTCAATTTCCTCCAGGACAGCACACTTCAAAATCCAAGTGCACAAAGGAGCCAGTGTTAAGTTGGCTCCTTCATAAACACCGTTATGTTAAAACCTGAAATAGATGCCGAGCTGCAGTCTGTAAACAGAGGCTGAGGTGAGACTACACCCTGCAAAACACAGAGGACACTGGGGGCTGAGCTGGTCTCCCGCCTGGGGAACCAGGCTTTTATTCTCCAAACCACTCCCACTGAAATCCCCCAGACACTGAAACGGCTCCTGTGTCCCCCTCCTTCCAGATTTACAGCGGAGAACAATTTCCAGGCGTTTTCTGTTTTAAGGAGCTTGGGGGGGGGCTTTTGTTCTTGGACAGTTCTCAAGAAGATCTCTCTCTATCCAGCACAAAAATTGCTGATGTGAGATAAGTAACTCTAGAGAACTCCACCTGGGAGCTTTAAGGGCAGAGCAATTTCACCTAGCATGCTGCAGACCTGAAATACTACAATCCATCTATTTATTGTTAGCAGCAATACCCTCTTTCACAGTAGCAGGAGTACAAAAGAGCGTGTTGTGTTTTTCCTAGGTACTCCAGAAGTACTGCATTTGATAAGATAAGGCCGTTTATTTTGTGAAAACTGGGGCTTTGGCACACCACTTTTGACAAGTTCATGAGCCAGAGCTTTTGGGGCCATTGACTTTGTGTACCATTAGTGTCACTCACAAAAAGCATTTGTTAGCTTCTGTGTACTCGCTTCTTGTTTTTTCCAAGAGCACTTTTCAAGGATGCTAGAGTGGTGACTTGCTTCACAATCTGTCACCTATTCCTCTGAAAAGAGAACTTCCTAAATTTCAGTTACAGACCACCACGAGCTGCTGCAGAAAAGGGCAGGCAGTATTTCAGAACTGGAGTTAAGGCTTAAAGAGGCAGCCTAAAACACTGTCAGGAAGCAGCTATGGTTTCCAACGTGTTAGTGCACACAAATAATGAGAACTCATCCATCACAATAACTTCACTTGCTTGGTAGCAATCAAGGCAAACCTCTGCAGGACAGAAACAGAGGCAGGTGCAAAAGCACACATTATTCCTTTAAGTTCTCTGACAGATGAGGAACAGTATCTGCAAAGGACAAGGAGCAAAAGCATCCAAAAGCTCCTCTTCCAAAAGAATTACTCCGCAACAAGGAAGGCTTGGAGTGTCCATGAAATACCTGTTACATATTTCAAACACATCTCATAAGTTTCCCCAAAATTAAACTCTGTAATAACAGAAAAGAAAAGCTTTAACTGTAACATGACATGAGGAGAAGGAAGATGTGTGAGGGCATGGCAAAGTTCTAGATCACAGTTGCAGCACTGATTCACATTATCATTGCTATTAAAAACATTAATCTTTAATGTGGATTGGAAAAGAACAACTCAGATGACAGAAAAATGGATTTGCATGACGCAAATTTGACAGGTGCATTTTAATTCTCAGAGCTGGTGAAAGCAGTGAGACAAATGGGAGTGCCAGAAACAGCAATTTATTATACAAAATGGTTTTATTGTAAATTGAGATGGTAGGTCAGCTGCAACAGAATACTTCTGAAAGGATAAAATTAGAAAACATTTACATGTACATTTTAAGGGAAAGTTCAGGGTACAATTTCTGCAGTAACAACAGAGTTCTTTCCCATCACAGAAGAGCACACACTGTCTTAGACCAGTTTGCATAGCTGGAACTTCAGCTGACTGTTGAATATAGAGGGAGCTGATACCCCTCCTCTTCGAGATGCTGTGGCTCCCAGCCACTTATCACCCCTGCAATTTATCATTCAACTCCCAGGAACTGTTTTTGGCAACTGTGCCTTAATCACTGCTGTTTTTAAAGAAGTTAATCTAATTAACTTCTGGAACTACACTTCTACACAAGAGAGCAAAAAATTCACCTATTCTGGCTTTCAGTTTTAACTGTTATTAGCATCAAGGTGTGAGCTTTGGTCAGAAACCAATGCTGCTGCTGAACACACCAAACTCGAGCTCTCCAAGAGAAGCTCTTCCAACCCTTGCATCTGGCAGAACTCAGAAGTCATCTGCCTGACCGTAACAGATTACAGATGCCAAGGCCACATTCATTAACTTCACCAGCAACCACATGCTTGCAGTAGCCTCTTGTGCAGCTCTGGCTTGTCATTTCCTAGTGAAAGCAACACTTCTGGATTTATTCTTGTCCCGTACCATTCCGTATATATGGCCTACAGGAAGCAGCCTGCAATACTTTCTTCTGACTGATCTCCAATCGGCAAGAGAATTTAATCCTACTGTAAACCTTTCTTTGCAATTTCTATTGCAGGAACTGCACACCACGTCTGTCTCAGGCGAATGAGAAACAAAAGTCTTGGTGTCTGCAGCAGAGGAATTCACAGCTGTCATGAAGCAGATAACCAATACACAGATAAATCAGGAAAATATTAACTGTGGAAGTGTCACAGAGCTGGAATTCAAGTCATACATAGTGAAATTTAATCTGCTAAATGGTCCCATTGGCTTCTGGGCAATGAAAATCAGCCTGCACAGCATCATAAATGGCCATGGCCCACAGCAGACCCTTCTGACTGATGGGAGAAGCTGAGAGCTGACAGGAGCTCGTAACCAAAAAACCTTGGGAACCACTGACAGGCAATCGAGAGCTGTGTACGTAGGCACCGAGTGTGCCAGATTAATACAGCGAGAAGATTAAAGCATAGCTACAACTCCTAATCTAGATAAAACCTGACGATTAAAGATCAACGTTGCAGGTGTGTAAAACATGTTCCCACTCCTTTCATTAGAAGTCAATCTCAAAATGTTTCCATCAGACACAGCTGTGATTACACACACGCAAACCGGTATTGGAATTCTCAAGAAAAAGGTGTTGGTGTACTGGGAGAAGAGGCAGGACTGCTCAAAGGCTGCCTCATTTTGTGGCACACACCTGCCAGAAAGCTTGGCAACATCAACACCGTGTTAATTTTGTCTCTCAAGTATTTAGCACAGAAGCTCTGATTATTTAAAAATAAAGAGGTGTTTTCATCTCTCAAAGATACATGATTATAGGTGTTTGTATGCAACTGCAGAAAAATGAAAACAATCTGAAGAAAAGGAGAGTGAAGAATAAGAAAACAAACAGAAAAGGGGACAGCACCTGTGTTTACTGAAACTAACGTACATCAGACTGACTCGATGTATTTCTCAGAAAAAAAGGAAATGCCACATATGATGAGAACTTCATTAAAACGTTTGAGTAACATGACATATAGAGTTTAGTGAAAACAAGGAGATGAATAGACAAACTGCAGCTAAGAAGCCAGTAATTCATGTACTTGAAATAACAGGTTAAAGAATTTACCTGCAAAGTGCCTTAAGGACTTGTTTTAGCAATGATGTCTGAGTGTTTCCGTAAAGACGCTGGCTCCAAGAATGCTGATGAAAAGGTTAAGATGTATTGTCAGCACAACACACAAAACCAAATGACTGCAAACTGGAGCCATAGGAACAGAGTGAAATTAATGGGAAATCCAACAGTACGAAACCTTGACACTATACACCAGGGAGCTGTACCAGACCTGAGCTATAATCTGGAAGCTAATTCGTTAAAAGTGATTTTGGAGAAAGATCTCCACACTATTAAATTTAACAGTTAACTGAAAGGCCCACAAAATAACCAGACCATCCTAACACCTCATTTTTGGGCAGGTATTTGTCATGTCTATTTTAACCTACTGGAAGGTTCTCAAGAGTGGTTTTTTGGTTTTCCTCTCCACCTTAACGGGTCTATAAAGTAAACCAGGCTTACATCTTCTCAGAGCACCTGACTTACCCAGACAATGTTTCAGCTAGAAACACGTGCTAGCTAGAACCAATAGGGCACACATTCAGTGCTCTGATCAGCAAGACAGCTCTTAATCTCGGGATCTAATTAAAAGCAGAGATTACAATAATCAGGGCAGCACAGCAGTGTGTGCCATGTGTAAACTGGTGATCTGACGCCACAGACTGTTTTTACACAACAGCTAGAAGCCAAGATGCTTCTTGAAGCCATTTACAGACACAACAAGAAGAGACATTTTCTTAAAAGCCTCTGTACTTTTCTACAGAACTGAAGTTTGCTGGCTCCAACAAATTCCACATTTGATGAATCAGCTGAATAAGATTTGTCTGGGGTGATTTTAAACCAGCAACTTTGCACCATTCTGGTACAGAACGAGCCACGTGCATCAGCAACACCATCAGGTACAATATTCTGGCTACTCTATTCCTAACATGCAAGAAACTCCACACGTTCCCATAGCCTGTATTTCCCCCTCAAGTCTTGTTTTCCCTCGACACCACAGTTTTTCAAGTTTTGGTGTGACCATTTGAAGTCAGCTCTTTCAGAGGACAGAACGTTACCACTCACTACTTCAAAGGACCCTGATTTAACTTGTTGCCTTTTTGAAGCTGCAGTGTGAAGTATAAACTTTATGTGCCTGATATAGCTTTCACATGGTCCAACAAGCAAAGGAGATAAACGCCACTCTCCTCAGCCTCCAGCACTTTGAACTTTTCACTGGAGGAATCTCACATTAGTGTTCCATATAACACATAAAAGCAAATTTTCTGATAGTACTTAAAACTTAGGCTCATTTAACAATACGAGCAGTAACTGCTAAAAGGTCTCATTATAGACTGAGTTACGTTTATCCTCATAATAAAAATCAATGTGCAAACATCACTCGCTAGAATGTATGGAGATATTTCACAACAGATTCACTGCCCTGCGACTTCTGTTCTTCACCACTTGTCTGAAAAAGCACATGACCAAAATATTAGCATGCTAGAGATGTTTGTGCCCTCACCAGATGAGCAAATCCCCCTTTGTTTTGGTTTTTTTTTTGTGCTAGAATAAAAGCAACAAGTGAATCCACAGCCTTCCATGTAGGCAAGCCCCGCAGAACGTAATCAGATTACACTGAATGGACTCAAATTTAACCACTCTTGCCACGACACTCTTCATGCATAATTTTCACGTGATCTTAATACTTCTTTACACTTTTGCTCCGTGCAAATTCAGGTTCAATTTCTCCCCAATTTCGCAGTGTAGACAAGCTATTACACGACTGTTTCCCACTCTGTGTAATAAAAAGTGAGGCTTTGGAATGACAGTCTTTGGTCCTTAACAGCAGCACAAACAAACAACGCAAAAGAAAAAGAAACACAAGTTGAACATTCAATTCTAAGTACTGCAAATTGCCAAAAAATATACATAAAGTACTTCTATTTGTCACGTGGCAGCTACCTTCTAGCCGAAACTAATTCCTGAAAGCTATTTTTTCTTGTTTTACCATGGCTACCCATAGCATTTCCGTCTTCGCTTTCAGAAGTTCTGGAAGCACATCAACATAAACTTCTGAAAAATACACATCAAAAAGCCTGCTCAGGCCAACCTCCCAGATTAGTAACAAAAGCAAAAGCCTCCAAGCCCTTTTTGGTGGTACCACGTGAAAGAAATATCAAGGAAAAGGGCATGTTTTTTGTATCTGCATACCAAAATCTGTGCCTCCTACCTTATTGTGCGCAAGGCTTTAATTTTTGTCACTTGGAAATGACAAACTTGTCTCCTCATTTTACAGCAACAAATGACTGTAACTGCATATCACAATCGTTAGGTTTGTGACAGCCAAATTTGGCTAAGTGCTGGTTTTTACTAGTTCAGCACAAAGCTTACCTGTCAACCCATTTGTTGTTGGAAGTATTCAGGTTTGTTACAAAAACTGACAGCTTCCCTTCTCTCACTTCTATTCCAGATTAGCAAGAAGCATTACACCTTAATGAAATCTGCATTAAAGACCATAAATGAATTTTTCTGAAGTCCAAGGCAAATTTTAAGCCTCTCTGGAGCACGCTAGCCCCATTAACACCCAAAGTACTGGAAGCTGATAAACAACGCCACGGAAAAACCTGCACAAAGAGCAAAGGGGAGAGATCAAGGTGAAGTCACACATGGTGTACAACCCGGAGAGGCAGAAAGGCATTGCTGATCCAGACAGCATGGAGCAGGGCCAGCTAGTCAAGGTGTCACAGACACGTAAACAAGCAGCCACCTTTCCAACGGAAGCGGCTGTAAAGAATCCCGAACAAGTTGAAGCAAGGCAGGAATGTGGTTGTGTCATCACCCTTTCAGCACTGTGTGTACCCTTCATTTGCCAAATGACTCATTTATGCAGATAAATGCCTAAAAGGAGCTCTTCTTGGCCTCGAAAACTAAAAATCCTTGTATTTATCCACAAATCGTCTTATCAGGTGAGCAGCAACTATACAGGCTTTCAAACTTCCTTTCCTTGTATGGCCACACCTGGAGTGGCAGAGCCATACCCATGGCTCAGGCTGGGGATCAGGAGAGTCTTGTGGGTTTTTTTAAACCTCTAGCATCCTTACTAACATTTCACAGAAACTTTTCAGAGTAGGTCTTTCTTAACAGGGGTGTTTATCCACTGAAAACGCCAACACACTGGAAGAAAACTGCAGAAACTGTCAGACCTGCAGAGCTCCATCACCATGTAAATATTTGTCCTTAACATGGGACCAACTTGCCCCTCAACTCACCAGTTACTTCCAACCTAAAACCTACTTCCAAAACCTTTCAAAAGACTTAACTCTGGCAAGAACCCACCACAGTTGCAGTTTTTCTATAAAGCACGTAGTATCTGAATACAGAATGCCATATCAACCACCATCTGTAGCTCGATTTATAAACTAAGATCTTCTGGAACTACAATCCCACTAAAATAGCTCTTGCTACAATTACTATATTCATTGGTTCTCATCGCACTAATATAAAACATTACACGCTGTAAATGTTTATAATGTTATCACAGATGAACTACAAAGCGTCCCTTTATTAGAAAGCATCTCTTAATGCTTTGAAAAAACTGCCTGTCTTCAGCCTTCTTGGGTAAAGCAAGCAAACAAATGTGGTGGTCAAATCACCCCAAAACCATATAGCAGAGCTCAAAGAGAACAGAAGAAGGGTGATGTAGATCAGCCTCCACAGACAGATGTACCAAATAGACTGGGACAATACAGCTCGGGAAAGAAAACACCAAACCAGACCTGTTCACATCAAACAATCATTCCCCCACTTCTAAATTGGGATATATTAAAAACACTCCACCTACAAATAACGCACAGTTTAAGTCACTTCCTTAACTTGATTAAATGGAACGCAAGAATTAAATTAAATGCCAAGCATTTACAGTTCCTCTCTAACCATCCAGACATGTGAATGCTGCATTATTGGGTTTGCAGTTCGTTCCCTATCACCACCATTTCATCGAGGCACCTTGCACAAAGCAGTACCAGACATTTGTTTTCAGCCAGTGAAACCATTAGAAGAATCAATTTGATCTCTGAGGCAAGTTAAGAGTAATGGACTCCTATGTTTACTTAGCAATAAGCACACAACTATTTAATTAGATCTATATGCTATAAACTGCATCTTTCGAGGCAGCCACGAGGAGTGAAGCATTTCAGCTTCTTCCGTAAATCAATGCTTTCAGGTTGGGCTTTTTCTGCTTGTGACTGCTGAAATGCTCTAAGCAGGCTCATCTAACGAGCCTACTTCCACATCGAAATGCTACTACAGGTAGAGGCACATCTCCCACACAGCTGTGTGCCTGCAATCTTACACAACGCTTTTTCAAAGAAACAAGCAATTAAGTGGCTGCCACACACAATCCCAAGATTGATGTCATATTTCTAGCGACAGACTGCGAACTGAGCGCCGCAACCGTAGTATTTAATTTAGAAGTCAGCACTTGACACGTTGAAGCATTTGGAATTCCTGAAGTCTGGCTGTCTGCACAGTTGCATAGTTTGTGCAGGGATAACCTACTTACAACCGGGTGAGATAGAAGAATGTCAACAGACAATCCCTTCTACGTCAAGGGACATCTCCTGCCTTGTCACGTGCCAGCGAAAGCATCGCTGCTCTGTCACAGTCTGACTTTCTTCTGGTTTAAACTAGTGGATTACAACGCCTGAAAGGGGTGAAGTTACATTTATCTTCTTGTAAGAGTAGACTCCAACTTCCCCAAAGCCCACTCAAAAAGCGGTTCACCAGATGTAGCAGGCAGTGCCAGCGAAACGCAAGATGCAAACCCACCAACACAAGCGCAAAAAGCACCCAAGAAATTCTCCTGATCAGTCACACAAACGCCCTCCGCCTCACAGCACGGGCATCACACATCCACTCACGAGAAGGATGTGAAAATAAAAAGCCTCCTTCAAGCAAAGCCATGGGATACAACCAAAAATAACGCCCGGCCGCTCGTTCAACTTCACCCAGAGGGGAAGCCGTGTTTGCTGTTGATCCTCTCAGCAAACGGCTGCCCAGACCCTCCTAACAGCACAACTCACTACAGACACCACAGAACAAAACCACTCCTTTTAAAAATTGCCAGAGTTTATGATTAACCTCCTGTTGCAACAAGCATGGCACGGATTCAGTTTCGCTCGCCGGCTACCTCTCTTACGTATCACAGAAGAAACACACAAGTACACTCCCCCCCACCCCAAAGCTCAGTCACAAGAAGAGGGATCCTCTCACCCTGTAAACAAAACCAGTGTGAAACCTCCTGTATGGGAAAGCCAGCACCATCCTCCCTCCTGACAAGCCAGCATCCTTGCAACATCCACCTGGGGAGACTGAAGGAGGGCTGGAAATTCCCTTCCCCTGGAAAAGGACTGCTTGGAGTGTTCGCACCAATTAAAGTTTCGGATTAAAACCAGCTGTTTAAATACAAGTAGTCCCTCGGGAGAGACACTTAGAGCATTGTAACTGGTGTCTGGTATAAACAGTTTGACATCAATGGAGGCATTTATATCGGTAGAGCTGCGTCTAAGCTAGCAGGTTAACACTTGTTCAGCTCCATCTCCTTAAATAGACACACTTAAACCCAGGCAAGGTCCCCAGGTGCATCACACTCTGCATCTGCGTTCCATGTAGACGTCAAGCCGCAGTAAGAGACCTTGGTGGCACAAGAAAAGCACACTGCACCTGAAATACCTGGAATCTAGTCCGTGACCCGCCTGCCCTGAAGCCGTTCCCACTCAGTGTCACCTTGCAGGATCCACAACACATCACCTTGTCCATAAAAACACGCAGCTAGAAGCCAGGGATCAACTCAGGAGGTGAACTGAGTGACCTCCACCTAAATACGACCTAAGTGTACTTAGCCACCCCGAGGATAAATAAAATAGGGGAAAAGGAAAAGCCTCATGTCAGGGAGGAGCAGAGCGAGAAAGCGGGGACAAACACGCAATTGGGAAACCTGAGAAATTCCCCACGTGGCTATGGCAAACCAAGGAGCTCATGTGAGGAAAATTATGAAAGTAGGAGACTTCTAGAAACATCAGAATAGATCCTGGGCTGGACAAATCATGTCTATGACTGGAAAAAGAGAAACTGAATTAATTTTAGACCCGTGCTTTCCAACTTGGGACCTGCAGACACCTAGGAAGTACACAGACTGCTTTATTTTATTACTCTGCTCAGCAAAGAAAAACCAGAAGTTGAAGCAAAAAACCAGGTGGGATCAACCTGACTGGTTCAGGATCAGCGGGGCATGGGAAGGGAGAGGGCTGGAAGCCTCACTCATGAGAGATGTAACACGCAGCCACAAAGCACAGCCAAGAAGAGATAAGAAATGGGTAAGAAGGGGTGACCTCTCTGGCACGTGTAGTGAGGAAGTACTCCAGTCTGGGGGCAGGCACAGCAGCTGCCGCCGGGTGTCTGTGGGAACATGCAAGACATGAAAGGACAAACGGTGGAAAGCTTCTCCCTGGGAGCGTGCAGGAGAAACACCTGCCTGCCTCCCAAAGGTGAACTGCTGCGTGTGGGATGGCAGTCAGCGGGACAGCCCTGGTGTGTGTACATACACCTAGGAGGAGATGGACCCTCCTTCACCAGTGGGCAGAACGTGCTCTGCAGGAGCTGGGCTGGAGGAGCCGTCCCTTACGCCTTGGTGGGAGACATCTGGGTGTCTGGGAGAAAAAACAACAGAACTTTGCTGGTTTCTGTGGACAGGAGGAAGCCTCCTGGGGGTGTGTGTGGTCAAGCACAGAGGTGTGCCCCAGCAGATCCCAGCAGGAAAGAAGTGCAGCAGATGCTGGAAGGCAGCAGCACCCGTGCTCTGGACAAACAAGAAGCGGGCTGTGTGTGCCCAGCTGCTGCCAGTGTTTGTGTACAGGAAAATAACCCCGAATACATGGAAGGGGAGCGGAGAAACACGGAACAGACCCTGGCAGAGCAGCACTGCCACAGCCTCACTGTGCGTGGCCATGGGTGCAAGCAGAGGCGGATCCTGACAGATGGGCAGCAAAGAATGTGCAGAAAGGGGTGTTGTGGGCTAAAAAAACAACAACAAAGGGACAGCGAGCTCTGCCTCACGGCGACTGGGAATCCCTCGCTCCCTTCCTCCCGTCAGGAGGCAGCCGGTATCCCGCTGGGATGCGGGAGACAACACAACTCCCCCCTTCCCCC